>JAMAKP010000045.1:119219-234251 GCA_023628455.1 Chaetomiaceae sp. B2702
ATTTCCTTGATTTGCCGTTTTTTGTTTATTCTTCCCCCCCCCCCCCCCCCCCCCCCCCCCCCCCCCCCCACCACCACTCCCCCTCTTTGTGTGTGTATGTGCGTTAAAAACACTACACAGCCATACGAGATGAAACGACGAGGATGGATGGGGCTAACACGGTCTGCTGTCACAGGATCCCGGGGGTGCTCCACGCCATGTATCTTGTTTCGAAGTAGCAGGTGCGGCGGATACATGGGGGCGTGGTGGTGGGGTGCCGGTCTGGGCGGGGGGTGGATGTGGAATTGGATTGTCAGCCGCTGCTTGGGGGCAGCTCGTGAGGGCAACATAGTTTCCCTGTTTGGGTTTTCTCGCCATATCAGGACGGCGGGGTGGGTTCTCTTTCCTTCAACAAGAGATGCTGTGTCTGGAATCTGAGTTTGCGGCGTTGGGAGGAGTTGATGGTTGCGGGTGCGGTTCTTTCCCCTAGGATTACACGCTCTGGCCCGATAGCTAGCCCTAGGTTTTGTATTGAATACACATCATCATTACAGACGCTTCGGAGATGAAGGCTTATTCCGCAACTTGGCCGTAGTCTGCTGTACTTTCGTTTGTTCCGAAGGGTTGCTGTTTCCGTTGGCCAAGACAACACCAAGGCTCATAAGCACACGTTTACCGCTCGATTTACATATCCATCGAATAACAGAAAATCTTGGCAGCGGGAGCGCATGGTCTTCTTCACTTCCAGTGGACCCGCTCGAAATGGGCATCTGAACCGCCGTCCAGCGGCATCGCGAAGACTAGATTGACAAGAGAGGGAGGGAAAAAAAACAAATCAATTACCGCAGTATTAGTACCTAACGCCAGACCAAACCAACCCCAAACCAAGCCAATCGGTCCGCACCAGAATAATCGAAACAGAACCTTGTCTCTCTCTCTAATTCAACAACTCGGCCCACGCTATACCACACCCCACCCAACCCCCAACAAAGCTCGAGGGAATTATACACCTCAAGAATCAACAACAAGCCCCTCCAGTACCCTCATGGCCCTGCACCCCTCCCTCTCAAAAGCCGACACCATCGCCTCACACTCCGCCTTGAGCTTCTGCTCCGCCAGCCCGGCGTTATGATACACCCACTCCTCCACCGTCATTCTCTTCTCGGGGCTCGTCAGCTCGCCGCCCTTGCGCAGCAGCCGTGCGACAACGGCACCACCGCCGCCCCCATTCTCCTTGTCCGCGCCGTCGCCGTTGTGGCTTTTCGCCGGAGAGGAAGAGAAGAGCAGGTCCAGGTCGGCGGGCTGCCATGGATGGCTGCTCTGTAGGCCGGCGACAATGTTCCGCTTGGAGGGCGAGCTGCGCTGGGGTGTCTGGGCGGCGACCGGGGCGAGGGCGACGCGCTTGGGCACGACGCTGGCTGCTGGTTGGAGGGAAGGGGCCCGGTTTTCGGCGTCGGAGGATTGTGGGGATCGGGCCGGGGAGATGACTGCCTGGTTGGCGCGCGCTGAAGGAGGGGGGCGCGTCCGGGGTGTTGATGGAGGGTGCGGGAGTCGGCTGGCGGATGAAGGTGGTGCGGGGAGAGCCTTGCCGGTCCTTGTGGGTGTTGTCGCTGCTGGCCTTGGGACAGGTTCCAAGCCTGGAGATGGAGTTGTTGTCCTTGGAGCCGGCGCCGGCGCCGCGACGGGTACAGGTTTCCTGGTGATTTTTGCTGGAGTGCCAGCGGGCGCAGAGAAGGACTCACGAGGGCGGGCTACTGCAGCCTGCGCTTCGACTTCGACTGGGCTTCTAACGGACTCTCGGTGTTCTAGTTCTTGAACAGAAGCCTGTGATGCGGTTGACTTTTTCGACGGCCGGCCTCGCCCACGCTTGGCAGGTTTCGTCACCACGGTCCCGGTGCTTGCATCCGGATCATCTACGTCGTCTCGCTCCCGCTCTCGCTCCTGCTGCATTTGCTCAAACTCCTCAGCTGGGGTCCTGGACGGTTCAGGCAGCAGTACTTCTTCCGCTTCAGCCGAGTCCGATTGAGGAACCTGTTCCTTGGCCTTCTTCGTTTGTTTGGACGCTTTGCGCGTACCGGGTTTGCGACCCTTCTTTGGAACCACCAAGCTTTCTGTCGCTGTGGGTTGCTCAATATCCATCTCGGCTTGTAGCGCCTCTAGATCGGCCTCAATCTCGGCCTCGTCCGGTACCATGGGCGTTGGGTCAAACATAGCGTATGACTCGCTCTGGACCTTCTGCTTCTGGGCGCTTGTTTTGCGTACCGCGGTGGCCTTCTTGGGGCGCCCCCTCGCTGGAGCAGGGGGCTGTTCAACAGCTGGATCTTCGCCATCGCTGTAATAGCGCTCCAGATCTGCTTCTAGCTGGCGGTCAAGCTCGTCATCATCGGGGACGGCAGCCCGTAGTGACGCGGTGGATGCCTGGGATCTAATCGAGGCCCGCGACGTCTTCCGTGATGTTTTGGCTGTGGACGCCCGCGCCTTTTTCTTGGTGGCCGGTTGCTTCGCCGGGATGGCATCGACCATCTCGGTGTCAGCAACTGACGAGTTGTCGGCGGCGGTGCTTGCCCTAACCCGGGCGGCCCGTTTCTTTGGAGCTGGCGCCTCAGCATCGACAGCAGCAGCGTCCTCCAACGCATCACTCGCACGCTTTCGTCCTCTGACGGCGGTTGGTAAGGGGGCCTCCGACGCTTGCGGCTCATCCTCCAGAATCTCGACAGCTTCGTCCTTCTTTGCCTTGGTTTTCCGCCCCTTGCCAGTCGCGGCCTTTCGTCCCCTTGTCGTCTTCTTTCCGCCTTGTGTCATGGTGGACGCAGTAGTCATCACACTATCGTCGTGGTCGGCAGTGATGTCTGCAGCGGAAACGAGATCGGATGCGCTCGTGGCAACGGTAGCGACAGACTGTACTGAGAGCCGGGATGCCTTGGAGGCTCTGGCTGCCTTGGCCCTCCCTTTCTTCGGGGCCGGATACTGGTTGATAAGCGCAAAGAAGAGACAGCCAGGTTCACGTCGGTAATGCTCGTCACTGAGATTTGATTAGCATTGTTGCCGTACACGTTTGGAGCGAATACTCACAATGGATTGTCGTCGGACTCCCAGCCCTCAAGCGCGAGATTGCAGTAGGCACAGGTCGTCATGTCATCGGCTTCGAGTGACGGAGTGTATTTCCAGCCACCCTCAACGAGCTGCATCCCAATCACCGGTTTAGCCTCGATCACAATTGATCGGCCGGAGTGCGCCTACCTTCTTGGTCTTGCATTTGAAGCCCTTCTTCGACTCGTATGGCCACCTTCCTGCAAATGTTGCCTTCCGCGCCTCGATCATGGCTGGGTCGAGGGGGTGAACCTTCCCGTAGTTACCGAAGCCGGCGTCAATTGCCGCCATAATCGCCCAGCCGCAAGTCGGCGAATGCCTCAGATGCTCCTCCAGCGGGTTGTCGTCCTCCTCCCACCCGTCGAGCGACTTTTCGCACAGAAAACACACGAGGTTGTCCGGGCTTTTCGGGTGCGGCTCGAAAAAGAAACCGGCTTTCGCCAGCTAGTTTTGACGTGTCAGTCAACTTTGCGTCCATCGCGGTGGACCTGCATACATACGGCGACCGGTGAAAGCGTCTTATGGGGCCATTGCAGTGCCTTGGGTGCGCGCGAGGCAGCCGTTGATGCCCTCCCCTTCGGAACGGGCTGGGAGCCTCGAAACGAAGCGAGTCGGTTTTCATAGAAAAAGTATTGATCGTCGGAATCCATCTTGATGGTGGGCGTGGAAGCGCGTGGCTTCTTCTGGTTATAGTTCGGTTCGCGACTCCAGAGAGCAGTCGGAGGCTGTCGTCACGGGCGCGCTTCTCATCGAACAGGACTGGTTGGCTCTAGGTTGTAAGGGGCTCTTCTCCTGAAGCGATGGCGGCGCGTATCCCAAGAACGTGTCGCGCAATCGCGAGCAACTGAAGTATACTCTCGTGGCAGTTCGACGCGAGGCAATGGTGGGGAGGAAGCTGCCATCGCCAAAATACTGGCGCGCAATCATGATTGGACAATAACGGCGCGTTTGTTTACTTGCCGCTGTGGGCTTAGTTAAGTGGGGCTGGTGTCTCTCGACACGCCACATTTCACAGCAAAAGTCAAAGCCACATGTTTCAGAAATGCCTCGATTTGGGTTAGGGTTGCACTGTCGTCACCACTGCTTCGATAACCGCCGCACTCAACTTCCCAAACCGCAGTTAAGCTAATAAGCCTCGGTGTCTCTCCGGACCGAATCATTCGGCGGTCTCGTGCGAAACTCGGCAATTGATAAAAGCCCAGTTTCATGTTTGGTCAACTCGAAGCTACCTAGGTACACCAGTGTAGGAAAGATCGAATGCAACACTACAGGCAGATAGTAACTAGGTACCTACCTAGGTACCTACCTTACCTAGATCATGGTGTACTTCAACTCTCACTCAACCTTCTGCTACGTCCACAAGAGTCCGGCGGTTTACTTTCAAGTTCACAAAATCCCCAAAACGAACCGGCTTCGTGAGGCTTCCCTCTCCATTTGATGGCATCCCAACAATTCCCGCATTCTCCGGGGGAGGCAATTCCCGCCGACCAAGCGGCCAACCATTTACGTTTACGAGCATCCACTGACTTTCCCACAGCATTGTGGAGTTCATAGTGAGCTTTCGTTGGTCTAGACGGCGCTCACGACGAGGGAGCATGGTGATCCCGACATCTGACTCCCCCCATCTTGGTTGGTTGACACTTCCCTGAGTTTGTCGCATCCTCCCCCTGACGGTTGCGAGTTGCCTAACTGCATCTGCCGTTCCATCTTTGTGACGTGCAGCGAATGGTCAAATCAAGCTTTTTTTTTTTTTTTTTTAGGGCGCGGCTGGACTCGGCTGGGTACGTATGTACAATGTATGTACTGCACATACCAGGCTTCCATCTCCTCCGTTGTGATTGGCCTTGCGGGGCTCCTCACCACTCCACACCACGGCATGAATCATGGACAAAGATGATCAAATGGAATTCGATAACGATACGAGACTGAGGCAGTTTATTACAATCGCGGCGCTACCCGTCCGCTCCGGCCGCACTACCTGTTCATCCTGGCCATGGGCCTCTTGCCAACGAATAGAGCGTCGAGATCCAGTGACACGACCGGGCTTCTAGAAGGGCCGGGCGACGTGTGGAACTCAGGGAACTGCCGCACGGTCGGGATACGACGGTGTGTCAACTTTTTGATGGTTTCAGGAACCTGGGGATCTGGGGACCCTGCCACGGGTCCTGCGTAGATGGTCCTCATGGCGGTGTGGAATGGACCATGGAATCTCCGGAGCGGCCTTGGACACCATGGGCGGATCAGGCGAGGCCCATCGAAGGGGCGAAAGGAAGAATCTTGTGCCGAGGGTCCGGAGATGGAGCATCAACCGCAGCCCGCAGTGGCGGCAGGGATTTTGTCGGCAAACATCGCCTCAACACTCTGAGCAGGGTTGATGGGTTTGCGCCATCTTTAAAGATGGCTCCCTCCTTCTGCCCTCTCCTCCCCCACCGAGGCCCCCAGTTGCTCCTTCTTTTCCGCCAGGGCTCGGGCAACTGACCTACTGAGGACGCGGGACAACTCCCTTCCCTCCCCAACAAACTCGCCGCCTTCAAAGGTCAGCCCCGGAAAGACCGTTGCTCTCGGTGCAGTAGTCTCTCCTTCGCCTACACCGCGCCGTGCCTCGCCTGTTCTGGTTTCAACATTTGCCGGATCAGCGACGACGGTGACAAGACGGAGAGAACCACCCGTTTCCTCACACCATATCAAAGAAATCGTCAGCCATGGCGGTCATCAACCCCGCCCTGGGGCGCAACCCCTCGGAGAAGAAGAGCAGCCGCTACGAGGCTCCGGATTCAGCAGTCATGGGATCACAGTCGGACGATGAAGTGGGAGAGGTGCGGACCACACCGGCTTTGAACGACTATGAGAGGCAGAAGGAGGCCGAGGGCGAGGCGCATTTCCACCGGCTCGGCTGGAAGCGCCTTACCGTCGTGCTGATCGTGACGGCTGTTGCCCTCGGCAGTCTCAGCCTCCCGGGGGCCTTCGCATCGCTGGGCATGGTGGCTGGCGTCATTCTCACGGTCGGAATCGGCCTGGTCGCCATGTACGCCAGCTATGTGGTCGGCCAGATGAAGCTCAAGTACCCGCACATCTCGCACTACACCGACGCCGGGCGTATGATGTTCGGCAATGTTGGCTACGAAATCGTCAGCGTCATGTTCGTCCTGCAGCTCGTCTTCACCATTGGCTCCCACGTCTTGACGGGCGCCATCATGTTTGGCAACCTCACCGACAATGGCGCATGCACCATCGTCTTCACGGTGGTTTCGGCCATCCTGCTGTTCCTCGTCGCCATCCCGCCCAGCTTCTCCGAGATGGCCGTCCTCGGCTACATCGATTTCGCTTCCATTATTGCGGCCATCTTCATCACCATTGTCGCTACCGGCGTCCGCGCCGGCGAGCTACCCGGCGGTGTCTCTTCCGTGGCGTGGTCGGTATGGCCCAAAGAAGGCTTGACGCTGGCCGAGACGTTCATCGCTATCAGCAACATCGTTTTTGCCTACAGCTTTGCGCTGTGCCAGTTCAGCTTCATGGACGAGATGCACACACCCGGGGACTACGACAAGGCGATTCTGGCGCTGGGCATCTTTGAGATTCTGCTCTACACCCTCACGGGCGCGCTGGTCTACTCGTTCGTCGGCTCCGATGTCCGGTCGCCTGCTCTGCTCTCGGCCGGCCCGGTTGTGTCCAAGGTGGCGTTCGGCATCGCGATCCCCGTCATCTTCATCTCGGGCAGCATCAATACGACGGTGGTGGCTCGTTACGTCCACGGCCGCATGTTTAAGAAATCCATCATCCGCTATGTCAACACGCCCATGGGCTGGGCGACGTGGATCGGCCTGGACGCCGTCATCACGCTGCTTTCGTGGGTCATTGCCAGCGCCATCCCCTTCTTCTCGGACCTGCTGGCCATCTGCTCGTCGCTGTTCGTCTCCGGTTTCACCTTCTACTTTCCTGCCATAATGTGGTTCATGTTTGTCAAGGACGGCAAATGGTACGAGCGCAAGAACTGGCTGCTGACGGCTGCCAACGCGCTGGGTTTTGCGGTTGGTGTCATTGTGCTGGGTGTGGGAACCTATGCCAGCATATGGGACATTGTGAGTATTGATCTGCCCTCGTCGTCTTGATCATCTGTGAACAATGGCTGACTGGAAATTGGTAGATGCATCGGTACGAAATGGGGTCGGTTTCGGATCCGTACAGCTGTGCGCCGATTGCTTAAGCGGCATCAGCTTGTGCGTTTTCTGTTCATTCTTTTGGGGACGAAGAGAGGGTAGCAAACATGACGATAGCAAACGCGGCAGAGGTCCGTCCAGGCAATGGCCAGCCGGTCGCTGCATGATCTCTATTTCTATGACGGATAGACTCTTGACGAAGACATGTGTTGGTGCATTCTTAGGCGTAGAATGGGTTACGGGGGATGTAGTTTTTGGATTCACTATATCATAGCGAGCCTGCGGAGTCCGGGGAGCGTGGCATTTGGACAAAGTACCATTATCATCATCGTGATACAAGGGGGGAGGGAGGCGTGTCAAATCGCAACCAAGCCCCCGTGTCCCTACCGGTTGGTGACTTTGCGTTCCCCTAGACAAACCACCAACAACAGAAAGAATGGGCACCACGCGAAGAGGATCCGTCAGGACTCAACCCTGCCGTCACGGCCTGCCCACTCCACACACCCAGCCAGCAGAATGGACGGCTGGCTCGGCCTGATTAGTGGTGCGATCAGATGCTGCTATATTATTGATGTTGATCAGCACGACGCTCTGCAAAAAAAAAAAAAGAAAAAGAATTCCCTGGACGAAACGGACATGTTTGGGTTGTTGCAATATCCCAATGGGCCGGGTGGGTGTGTTTAAGCTGGTCTCGGACGGCGAAGAGCATAGAATCGAAAGATTATCCCCAGGCCGGCGGTTTGTTTGTGTTGCATGGATACTGGATAACGGAGGGCAGGACCTCCTCTAATGGCACACGCTCATTGCTAGGGGGCAAGCGTCGACGTGGCCTTTCGTGTTCTGTTTATGGAAATGAAATGGTGGTGAAATAGAGCGGAGTTGAAGTTCTATCGGCCAGACACAACATAACATGGCCGGAAGAGAGGGCAGCCGGAGACAACACCGGGTAATGTTCCTAGCATATTTTGGATGAACTCGAATGATTTCAAGACACACGTGTGACCCAGAAGATTTCATGCGATGTAATGTTTTCTATAGGGGGTAGCTATTTCCATTTCTTCTCCGTAATCACCAGGCCACCCTACGACACTCACTTGCCTAGGCCGAGCGGGTCAGGGCCAGCCAGTCTCGCAACTTGCGCTCTCTGGCTAACGCCATTCCCCATCTTACGTCGGGTCGGCTCAGCTCGACAGGCCCAGCTCCTTGTAGAACGCCTCCGAGCTCGGCTTGCGTCCCAAGAACTGCTCTAGCGTGAGCATCTCGTCCTGCGAGCCGCCCTTCTCCAGCACGGTATGCCGGTATCGGCGGCCCTGCACGGGATCCATCGGGTTGCTCTTGAAG
Source organism: Chaetomiaceae sp. B2702 (assembly GCA_023628455.1). NCBI lineage: Eukaryota > Fungi > Ascomycota > Sordariomycetes > Sordariales > Chaetomiaceae > Chaetomiaceae sp. B2702. Next base: position 127,787 of record JAMAKP010000045.1, read on the forward strand.
ACGCTGTAGAACATGTCGGTCGAGTAGACCTGCGAGGAGAGGTAGCCGTAGTACCCAGCATCGTAACCGCCGATCAAATGGCCAAACGTCGCTTGGCCGTTGCCCCAAGTGCTGCAAACAGAACGTCAATATTGCTCCATAGTCCCAAGAGGGAGACGTAGATTGGGTAGGGAAACTCACCTCGGCTCGCCCTGTGCTTCGGGCCCCTTGATCTGGGAAATCTGCACGCGCAGCTCGTTGTACAGCTTGCTGACATCCATCTTCTCCAGCTCCTCGTGCGTCTTGGGCGTGTGAACAGTCATGTCAAACAGGCCAAAGTGCAGCTGACGGAGGTTGAAGAGACCGTCGTTGACGTGCTTGGTGGCAATCAGTTTCTCGATGAGCTCGTCCGGGATCGACTGGCCCGACTCGTAGTGGCTGCTCAGGCTCTTGAGCTGACTGGGGGTCCAGCACCAGTTCTCAAGCATTTGGCTGGGCGCCTCGACGAAGTCGCGAACAGTAGACGTCCCGTGGTACCGGGCATAGCGAGTCCGGCCGGCCAAATCGTGAATGCCATGGCCTAGCTCGTGGAAGAGGGTAACAACCTCATCGTGTTTGAGGAGTGATGGCTTCTTGTCCGTGGGCTTGCTGAAGTTGCAAACCAGAGCGGTGGCCGGGTATCGCCTGGTACCGTCGGCCTTGAGGAAGCCTGGCTGGAGGCTGAAATTGGCCGCGTGGCCATACTTGCCGGGGCGAGGATGCAAGTCGAGATACAGGTAGCCGACGAAGCCATCCCCTTCGCCTGCATCGTCCCACACGCTGAAGATGATGACATCATCGTGCCATGCGATATCCTCGCCCTTCCCAGTGGGCGAGATGCGCTTGCGGTCTTCGGGTGTCAGCTCAACAAAGACCAGGCCAAACAGCTCCTCAAAAATACGGAGCATGCCAGCGACCGTCGACGTAAGCGGGAAGTACTCGGCAATGGCATTCTCATCGATGCTGTATTCCTGCTCGATCATCAGGCGGTCATAGAACCGGTGGTCCCAGAGGTAATAGTTTCCATCGAAGGGCAGGTTGCGCGCTTCGTGATCCTTCTTCTTGAGTTCAAGCAGATGGTCAATCTCCTTGGCGCCGCCCGCAACGAGGCGAGCCTTGAGATCCCCCAAGAAATCCAGCACTGTCTTTGGTGTCTTAGCCATCTTGTCCTCGATGCGGAATGACGCGTGGTCGGGATAGCCGAGGAGGCGGGCCGCTTCGTCACGAAGGAGAATGGCCTCCTTAAAGAGGGGGGCGTTCTGGTTGCACTGAACGGGGTGTCAGCATACTGGCAATGTTGCGGAGGCATACAAACATACCTTGTTCTCATTCTCAATGAACACTCGTCGCCGGGTCTCGGGGCTCTTTGCAAACTTAAGGGTGGGGATGAGGTCGGGGTACTTGAATGAAAGTCGGATCTTGCCATCATTCTCGCCGGTGCCCTTCTCCAGAGTGTCCAAGACATCCTGCGGGACGCCGTCGAGGTCTTCTTTGGTGAACCAAATGCCATTGTTCTCCTCATTGAGGTTTTTCTGGAACTCGATTTGGATCTGGCTGAGCCGCTTCTTGATCTCCTTAAACCGGTCTCTCTTCTTACCCTCCGGAAGCCCCAGGCCATTTCTGAGGTAGCTCTTTCTCTCTTTTTCAAGCAACCGCGCGCTCTCGACATCGTCAAGACCGGCAGTCTTGGCCAGAGCAGCATCGATCACGCGATCCTTGTCCTTTTCAGCGCTCGCCGAGAGGCCCGAGTTCTTGTAGACAGCATCGACAAGGCGGAACACGTCCTCGCGCATGCTGCACTCGATGGCGAACTCGTCCATGATCTTCTCCGCTTCGGTGCTGGCATCTCGGAGAGCACTGTCCCCCGAGACATATTGGTAGAAACCAAGGATACGGGCACTGAGAGCACTCTCGTTCTCGTCTTGGGCCTGGGGGCGAATGACGGACTCGAAGGTGGCAGAGGCGGGATTCTCGGCCGGCTTCACATTGGCAACCAGCGAATCCAGCAGCGAGCGAGTCCGGTCGCACAGACCCTTGGAATCAGCAACGATGCTGTCCTTGGTGCCCGTGAACAGCGGCGGCGGCTGGGGGGGGGTTGCGTACTTGGCCATGTCGGCGGCGGGCCTGCTGGTGAAGAACGAGGGTTGTGACGAGTACGTTAGCGTACCCAGAGCCGGACGGCCGGTGGTGACAGCAGTAAAGCCAGCTCCAAGCGGTGCCTGGTGGGCCTTGGTGTACTTGAGCTGCGTGAAGAGGGCGGAAAGGCGGGGGACGATGCGCGGCGCAGCCAGGATGACGGTGGTGGTGGAGAAGAGGAGGAGGGACAGGAGGAGCAGGAAGACAGCCTGCCGGACCGGGGGGGCAGCGGGCGCCAGGGTGACGGAAGTGGGAGGGGGGCTGCTGTTGGATGACAGAGTTGAACCTTGAGGACCGCGGGGTCCTAAATGCAGGCCCAATTGCGGGGAAGGTCGAGTGGTGGGACAAAAGCGGCGGGAAGTGGACAGGTCAGACGGGTTCCGGGCAATTGGCGGGGCACAAAGTCCGCGGGGCGGCGCAAGGCAAAGATTGGAAAATTGTAACTGCTAGCGTGTACACTCAAAGAGACTTGGTTGTTGAGTTGATGATATCTTAAATCTGTTGCTGAATTGGAGTCAAACGGGCCTGTGTTGTTTTGTCCAAACTAAATTACGAGGCTAAGCTCGCCATGAAACGACACCAAGTGCCGAACCACGCGCAGATCGATGCCAAGTCCCAATCTGACCGAGTGGGTGGCCAGGGGTCTGCGTTCCCCGTGTCCCGCCAAGGTATTTCCGACCCATGACAGAGGTTTTACACAGTACGGTACATTTTCAGTCGATACTCGACTTGATCCAATGGAAACAGATATCCTGCGAAATGACTTCCCATTGCTATCTCTGTCTCAAGCATGTGTACCCTATCCCAAAGCCTGAATGGCGCAACAGCAATACCAATCCAGGCACCAAAGACGCCAACGCCAGCCGCCCATCGCGCACGCAACCTATGCAATCCTTCCGTGACTGTCATCTCGACGCCGGCCGCTTCGCCCAAAAAAGCGCCGTCACCTGCTAAACTCATTGCTTCTAGTTGGATAGAACGGTACGGACGAGCTCTATGTAGCGAAAGTTGTCAGCAAGGAACTCGATCCTACATGGGAAGGTCCACACGCACCTGTGTAGTTGACCTGGCCGGAACTGGTGTCGACAGCCTTGAGCAGTTCATCCACCTCCTCCTCTGACATCTTCTCGCCCAGATTCGTCAGAATGTACTTGAGTTGGCCGACGCCGATAAATCCCGTCATGTCTTTGTCAAACACCTGGAACCCGCGGCAGTATTCTTCGGGCTCTCCAGGGTCGCGGAAGCCGCCTGGCCGGTTTAGAATGCGCTGGAAGGTCTCAAAGTCGACTGTCAACGCAGATAACTCGTCAGTTGTTGATCAAATCACTATCCCACAACCCAATAACTGCTCACATTCGCCACCGACGCTCTTCTCCAGGTCATGGATCTCAGCCAGAGTTGGGTTTTGCCCGCAGGCGCGGAGCAGATCGCCGAGCTTGTCCAGGACAACGCGGCCGACACCACGGGTGTCGAAGAGCGAAAACGCCTCCTTGTAGTTGGTCGAAGCCTATTCATGGCACAGGTTAGGAATCTGGGGTCTGTTTGAATCCCGTAGTAGCGATAGAGCGGTGGCCCATTCAGGGGCCCAATCGCGCGCCACGTTCCGAGGTAAAGAACAAAACCATAAAAACTCACCATTGTATTGCTAAAGATGTGAAAGATGTGTGGTAGCTTGACGAGAGTTGCAATGTTGAGAGCTTTGTGGGAGAACACGATGCAGCAGATGAGCAGTGGTCGAAATGGCGGGATGCGAGGCAGGAGTTCAGGGAAACGACCAAAAGTGGATCGTTTTGGGCTTTGCCCCACCCAGGCGAGTTGTTGTCCCCTCCAAGCCCAAGTTGTCTCACGGGGCAACCATCTTGCCCCGCCTCACTGCGTCCTGCGTATCCGTATCCCGTCTACCCTGAGGGTTAGGGTCGATGAGTCCGTCTCCATCACATACTGAGGCGAAGGCTCTTATGGTGTATGAACGTTATTGAGCGCAGTCCTAGAAATGCGATGCTTACTAGTCTCTTATCAATAGAGCTGCCGGCGTGCATCTTTCTTTCTGGGGGGTGGCTGGCTCTATCTAAATATAACTACTATCTGAAGGTCTTCCTGTGTACCTCGTGATCATGCTGGAAACGGTCCGTTGGATTTCAGCATCACGTTCTTGGTTTGTGACTCGGTCGACGCTCTAATCTAACTCAACAAACCAGCTACACCGGGCAACTGCACGAAGCACGACACAGCGCTAATTGACTATCTCATTGGCCCAACGTATACAGTTACCCTACACACAGCGCACCCCTATCGCAGCACGCCAGTGTGGAGCTTTATTTTAGCCCGTAAAGCCGGTCAACTCCTCGCACCGTGCCGCGATAGACACCGAGAAGTTAGCCTAGCAATGCCACAAGCACGTCATTTCCACAGTCTCGCCCAAGTTGCCAAGTTAGCTCTCCGCGCCCTGCTACAGACCGAATCTCGCACTCACGGCGCACTTCTCTCTGGGGCGTTCGGCTTTGTGCTGTAATCCCGCCTGTGGACATGCGTCTGCTGCGTGCTCTGCCTAGACCGTCGATTGCCCTTATTAACCCCAAGATTCCCCGGACAATCCCCACATCCACCACATCCTCGAACCTGCCGAACGACTATTCACATCATTTTAGCTCAAAATTTCCAGCAACTATGGCGTCAACCGAGTCCACCCTGCGCGCATTTTTCCAGTCGAGCAAGTACGCCGTTGTCGGCGCGAGCACCAACACCGAGAAGTATGGATACAAGGGTCAGTTGCACGCGGTTTATCCGTGCTTATTAGGTTGCCACGCCTACACAGAGTTGCAGAATGCTGATCCGAGCACCATGGTTTTTTTTAAACGGCAACAGTCTTCAAATGGTATATCGCCCACGGCCTACCGGTGACGCCCGTCAACCCGGGAGCGTCCGCGATTGAGGTTGACGGGACGGACTACCCAACAGTGAGCTCTCTGTCGAATCTGCAGGGGGCGGAGGATACTGCTGTGTCCATCATTACTCCCCCTCATGTCACGCTCAAGTCGCTCGAGGAGGCCAAGGGGCTGGGCATCAAGGCCGTATTCCTGCAGCCGGGAACGTTCAATGACGATGTGCTAGCCTACGCACGTGAGAACTTTACGACCGTTGTTGCGGGCGAGGGTGGCATGGGCAGCCAGGGCTGGTGCGTGCTGGTCGATGGCGAGAGGGGCCTGCAAGCGGCAGGCAAGCTGTGAGAGATGCAGAACTGTGGACTTGGTGCACGTTCGCTCCGTCTGAACCGCCGATTTCGGTCACCTAGACAACGAAATCCATGCAGTTAAAATCAATGCCGTGCTGGCTGATTAGACTATTAGGACGTGCGGTGCGCTCCGCTGTTCCGGACACATCCCGTCATGTACAAGTCCAAGAGAACGCGACGCGAACAACTGTCAGATCTGACCCATTGATAAAATCAACCACATGTTCCGGAGAGCTTGCCCTGCTGGACCATCGTCGTACACTTGCTGTAACATATAATCGAAGCTATTGAATGACAAAACATTAGTCCAGATGCCGCAGTGGCAAAACGGACTCGATCTCGGCGACGAGTCGTAGCCACAGACGCAGTTGTAGCAAGAGCATATGATGCGAGGCGAGCTGCATTGCCCTGCATAATCCACTGCCGGATATAATCAGAACACAAGGAGTGAGTCCAGTGATTCGGGCCGTTCTTGGAGAGTCCTGAACAAGACTGCATTGTGCCCTGGCCCGCATATTGCTCTGCTAGCTGATTACCTAGAGAAGGTGACCAGCAGGCACTCTTGCAGCAACAACCCAAGAGTTCACGGCCACTGCATGTACCTGACCAGCACGTTGCTGTGCTCGCTGATTAGGTAGAGGACGCGAGGGAATGATTCGATGGCACGGGCTTGCGGGAATAACTCATAATACAGAGCCAGTGCAGCACGCATCGTAGCTGCGGAGTACTGTTCCAGGACACGCGTCTGATTTCGTTTGATTCTCCGTGACCATTAGTCTATATAGTCTGCCCCAACCCTTTCCGTTCTGCTCCCCTTTCCTTCTCTCATCCAGTCAAACGTTAGCCTGTCCCCAGTTCTCGTTCCCAGAAAACCAGCTAAAGCCCTGTTTGGCCTTTTCTTCTCCCTCTTGTCAGCGTTCTCGTCGCTGCTGGAGTTTTTTTGCTTGGTCTCCGGGCCCGTCTTCGTTGCTGTCTTCGGCTCCCCTCGGCGTCCGTCATGGCCTCGGGTGCCGCCGCCGCGTGGGAGGTTGGTCAGATCGCCTTCCTCCACGACATGGGTAGCTTTCCCGCCGAGGACAGAGTAGCCATGAGGAGGACTCTTCCTCGCCAAGCGACTCGCCGTAGGCACCCTTGTCCAACTTCTCCCAAATCCAGATGCTGACTGCCCGTAGACCCCGCCATTATCCTGGACCTCGCCCCAGGCTGCGCGCTAGTCACCACGGTATCCGCTTATAGCTCGCCCGAGGTGAACGTGCGGCCACCGTGGAGGCAGGCTCAGCACCGCACGAAGGCGAGGGACGACTTCCGCGCCTTCGAAGGCTGCGTCCGGCCGACGGCCCTCCGTCCGTTCCTCCGTCTCCGCCCGGGGCAAGCGTTCCCGAAACCCAAGACGAGCTGGGTATACGCCGGGAACGCCTACCTGGTTCCCCTCCGCGCCCTTGGAACCTTTACGAAGGTCAAGGGGAACCGGCGGCTTGAGATGGAGACGGAGAGTCTCGAGGAACTCCGTCGGCACATCGCCGCAGTTTCTTCCTGCTGGGAGGACTGCCAGTGCCAGCTCGCCGCGGCGAGGGGTTTGCCTGTGCCCGCAGCTGCGGTTCCCGCCGTCGCCGCTTCCGCCGCTGCTCCCGTCGCCCGTCCAGCCGCCGCCCGTCCTGTCGCCGCGCCTGCGCCCGTCGCCACTCCGGTTCCTGCTCGCTCGTGGGCTGCTGTCGCCGCCTCCAAGAAGTGATCAGCACCGACGCTCACGAGAACCCATCAAAGAAAATGCTTCGACAACAACGAGCCGAACCGGTGACAATTGCGACAAAGGGTCGACAAACCAACGACAAGCTGGCAGCTCAACTTGCTGGTTTCGGGAAGGCTAGTATGCTGTCGCGCTGATGACTGGGGAGATGTCGAAGGGGCTTAGCCGTGATAGTTGGGGGTTCCCTGTCCGGGGTGGTTAACTGCCTGTGGCGTTGGTTAGAGATTTTATAAAAAGGGTTTTTGTGCCTTGGATTTATTCAAGCGGTCGGGGTTTTTCAGCGTTTGGTCTATTCTTTAGCAATTGAGTTTCTTGGGGTTGGATATCAGGACTTTCGGTTGGGCCCGGCGTGGTCTTGAGCGTTCTGTGATTTAGGACACGATACCCCATAGATTATAGAGAGGACGCGATGGAATTGATTCAAGTTTTATCTCCGCACTGCAATAAGCCACGGAAAGTCCTCTCTCGCTCATTGTGGTCTCGCCCTTCAATGCTCTTCCGTTGTATCTCCGCGAAGGCTTCAATACTTTGCATCCCAATTCTTTTTTTCCCCTCTGTCAGGGCTCTCACTAATTGTTGTTGAGACTTTACCAATCACTGCGTTGATAACTTGTTTTCCGATGGCTGGTTTCGCACCACACCTGGGCAGTAATTAGGCACTTGGTCGCTCAATCAGTGCCGCCAGAGAAGTAAACCAACTTCCTGTTCAACAAACCGCCACAGCGAACTGTACTACCCAATGTTCCAATTCGCCCAGAGTTGCTAATATGAGAAGAGCTATGAAGGGGGGTCATACACTGATACGCTCAACAGGTCTTGTATCAGATACCCTTGCCGTTGAATTGATCGTCATGTCTTCGACGTCCACTCAGCCATGTCGTCATCCTTTGTTTATCTTCGAGCATTGTAAGAAAAGAAAATCACAGAGGAAGAATGAGAGACGAGCGTGTGGCTTTGCTGAAGGAACTGCCATCTCTAGACTTTTCCCTCTAAGCGCCATCCCGGTTTGCTGGGTATGTCCCTTCTCTCTGGCTGGTTGGGCGAATATCCGAGCAGAGCAGTTTTGCAAACGCCACGTCGTCCGGGATGAGATTTCGGTGTACTCATGGGCGGACTCGGTGAATCGTTGGATTTGTCGGGCTCGCAATGCAATTCGTGATGGTTGCGGGAACGTTTGTCGTTGGTATCGTTGTGGTTGGGGAACCACAGTCGGTCGTCGTCCGTTGATATACCGTCAGTGATGGGATGGATATCCGTCATTGTAGTCGTCTTCTGCATTCAGACGTTGAGAGTCCGTCAACAAGAAGAGGGGCGGGAAAAAAAAGAGAAAGGTTACAGCCGGCCCAGGAAGGGCATGAAAGACGAATTCGCAGCTACCAGCTATTACGCTTCATGGTGGTGTCTAATATGATCATTCTGTTATTGCTTATTCCTCTTGCTAAGAGTAGGTAGGTATAGAATAGCAGCCCTTATGTACCTAGATGAGTGGCAGCCTGGTGGCAGCTGCCAACCTGACTGTCTTCCGTCAGTCCTTCCGTCGATGCCGTCGTCGATCGCCGTTGTCAACGCCTGACAGCTAACGACAGCTGTCAGATGGTCGTCACTCATCACACTGTGTTGACGCTGCTGAGAAGACCTGCAGAGGGCTTGCCAGAAACTTGACCGTGTGTCATCAGGGCACGAAAGCTCCAGTCAGGAAATTTTAGGGTTGTGGTGTCCAAGAGGCTACCCATCAGCCGCACAATTTCTATGCCAGTGGACCGAAACAGCGAAAAGATGGAAAAGAGTAAAGGCTTCATGAGCTGGAGATTTCCCTATCTCGGTCACTATTTGTTTCTATGCTATGCTAAAAGACAAGGAGTATGTTTCGTGTGCGGAAGCCCCTACCAAAAGAAACCGCCCACCGCCCACTTTTTTCTGCCAAGCAGAATCCGGACGCGAGCCGCTATAAGCCACTATGACCTTCACCATACAGGGGGTGGTGTAGTCTTGGCAGGCAAGGCGGTGGGTGGTTTCTTTTGGTAGGGGCTTCCGTATCAAGTATTAAGACAACTAATTGGTTTGCTAGATTTGTCTTGAATTGCCACTCTTTACAGAGCTAGAGGTTCAAATCTGACCTTGAAAGTATCAGGAGTCCCTTAGCTCTTTCCATCATAACGTTGATGCCGTGTGTGACAAGCTGCTTATCAACAGATACCAATCATAAATAAAAACTGGAAAATAACGTTGACATAGTGGCTTGCATCAAACGCTTAGTCTCCAATGCCGATGCTATTCATTATTCTTTTCTCAAAACACAAGCACTGATAATTTTTGGATACAGGACGTGCGTCACGCGGCCAATTACGCCAACTCTGATGGAGCCACGTAGTCATGTGACTCGCCCGTTGGAAACGGCCTCCAGTTTGAAACGAACATTTTGGCTTTCTTGCACTTGGTTATTAGATATGGATTGTCTTTCCATAGTACGAGTTTGCCAGAACTATTTCTTCAACAGCACCAAATCTAATAGTAACTTTTGATCCGTGCAGGAATGATGGTGTGTTGATTTCACAGAGAAGGTTTTCACCCCTAAATTTAGTGCGACGCACAGACCACATATTAATCTAAAATCCGGGCTCAGTATCAACAAAGTCACGTTCACTATTTAATAACCGTAAAAGAATCAAAAACAACCAATCAAACTTGGTTTGAACCAGATCATAGCAGCTTTTGTGTATTGGTAAGATTTTACCTACGTTACGTTGCCATAGTGCGATTGACACTGCCAACTTGAGGTAAAGCCGGTGGGCCCGCCTCAGCTTAGGTTCGCAAAGGTATGTTGCTCCTTCCCATCTAGAGCTGAAACGCACACGGCAGAACTACCTAGGTACCTTAGGTACCTACCTCAGGTAGGTAGGCGGGTAGGTACCTCCAACCCGCTTCTGCCGTGTTCAGTTGAGTAATCAACATGCTTTGAGTCACTGACTGGAGGCGAGCCCTCAGGTCTCCCGAGATTCTTCGGGAATGGAAGGTGGGACGCAATGGCAGCCTGGAGACCCAGCCGTGCAAGGGCCAGCGCGACCTACGCCAGGCCATGTAACTTCGCAGCCTCTACATTCACAGTCCAATGTTGCTGCCAATGATGGACCTACCGTGGTGCGTCTCTTGCCTGAACCACCTGCACTGGGAACCATCTCTGGCAACGCTGGCCCAGCACTCGGAGCGGGCCCTGAGCAACAGGACGCAGCCGCATCCGAACTGGGTCTCAGGATGAAGCGAACCGACCAAGAAGCCTTGCCGCTCTCTCCACCGATGCGCGATCGCCCCTCGCCCAAAATGACTACACCTACCCCCTCTCATGGTCGTGACGAAGAACCAGAACCCGTCAGAATTGTCAGCGATATCCTGCCACCCCTCCCCTTTTCTACACCACTGCAGAGTTCTTCAGCTGCACGCCCTGAATCCATGTCCGCGTCCGATGGCACGCGCAAGACCAAATACGCGACGGACGAGGAGAGACGGAGAGCAACCAGCCTCGCTTTGAAGCGTACGTCTGTCTGCCCATGCCCACCAGTTTGTCTCGTTGCTAGAGATGTGAAGATATTGCGTGGATACTAAAGAAATGGTACCCTAGAGCGATGGGCCTCTGGTCGTATGGACGATGTCCACAAGAAGCGCGTGGAAACGATAAAGCGCAGAAAGGAAGCCGAGGCCCTCCTCGGCACACCAGGCATCTCCAAACTATCGGGTCCTGTGGGCAGCCTCAAGCGTACCGAGAAGAGTTCAGCCTCCCTAAACCGTCTACCTAACCTCGCGGGCTTAACCACTTTTTCCCGGAAGCAGTCCCTGGCTTCGGAGCAACTTACTCGGTGCTTTTCAGACAAATTTGCACCTCCTAGTTTGTTATTCCCATTGGCTCGTTCCGGGCTTGAATCTGGTGAAGAGAGGTCAAAATCTCCTTCCCAGCAAGGCGACACTATCTCGGATGTTGACATGCGCGAGGTCGGTCAACCATTCAGCCGCCACGTTTCGCCAGATCCGGCAGATCCTACCCCTGAAACTACACTGAAGGACGGAGGCGATGGTGATGTCGATAGTGAGGCAGAAGACGAGGAGTGGTCGAGTATCTCGTCTATTGGCCAAGCTAACCAGCAAGGCATCAATGAAGCCGAGAATGGGGAGGAAACTGGAGACTCGCCTTCGCCGCTCGAGATGGCTAGTATAGGTCGCCCCTATACCAAATGGAGAAGTGAGTGTACCCGGCGGCATATTGCCGAAATCAAGCTCTTCTGACACGACATAGGTGCAGATGGATCTCTGAAGTTGACCCACGGTGCCCTTATTCCTGAAGGATATCAGCTCTCTACAGCCACTCCGCAGCATCCATGGGTTTGCCCAATTCGATCTTGCCGCAGGGTATTCGCAAAGTTGATCCAGCTCGGCTGCCACTTTGTGGTGAGTTGATTGTCATCCACAGCACATGTGTCTCAGCTAATCCCAAATAGCGACGGCACCGAGGTGCGCGTTTGCACGACAACGAGGACGGAACCTTTTCCGAACGAGGGCGAGCTTCCCTGCGCCGCGGAGCGAATCGACTGTCAACCTCGAAACAGCCCGCTGTTGTTATTTCCCGGGGCCCTGCCGACCCTCGTGACCCACCCGCAGTAGCGCCATCCTACCCGGTGTCTGCCCTCAAGAATCAGACGTTAGATCTTCCCGAGCTAAAGTCTCTAGAGCCGGAAGGTGGCACCAACGTCACCACCTCAACGACCTCGAGTGAGCAAGATCTGGATCTGGAACCTGGCGCGAGTGGAGACGTCGAAGCGTTTTGGAACTACCTCCAGCCTCATTTGGTCAAACATAAAGGACCCATCATTCCGACCCTGGGCTGGGTGAGGAGCTTGATTGTGCTTCCACGGATTCGCGATTTGGACTGGAACGAGCCATGGCTTGAAACGCACCCCTTCCACGACTCCCTCCCCAGGGATGTCTCGGCGCTCATTCTCCAAGTTACAGGGGACCCTGCGCCGACACCATGCAACAAATGCGCAGATCACAGAGGGCCCTTCCGTTCGTGTATCATGATATCCTCCAAGGCTGACGACAACCCTCTGGGTGCGATATTGAGTTGTGCCAACTGTTTCTATCACTTCGGACAGACGAACTGTACCAACAGACAATTGGGGATAGAAAGGGCAAGGGAGATTTTGAAGGCTAGACAAATTGAGGACAGTTGGGATGATGACTCTTTGGGGGGGCTTTGGAGTGCTGAAGAAGATGGCGGAGATAGGAACGAAGAAGACGAAGGAGGTTCCAAGGCCGCCGACGACAATGACAATATGGGGGACACCACGGACGACTCGACCACGGGGACTCCCTTGACGTCGGATGGTGTCCCAACCGGCATCAGCGAGGCAGAGCCGGGCAGGCCGTATACCATGTGGCTAGGTGAGAGTGGTTTTCGGGTGTTTGGACGCCATAACTAACGGATCCGTACCAGATGAAAACGGCCGACTGGGATCGCTGTTCGGTGCATTACTCCCGGTTGGCTACCAGCTCGACACCACGTTCCCTAACCGTCCATGGGCTTGTCCCGTGCGCACTTGCCGGAGGGCACATTGCAAGAGATCCGACCTGGGTTACCATTTTCTGGTATACTGTCCTCTTTCTGTATGGATACTTGACTGTGCGCCGGCTTACACTTGTTCCGACAGCGTGTCCATTTTGCGGCTATCTTGAATGACAACTGCGATGGAACATTTTCCATCAAGGGCGTTTATCAACCCAAGACCAACAGCAGCGGGAAAGGAGGCAAGGAGTTGGCCAAAGCCCCGCCAATCGTAGTCTCAAGAGATCCCTTGCGGAGTGGTAGCCCAATACCCGAGGCTCAAATTCCTGATTACCTAGCACCGAGGCTTTCCAAGCAGAGAGTCGAGGAGTTAGAGAGAAAACAAACTCGGAAGAAGAGTTCGGAAGGTGGCGATGTGGAGGGTCTCTGGGCATACATCCAGCCATTCCTGCGTTCGGCGACTAGCATGCCGCAAACTCCGGCCTTCAGGTACCTCTTGACGCTTCCACGTCAACGGGACGTTAAGTACAATTCACGAGGCGCGGGGTTTTACGAAACGGGGTCTATAGACATCGCGTCCCTGGTCATCCAAGTCACTGGAAACGAAGTTGCTAGAGCCTGCAACAGCTGTCAGAAGGGGAAAGGCCCGTTCCAAGGCTGCGTGGTCATGTCGCAATCGACACAGTTCGGCGCAAAAGAACTCTACTCATGTTGCGCGAACTGCATGTACGGCGGCAATGCACTCGGCTGTTCGCTGCTGGGATCGACACTTGGCGAGGATCGGTTGCCATCTACTGTTCCTGCGCCTGGAACCGCTTTTCAACGGGTGCCACTCATCACAAGGGATGCCGCCAAGAAGGACAGCCGTACGAGAAGCCACGAGCCGATCAATCAAGCCCTATATTCATCTACCCCTTTGTCGAGCCACCCCGCGCCGTCGGCGTTAGTCTCGCGGGGAACATTCGACGGCCAGGACGACCTTCTAGAAATGGAAGGCTGGGAGGTAGCACCGGGCCGCATCCGAGAAGCTGTCGGTGCTGAGACGGAGAGTAAGTGACGCCTACCGGAACCCCTGTTCTCCAGCTTCCCTTCCTATTCCTCGAACACTTCATAGGGCCTGGACTAACTGTGATACCCCCACCCAGCAATCGGCTTCTCCAAACCCTACCTTTCCACCTCCAAAGCCATCCGCGTCTGTGAAGATGTCGCCTTCCGCGTCGATACAGTTTCGTCGGGCAATGTGCTCCAGCTCGAGGCTGATGCCCACCAGATGCGCCTGTGCTCGGTGGCTGCCGGGAAAGTGCGGGTCAAGATTGGGGAGGAGGCCGAGTTTCTCGTGGGCACGCATGGTATGTTCAGGGTGAAGGCGGGCGTGGCGTGTGCGGTGAGAAACGGGCTGTATCTTGATGCTGTGCTGCATACCACCGTTTTACTCGACTATTCGTGATTGAAAGGGCGAAGAAGGGTGGCTGGTAGTGGCATCCGAAGGAGATTCATGGCAATCACTCTGGGTATGTATTATATGGTGGTTAATCGGGTTTATATTATACGCGTGGGAATAATTATTTGTAGACGTTGATCTATTTCGTTTTGAAAACTAGGGACGGACATGATCACTGAGGATGGCCAAGGTTGAGCTGATCATGGGGTGGAGACCTGAGCAATGACATGTGCGACTGAGAACTCCTGTCGCGGAGCCGGTCGATCTGGTAAGTTCCTTATAAAAATATTCCACAGGAATAAGATGGTTATGGCGATGATGGTGAAGCGATCCAAGGGGAGCGAGATCTGGCGTTATGACATCATATGGGGCGGGCGCATCATGACGCTCCTCAACAGCGGGCACCATTTCGTCACGCATCGACGCTTTGGCGGCTGATTACGGATATATAAGTTCTCACCAATTCTCCCACTTTTCTGAGGACAAAAATACACGATAATTGACCACTTCATACCTCATCAAACCATATACCAAATACCCAAAAATGAGTTCCTCAACGCACCCTCAAGACTCCCACGTCGGCCCCAGGGCAACAGGCGGCAAGGCCTCGGCCACCCAGACCCCGGCAAACGCCCACCTGGGACATGACAAGCCCGGTCTCTTTGATGAGCAGGGTGCCGTTGGGAAGCAATTTACACGTGAGTGGTCGTTGGCAAGTGGAAGATGGCATCATGGCAAGACAAAACCTAACTGTTGGAACAGCGGAGGGAGCCATCGGAGGAACAGCCCAGAAGATCGGCGGCCCGCTGGATAAGGACAGCATGGTTGGCAAACAGTTCACCACCGAGGGAAGCATTGGCGGTGCGGTGCAGAACCTGATGGGTGGACAGAGTAAGCGTTCGAACTGAGATGAAGTGTCGTGGAGGGGGTATGCTTTGAGGAGCGATGGTTGGTACAGTTTTCTGGCTGTCCTGTTTTATATACTAGCATGGAATGAATGATGATGATGCGAAGCTGTTGCCTGTTACTCTCTCGGCTGTGATGCGTGTTGCTGTCTATTTTATTAGAGTATCAGTGTCCCTCCCTTGGAGATCTGTTGATGACCCTAACCCTGTACATTATTACGTTCCATGTTCCAGAATAGAATATTGCATGAGAAAAAAGAACAACGGGGCTGGGGGTGCCGCAGCTGTCGGCCCTCGTTGCGCCAGCTGTCGGCCCCTCGCTGAAAGCGCCATCGGCTTCCCCACTTTCTGCGGGTTTTTGAGGGTTTCCGTGGACTCGCCGGCCTGCCTCCTTACAACGATCACCAATCCATCCTTCCCACATATCCGATTACCTCAAACTCCTCACTAAACCCCAAGCCTCGCAATCCCAATTCGGGGGTTATTTGCCCGCCAAGAACATCGGAGCTTCACTTCGCGCACTTTCGGCAAAGCGCTGCTGACCTGCTGCGTCGCGTCGCCATGTCGGCCGAGATTGCCCCCGAGGCCGTCTCGACGCCGTCCAAAGAGCGGCATTCGCTGACCCTCGACCAGCGACGCGCCCTGCGACGCTGGGCCAGCTCACAACCCGTGCGCCCGAGCCACAAGGCGTGCATCGACTGGTTCCAGAGCCAGTACCAGCAGACCATCTCGCAGTCGACAGTCTCGCATTCCCTCTCGCCCAAATATGCCCGCCTCGACGGCGACACCCAGCTGTCGGGCTCGCGCCTCCGCTTCGGCAACTGGCCCGACGTCGAGAAGCTGGTTCTCCTCTGGCACCAGCAGATGGTCAACAGCGGCCGGCACCCATCCAATGAGGAGCTCGCCGAAAAGGCAAAGAACATCTTCACCCAGCTGCCGCGATACAAGGACGAAAGCCCGCCCGAATTCTCCCCGGGCTGGATCCACCGCTTCAAGAAGCGCTACGGCCTGCTGATCCGCCGCCAACGCCGTCACGGCTCCATCCAGAATGCCGCCGACGACATTCCCTATCTGGTTGACGCCGTCCCGCGCTTCATGAACATCACCCCGGACATTTCGCCGGCCGCCATCCGCGACGCCGTGCAGCGGGTCGTCGGCGTCGAAGCCTCGCTGGCTATCTGCGCCCGCGTGCGCGACGAGATCGTCCGCCGCATCGACAACCCGCAGCAACAGCAACAGCAGCAGCAGCAGCAACAGCAATCGCCGTCCACCCCGCAACACCACCAACACCACCCCAACGGCGACAACACAACCATGTACGCCGACGAAGACCCCGAGGTCGTCCTGCAAAACGCCCTCCGCGCCCTGCAGCAGGAAGAGGCCGACGCCGAAGCGCAAGCCGCCGCCGAGCGCGAGGCCCGCGACCGTTCCGACCGCGGCCTGCCGCCGCTGGGCGCCATGGCGGGGCAGGCATACGCCCAGCAGGCCGCCGCCGCCGCCGCCGTCAACGCCATCTCCACCACCCCGGTAAACGCGGCGAGAGCAAGCGTCGGTCCGCCGCCGAGCGCCGGAGGCAGTGCTGGCGGCAGCGGCGGCAACGGGTCAGCAGCCGGCGGAGCGGGGGGAGGGGGGCCGCGGTTCATTGCGCCGACGCCGCAGCCTGCCGGCTCGGCGGGCAGCGCGACCGGCGAAGACCTGACGCTGACGCCCATCCCGAGCGGCGGGCCCGTGTCGGTCAACGACCGGCCCGTGCGGTGTCCGTTCTGTCTGAACCAGCGGATGCTGAGAACCATCAAGGAGGCTGTGGAGCATATGTCGACGCATGTTATCGTGTGAGGGAGAGAGAGAAGAATACGGAGGAAAAGGAAAGCACTGTCTCGTGGCTTTCAAAGGGTAGTAGGGATGCGCGTCACTACAAAGCGCCAGCCATCGGCAATGCAGAGGAGAACGCAGTATAATACGTTTTGACATGCAGGCTTCTCATCATGTTATGGAAGCCTTCTTCGTTGGGGATTTGGTGGTTATTGTGGTTTATGCAGTGAACGAGGCGCTCATGAGGGAATGGGGAACTTTACGGGTTTACGGGTTTACGGATTGGGCGGGGACAGGTACAAGGACGGGCTGCTTTGCTTTTGCATTTGGGTTGCCAGTTTCTCTCTTCTTTTTGCATTTGGGTTATCAGTGTTTCTCTCTTCTACTATTGCCTCTCTGCCTCTTGAGGTTTCTAGTACCCTAGTAGGCGGAATCAGTATCTGCACTATACTTTTACCAATTGTCCTTTGCCATGGGATGTGTGGTGTGTTGCATGGTGTCAGGGCCGCGTTGTATTTAGACTCTGGCGGGCTGAATCTAGCTTTTCACTCTTCGACGATCTCGCTTGGAAGGCTTATTAGCCGATGAAACGAGACGCGATGTTCCCGAGGACGGCGAATACATATTGGTTGACCATGTTTTGCAGGGGAACAAGTTTACAGGGTCCCTCGTCACAACCACACACCATGACAGATCAACACCCAAATTTGATCAAGCCCTCTCATTCAACCCGAAAAGCGGTTTTTCTCCCTGTTCTCAACCCACACAACCCGGCTCAAAGACAGACGGATGTCCCCCTTCCCACCAAAAAAAGAGATAAGGCCCACATCGAAAGCCATTCCATCCATTTTGAACCCCGCGTCAATATACGTTCCGTCATCCGGCCATCAAGTCATCCCTTCCTATTCCCCCCCCCACATTCCACCCTGTCATGGCAAACATTCATTCCTCATTCCCACTTGTATAGTTCCGGAAACGTATGGTATCTCCGGGCCGCCTAGCGGGCGGCGGTCCATCAGCATCATATCCATCCGCCTGTCATCCACACAAAGCCATCCATCCATTCCCAGCCACAATAACCGTAGCGGCAAACAGCAACAAGAATCGGTCGCCCGATGCTGAAGAACGAGAAGATCAAAAGGCAAAAAAAAAAAAAAAAAAACAACACCAAAAGACAAAGTCGGGTATACTTTGACGGAAAACACAACACCAGAAAAGGAGGCGTAGAGAAAGAAGCGAACACCACAGCCCCGAAACCAGAGAATTGATGGCAGAGAAAAAAAAGGAAACAAAAAAAACAAGGCCAATGAAGCGCTCTAAACCTTTCAAACCCCTGTCCTTCATCACTCAACATACAACAACAACTTCTCATTCCTCTGCAACGCCAAATCCAAATCGTTATTGCTCATCAGCGGCGGCTTATCGCCCGTAGCCTCATCCTTGTACGACAGCTGTGGGTCCTCACCAGGCGGGATCTTGAGGCGGTCGACGATCTTGTCGTACAGGTTCTCAAACGAAATGTCGGCGGGCACCTTGATGGCGATCATGTCACCGTTGTACGCCAGCTTAACCTTCATCTGGGAACCGGCCGTCTGCATGCCGGGCGAGAGCGAGGTTTGGGATGGCTGAGAGAGCGAGGATACTTGGCGCGCCATGGGGGGTTGTTGCTGACCACTGGGTTGGCGGCCGGCTGAGCCGAGACCACCGTAGCCGGCGCCATTGCCACCGGTGAGGTTTTGTCGGGAGGATTGGCGCGATGCACCGTCAGCGGGCGAGTCGGCTGATGATGGCCGCGAGCCGGCGGATAGACGGTACTCTTCCTCAAGTGCGCTCGGGTCGATTTCGTAATCGCCATCCCTGGGGGCGAAGAACTGCTTCACCAAGCTGCACCTGGAAATGTATGGTGGTTGCGCCAGTAGGTTCTTGACGTAAGCGTCCAGGTTGTGTCGCCGGCCTTCGGTAATCGCATCGGTCACGTAGTTAACGGGGCCGGGCATGTACGGCAGCGTTCGCTGCTTCTTCCCGGTCGTTCCGGCCTCGACGGGAAATTCTGTAAGGAGCGCAATCTGAAAATCGTAAAAGTCCTCGTAGTATCGTGCTAGTTCCCAAGTCCGGCCGTCCTCAAGCTCGGCCTCAATGACGAACCAATATTTGTCTTCCGCAAAACAGTATCTGGGAATCCGGGCGGAGACAGGGGCAAAGTTTTGCGAGTTCGGCGTCGAGGACGGCGCGTTTTGCTGAACCGGGGTTTGTTGCACAGCGTATGCTGCTTGCTGAGCTTGCTGCTGCTGATGGGGTTCGTCAGCAAGCAAGTATGGCCCAAGGCTGGCAAACAAGAGGGGGCACTTACCATATTAGAGCCTGGACCCTGGCTCACGCGCCCGCTGGGTTGCTGGATGCTCATGCGCTCCATTCCCTGCTCCATCGACTGCGGCTGAGCACCAGTCTCGAATTTGCCGAGTGTAATACTCGAATTCTTATATTCGGCGGCCATCTTTTTCCACTCCTCGACCTTTGGGATACCGGCCTTTCGAACCGCTTCTTGGGGGTTCTGGACTGGAGTGTTTGACGCCATGTCTCGGATCTCGACGAACGACACCGGGATTAGGCCGGGACCGCCGAGCCTCCCAATGGGCTTCGCCACAAACCACTCGGGGTTTGACTGAGCGATGACGATGATGGCCTCGCCCGCCTTAGCCTCCAGCTCGTCTCCTCTCTCAGCCTCAAAATCATAGATGACTACGCCGTAGACCATAGCACCGGACTTGCCACCCGACCTAGAGCTTCGATGGCTCATCGCGGGCGGGGTTGTCGCCACCGGTGCGTCGCCATAGCCGGAATCATGGTCAGGATGTTTGGCGGAGCGGGCACTATCCGGCTGGGACTGGCCACTGTCGCGCTCGTTGCGCCCAAGAGATTGGAAGAAGCCCACGGGGACCAGGCCGCGAGCGTCAGGTAGAGCGGGGTTGCACGCCTCGTACCAGTCGGGGTCGTTTTCACGCCCGATAACGTGGAAGAAATCACCACGCGAGAAACTCAACTCCTGTGGGTTCTGCGCAGAATAATCGTAAAGCGCCCGAATCACCTGTCCCGCAGTCACGGCGTCAGCGATTTGTTGATGCGAACGAGCAGGGCGGCAAAGCCCACAGAGCGGGGTTCGTCAGGCGGGAGACTGTTAACGTATGGTGTGAAGCGATAACCGAAAGTACGCACCTTTTTAGGAGGGACAATCGCTACCGCGGATTTCTGCGGGATGCTGATATGCGGCTTGCCTTTCTCGTCCCCTTTCATGGACCTCCTCCCTATCCGTAAAGCCTTAAACACACGCATCGCCGTTAGCAAGCAAACTCGAGCTTGGGGTTTTCGGTGGCCTGTGCAGCTCGCGCTGATGACGACAGAAGTAGCAAGTGGGAAAAGCGCGCAAGTGTTTGTGTCGCCCAAATGATGAGGGTTTCGCGAAACTCATAGAGGTTGGACAAAACCGCCAACGGGCAGCTGGCGCTGGGTTCGTGTCGCCCTCCATCCAAAAGGTTGACGAACGAGCGAATCGTGAAGGAGGCGATGTTTGCTGGTGCAAGCAACCAACTGGAATGACGTACCTTCATGGTGTTAGGTGCGGACCCTTAAGAAATGGTCCGGATCGTAGACTCGAACTGGGGCGCTGGCTACCTTCGTCTTCGACCTCGTGGAACCGGTTTCCGTCTCCTTTGTTGCGCCGCACACTGGAATTCTGCCGAGTTTGTCGCTGTCGCAAGTATCGGCGAGCAAAATCGAGCGTTGCAGCGCGATGGCAGGATTGCACAGAATGTGGGCGGCGGGGAGAGGCAACCGGGGGCAGTGGTCCGGGCAAGTCGCTACCTCTTAAAGGGGGGGATGGAAGATGGGGGAGACGGAATCCTGGACGGCGTGCGTGGGCTGGCTGGGACCAGGGGTTGAAGGCGCAAGTCCAGGGAAAAATGTTGGAGCTGGGAGGGGCATTTGACTGCGGGCGGACCAGCGAGACCGGGTTGGGTGCGGGCAGAATTCAGCGGCACGAACAGGGGCTCACACACCAACTAAGACTTGGACCTAAGGCACGGCGAGTTAGCTTCGCCTGTCATTTTGGTCGAGTCAACATCGAAAATGATCATGGAAACACCAACGGGAAGGCAGAAGACCCAAGTTTGCTTCCATAAATCCAACGAGAGGCACGGCCCGTATTGCACAATGAAATTTGCGGATTTTGAAAGGTCAAGCTTCCCCAGAAAGCGTCCACGGGCAGAATGCTCGCTCACGTGCTAGTGATGTCACAATTGACTATGGGAAACGGCGGGTTTCACGAACCAGCATAACGTTATAAGGTACTGTACCTAGGATAAAAAGCACTTTCTGGGAAGAGCGACCGGGACTCCAATCATGGAAAAAGCAAACGCTGTTCCCTTTCTAGATTGAGGCTTTAAAGGACTGGCCTCGGGAACAGGCAGTCCGTTGTCACCCTTTGGACGGGAGCCTGTCAACCAAGGGCTTTGCTGATACCCTGATGGGCCGCTGGCCTGGACCCTCTGGGTCTCCTAGCGCTTCCCACACGCTCCTTGAGGTCTCGATTTATGACCCACCAATGCTTGGTCTCCAGAGAAGGATCCAGATTATGGTTCTGACCACTCCCTTCGTAATAATCGCAAGCCATTGGTGTGCTTACCGCGCCGCCCTCGAGCTGCCGAAATCTGCGTTTCCCTGTCGACAGAGGAGGCCGTATAATTGGGCTAGAGCATTTTATTCATGAACCTCTCGTGTACGAGATTTCAAGAAAAGCACCCTGGGATGCATATCTTCGGGCCTCCGGCTGCAGCACATCGTACGTAATGGTCTAGCTCCCGGTAACCATCGATAAGCTTTTCTTCCGACCCCTGCATGGCCTAAGATGATCCTATCATCCTTCCGCTCGGGAACGCCTCCCTCGCGCTTCCTTTTCCTGCATCCGTGCATGGAGAAAAAGTGACCGTGTGGCACCGTACCACACCATTTCGGCCGGTCGGTGTTCCGTCATGCATCTCGAAAGTGCCCCGAAGTGGCAGGGCTTTACGGATGGCGGCTTTTAAAAAATCACCAAAGATGCAAGATGCAGAGCGTGTTTTCTGTTCACCTTTTGTGGCTTTGCAACGTCCCGGCATGCTCGAGGCATGGCCATGGGTTTGGGAAGCACCTCAAAAACCGGCAGCCACCGTTCCTCGATGGCGTGCAAATGAGACAACCCCTGACTTCTGCAGGTGATGGTCACCTCGGCCCTGACGATCGCCGTCTTCTCGAACACAGCATCTGCATGAATGAAAGCACCTGGGAAATGCCAAGCGGATTGTCCCGGAAGTGTGTTACCCAGCAAGCATCTTCACATACATAGTACTGCGTACAGTAGCACGGTTCACCAAGGCCCTTCCGTTCCCGGTTGCACCAAGAAGTCGCGCGCGCATGGCCTTGGGTTTTGATTTGCTGCTGCATGCTGCTGCTTCTCCCCATCACCAGGACTCCGTCTACAAGTCGCCTCACAGGCTGTTTAAGACTTGAGTTTCATTCTCGGTGGCAGTCCCACACCCAATGTCTTCTGCTGAAGCTGATGAGCCTTCACGCCCCGCATTCACAAATTCACCAACCCCGCGATGGTGATTCCAGGATGATCGTGGTTGGTTTTTTTTTTTCCGATAGAGCTCAGGCGGGGTCGTTTTGCGAACTTTTGACTGTCTCTTTGTTTCCAGAAGCCAACAAAGACGGCGAGCAACAAAGATTTGATGACTTGTTATGTCGATGTCCTACATGCAATAACGTTACACGGTACAGTACAACCACCATCTATTATAAAATCGTCTGCAACACTTCCGCACACTTACAGCTCGATCATGACCCCACAATGACGTCGTTAATCGTCAACCCTCCTTCACTTCAATATCCCTTTGACAAAATCGGCAACACCCAACCTAATCCATGAAAAGAAGCCCCTCGAACCCAGTCTGCCAATACTGTAAAGCCGTAATACCACCGAGTGTCACTCAACCGCGAACGCCCCAAAGATCACAAATTCCAAATTCCCACAATTATGCTCCCTCCGCCACAACTGTCACGCCTCGGATGAAGCCCGTCCCGATCGGCAGGGCAGCCCACCAAAAAAGAACATGAAACCCCGGCCTGAAACTAACCCGCCCAACGGCGCAGTAACCTATATGTACGTACGATATTCAATATCACTCACATACGACACAGAAGATGACCAGCCTGCAAAAGAAAGAAGAAAAGAAAAAGAAAAGGGAATGTGTAGTCACTAATAGTGAGTGGTTCCGGTAACACCGTAACAGTACCAAGGAATGAAGATGAAAAGAAAGGAAAAGAAGAAAAGGGGCAAAAGCCGACCTGGCAAAGCAAATGCCATCACATCGTTTCCTATCCGTGTATTTTCTGGGAATGAGCTCGACCACTAAGTTGATGCGCCAAGTACGAAGTAGCCCGTTTTGCAACCAGATGCTGTGCATTGATAGCACTGAGACGATGAAGTGCCCTATTTGGTGTATCTCAGTAGTTGAACAGTGTCTGTCATTCTTTGCTTCAACTCCGGTTGACCGCGTTAAAAAATGAGAGATGACATATCTACTAGGGCCACAGATGGGTTTGGATGTGCAAACAGAGTGACGGACAGATGAGATACAGCCGTGCAACGAACAGCTGTCTACCTTCTAATACCATCACACTCAACCAGATCTTCAGGGGAATAGCGGGAAGAAACCCATATTGCACATGGTAAGACGGCATGTATACTACGAATGTTAATTTAGGGCTTCACGAGAAAGCCTGACCAAGCGCTACGGAAAACATGGCCAAATACAGCCATGACATTCTCCAAACTCCTTAACCCCAGGACGAGAACCGCTCTAGGCCATTTCCCAGAAACTAGTATCGAGTCCTATACTAACGCCAACCGATCCAAATGCTCCCTCCCATCCATGGGTATCTGACGGCAACGGGGAGCACTGCGACGGCAAAACACTGAAAGAAAGATGCGCCAACCACCAAAAAACCAAGCCGGAGCCCGGCCGTGACTACTTATGAGTCTCGAACCCTCGTGCGGCATTGTGTCGTTTCCAGAGACAGACATCCGGGAACAGTGGAAGCGGCCCTCGCTACACAAGACCGTAGAGAAAGTAAGCCATGGGTCGCTGACGACTATCATCGGGGTCGTCCGCGGGCCGGCTCGTATTAACAAGCGAACCGATCGTCGACTCTGGGTTGTTTCCTGGATGTAAGAGCGCGACATCGATGACGTACTCAAGGGGTCTTCGACGGGAGGCAGCGAGAAGTTGGCAATACGTCAAGGAAACAAAACACTTTTTCGCCGTCGAGAAACGTGAAGATCGATGATGGTGTCGTAAAGCTTCGGACTCCGAAGCAGGACGCCTCGCCCTGCATGGACCTGAACCAATCGCCAACGGTGTATGAAACGCGGCATTCGAGATCGGTAGAGCCGGATCACCTCCAGTGGAAGAAAAAGAAGAAAATTTACGAGGGATGAAGAAAATGAAGAGGTTGCTTGATGCCCCGGTGCGGAGACCTAGTGCAGGGGGGACAAGCATCAGAAGGCAGGTGAGGGAACAGGATCAGATGGATCAGATCTGCCCCTTGATGTCGACGCGTGAAAAGGCCTTGGCGCGAGCCTCTTCAAACCGCCGGCCCGCTTTGGCGGTCAAAAAGACGATGGTGCCGTTGCGATCCTCAAGGAGGTCCTGGCCGTTGTGGTCAAGAATGAACTGTGCTGCCTCGACGTCGGACTCAAAGTAAAGTTCTTCGGTCACAAAGCGCAACAGCACGTCTTGTTTGTACCTAAAACAAGGTTAGCGACTCGCCCGCGATATGGAACGTGGGGAAAGGGAAACGTACGCCTTGCAGATGTTGCACAGAGCAGCGAGGCGCTCACGGCCGACAAACATGTCCATGAGATACGCGCCCATATTGGGTGTCTCATTGTAAAGCTGGAAAAACCGATGGTAGTTGCCCAAAGCGAGGGCAGAACGCACATCGAGGGCGTGCTTGATGGCCTTGTCCTTTTTCTCTGCTGCGGTTAGATCTGCCAGAGCGTTATTCAGCTCCGTGCGGTTCGCTGTGTGAATGTAATACAAAATCCGGTATGCCTTGAACTCGTTGGGCTTGCCCTTCAGACCCAGCTTGTATAGCCCTTTGAGCTGGGTCTGGCACTGGTTATACTCACCAAGATCCCCCTTCTCCAAGGCAATCCGGGCATGGATTTCGTAGACCTCAACCGTGAAGTCGTCGCGGACACGCTGTACTGTGAGATCTTGCCTCATGGACTTAAACTGGTCGCAGATGTAGGAGTAGTTCTGATCCTTCTTCCACCTCTTCTTGAGCAGCTCCAGTGTTTGTCGGAGAATATGGGGTGGACGGACTTGAGACGGCTTGGGGGCCGCCGTCAAACGGAGGTAGCGCTTTTCTAGATCTTGGCAGGTGCCAACAACCGGACCATCGGCAGGCGGGGGAGTATCCTCGCGGAAGGTCTTGTACTCTCCTTCGTTGCGTTTTTGGCGCTTGTCCGCTCGGTTGAACTTACTGGATTGCTTGGGGAGCTCGTCGCCAACTTGGCGTTTGTCGGGCGAAAACGAGACACGGTCTTCCAGGCGACCGGGCCCGCTCCGCCAGGGAGGCGTTGCGGAGGTCACACTCGAGGCTGCCGCGTCCGTCAGATCCCAAGACTTCCTCTTCTTGGCGCCGGGAGCCGGCGCTGGAATTGGAGTCTGCGATTTGGAATGGAACGGAAGCAACGCCCTTGCGCGCTCATCGCGGATCATGTGCTGAGGAAGAGGCATCGTGTCCCAATCAAGGGTGTACATGACGCCTTTCTCGTTGGCCTGGGTTATGGTCTCCTTCAGCCTGGCCTCCATTTCTGCTCTTGTCACACTGGTATCTAGGTTCGCAGGAATGAAGGCCCGCTGGACGTAGCGGCGGACAGAGTCCGGCCAGTCGATTTTTGTCTTGCCCTGTTCCTGGGCTGCAGGTGCCGGAGGGTTCATATTTGGTGCAACATTAGCTGGGCTGGGCGAGGGGGAATGGGAGGGGCCGTAAGTATGCGTGACTGGGTAGGGTTGCGGGGTGGAGTACGACTGGCCGAATGACTGCCGGACTTGAACTGCGGTGTAGGCAGGAGCTGTTGAGGGGGGAGTCAGTGGCATCGTTCTATCATTTAAACTCGGAGAATGGGATGACTCGAGAGGTATCCCAAGCGGAGTATCACCCAGGGCCGGCTTACCCGAGTACAAAGCTGTGTAGCCGGTCGATGGTTGGGCGCCCGAGGGCGGAGCTGCTGGCCACGTCGGCATCATACCGCTTGCGTTCATCGATGGTTGAGAGATGGAAGTCGGAAATCCGGTTGTCCCGCAAAGTAAGTCAAAAACTAGAAAGTTTTCGATGCGCGGTGGCCTCGAAAAAGCGATGGCAACGGTCTTCGCGATGGGGACTCGATGAGGTTGATGGAAAAGGAAGTCGACAAAGAGTCGGTCGGGAGCGTCAAAATTGTGGGCGGGATGCAGGAGTCCGTGTGGGGCTGGGGCGAGGCTTTTCGGGCTGGGGCGCTTGAGACTGGCGTGACTGGGTATAACGATATGCAAATTTGCATTACGTATTAGTTAACTAGTTATCCAAAATGCCAGCTAACGCGATACCCGATAACACATTATCGCCCATGCTTGACGTCAACTGCCCCTGCTTCACGGGCAGAGAGGATTGAACTGCATGCCCACGGGCCGATGAAGCTCCAACCAAGGCCGATTTTCTCTCACAACATCGGGACAGCCTGCGGCCCAACTATGACGGATGTTCTTAAAGCACATCGACTTGACAACCGCTCTGCGGCCCTCGTACCTGCCCGATGAAGACCTGCTCTTCGTGCAAGACAATGTGGGGCTGTATGAGGGGTGAGTGGCAGTCCCGCAGTCCCCAATCGCCAGTTCTCGGGCGGTCCTCGACGGCGCCTCGACGGCACAAAGGCTGACAGGTCTCACTCACGTGTCTAGAAAATACAAGCTTCCGAACCATCAAAATGGCCAGATCTATTTGACGTCGCATCGGATATGCTACGTGGACAAGGCCGAGCCGAGGAAGTACTCGGTCGCCCTCAACCTCAAGGACGTGGAGCGTTTTGAGTTTTATGTAGGCCTCCCCAGAGACAAGTAGGATGGGAGAAGCGACCGGCGTCTGAAATAGTATACTGATATTTCGTATCAGGGCGGCTTTCTCAAATCGTCGGCCAAGATCACTTTGGTCCCAAAGCCGACGAAGCGTACTTCGCTCCAGCCCCGGTCCCCCAGTCTTGCCAGTGGCCCTTCGCGGAGCAGCGCCTCCTCGCCCGCTCAGCGTCTGGATGGCCCCTCACGAGCACTGCCGGTTGAGCCAGCACCAGCAAGCACGGCGACATGGGTCTGCACCATCTGTAGCTTCTCAAACCCCGTGCCCTCCAACTTCGACCCAGCGACTGCCAGCGCTCACACGCCACTTCCCCCCTGCTTGGCATGCGGTATCAAGCCCACCCTGACGCACGTTCTAAAGGCGGCGATATCCAATGCTACGAGCAGGCAGCCCAGCAGTCCGGCGTTGCAGACACCACTGCCGGTTCGGCCCAGGCCAGTCACCGAGTTCTCATCTGGGCTGGACCGTGCCCGTAACTCATCGCCGAGGAGCTCTGATCCAGATGCATCGTTTCAATGCCCCCGCTGTACCTTCCTAAACCACCCCTCCCTCCTCTCATGCGAAATATGTGGAGGGCCGCTGATCTCCAATGACTTGCCCGGTGAACTCACAAGCCAGGCTCGAACCCATACAGAATCTCCTGGCCCAGTGCTCAATTCGTTGAGCGCCGTCCCTGCCGGCCTAGAGAGCCCCGAGAGCGTCAAACTTTCGTTCCGCGGCGGCGGCGAGAAGATCTTTTATGAAAGACTCAAAGGATCGATGACTCAACGCAAATGGCTTCTCCAGGGTGCCCCTCCCATCCCCAAAGCCTCTCGACCCGGCGAAACGCCCCTCGACGGGCCTGACAATGGAACCAACGCCGCCTCCTCCGCCTCCTCCCAAAATCGCCGAAAAATAGGCGGCATAGCCGGTCTCGAACGCCACAGCCAAGCAATGCGCAAAAACAACGAACTCGTAATCGGCACCGCATTCGAGGATCTCGAGGCGCTGATGGCGTCGGCCAAGGAGATCGTCGCGCTCGCCGACACCTTTGCCCGGCAGGTCAAAGGCGCGTCGGGCGCCTCCAGCGCGAGCGAGAACGCGCTGCTCGCCGACTCAGTCAGCCAGCTCGGGCTGATTGCCACCAAGGACATTGTTGGTAGCAGCAGTGGCTCCGGCGGGAGCGACTCGCTTTACTTGTCAGAACTGGCTCGCACGCTGGCCGAGTTCCTGTCGGACGACCGCAGGGGCCTGCTGAAGAAGGCGGGTGGCATTATTTCGCTGGTGGACCTGTGGGCTGTGTTCAACCGTGCGAGGGGCGGCGTTGAGCTGGTGAGTCCGGCAGACTTTGAAAAGGCGGCGGGCCTGTGGGAGAAGCTGGGTTTGCCGGTGCGGCTGAGGACGTTCAAGTCTGGCGTCAAGGTCGTGCAGGGCCGGGATAGGACCGACGAGACGACTATCAAGGCGCTGCTGGCCTGGTTGAAGGATCTGCATGAGTTCCCGCCCGAGCGGGAGGTGCCATGGGACTGGCACATGTTTGGGCGCGGGGTCACGGCGAGGGATGCCGCCGAGCGGTTTGGTTGGAGCATCGGTGTTGCCGAGGAGGAATTGGAGATGGCGGAGGAGAAGGGCGTGTTGTGTCGCGAGGAGGGTATCGAGGGGCTGAAGTTCTGGGAGAATTTCATCGATACCGGCGAGGGCAAGGGTTACAAAGATCCGGAAACGGAGGCCCAGGAGCAGCTGATCAAGGTGTTAAAGGAGGCAGGATTCATGTGAGGTTGGGGCACCATTTGTTTTAGGAGCGCGATGGCGCGAGATGGAGGAGAGCGGTATGACCACATTATACAGGTAGAGATCGATGACTGATAGAGACGCTCAAGTTTTCCTGTATGCAACCAAGATCCATGACTTTTCCTCGCATTACCCCGGCCGTCTATATGGTCTATGAAAAGCTACCACCTGCTCCCATGGTATCAACGCCGGTATGAGTGCCAAAATTATACAGCAACCCTGAACGCCCGCTGCCCGAGATGCAACAGGAACAAACACCCAATACACGAGGAGGCAACAAAATATACAACAACCAGACGGACAGAAACGTACACCAAAGTCCAGTCACACCAACCTCTCCATCAACCCCTTCCTCACCTTGACGTTCACTACCCCTCCCACCCCAAAGGCAGGCACGATCCTACATATCCTCGCCGCCGTGCTCATGGCCCAGTTCTTCCTCACCACCGCCCACCGATCCCTCCAACACGTAATCCCGGGTCGGTTATAGATATCCAACCCCCACAGGTGGACCGGCGTGCTGGCCAGCTGCACGGCCGCGGGAGCGGCAAATTGCGCCACGGTTTGCCCGGACAGATAGCGCTGCACCTCGTCGCCCATGCGGCGCGACAGGGCGGGGCCGAGCAGCGGCGGCACGTTGAACGAGGCAAAGATGGTCATGCAGTCGCGCGCGGCAAACAGCGCGTAGCTGGGCAGGGTGACGGGCCGGGGCACGACGCCGCGCGGGCCGAACAGCCGCGCAAAGGCCTGGTCCTTGTAGATGCCCACGACGATGTTGGCGGCCGACGAGGCGGCGAACTTGGCCGTGCCCGACGTCACGTGGGTCGCGGGCAGGGCGCGGACGGTGGACGTGGCCGTGTCGAGCGCGTTGGCCGTCAGGAAGGTGGTGCCGTAGACGGCGAAGATGAGCGCGAAGGGTTTGGAGAATACCACGCGGCCCGGGTGGCGGAGGAGGGTCTGCAGGGAGGATTTGAGCGAGTCGATTAGAGGGCGCCGGCCGGAGGCGTTTTCCATTATAGAGCTGAGAGATCGAGGTTAGAATTGGGCGAGGGCGGGGAGAGGGTAAGAGGCAGGTTGCGCTTACCGGTCGATGATGGATATTATGGGGGCCACGAGGGCGGCGGCCGATGCGGCGCTGAAGAGGTCAGCGCCGAGGCGGAGGGCCAGGTTCTTGGTGTTCCATTGCGCGGTCCGGCCCGGTTCCATAGTGACTGCCGGCGCCGATATGGCCCGAGGCGCTGCCGATGCTGCTGCTGTCGCCAACTGCGAGGGTTTGACGGCGTCTAATTGGAGCGGACGAGGCGCTCCACGAGCCTCTATCCCGCCCATCCCGCTATCCTTCATCTTGAACTTTTACCGGGCTTCCCCTCTGTGGTTTGTACAAGCGGGGATCTGAAGTAACGCCGGTATTTATGGACACGGCGGCTCGGGCGAGTATGACACACGGCTCCGCCTAGGGCAACGGCGCCAAGCCCGGCGATGTGAAAGCCCAAGAAATGCTGAAAAGAGTGGCCGAGTGCCGCCCTAGGACGAGGAATTGGTCAGGGCGACAGATGTAATGGTCATTGCAGGCGTGTTTGCGCACCCATCGTGATGTTTTCAGCGCCGAATAGCGAGGGACTTCTCCGCGATAAGAGACGCCGATAAATCAAGCTCCGGAGGGCAGCTTTTCGAAGGCTTGCAGCTCAGCGCGTCGTCGCCTGCCCAGGATGGATGCCGCTAGCTGCCGAGATCGGAGCTAATTAGATAACAAACGCCAAGTAGCGTTCCACTCACCCACGTGACATGCTTTGTCATTTCATTGGCCATGAAATGATGAAAGTGCTTCTTCCAAATAGGGAGAGTCTGTTGCGCCTGGGTGCCAAACTAGGACGCCCTATAGTACATACTAGTAGGAAGAAGACTTTGGATCCTCATTGTATATTGCCACTTTTTTCCTCCAAGGAGTGTCAAACCAAAATCATACCACGTCTCTCCGGTCTCTCCAGTCTCTCCAATCTCTCCCTTTTTTAGCTGCATCTCAGAACATTACCTACTAGTTAGTCCCCAGCCCGTCTTCACTCGACGTGCCAGCGCCTGAATGAGCTTTCAACATCAATAAGTTCGTCCTATCACCGTGCTGTACCTGCGCTGGCGGCTGGATACATGCTCATTTTCGTTTCCATAACACCCCAGCAGCCAGCTGGCTGGTGTTCGGTTGAAGTTTCCACCGTGAAAGCATGTCAGTTGGGGCCTGATTACATGATCAAGCTTTCAATCTTACCTTACTTTGTCAATCAAACACATTCTCCTTGTGACAGAGTTCCATCCCCAGCCTAACAAACGAGTCGAGGGCCAACTGTTCACTTCTAGAACAACACCTGAGACGGTGGCTTTTACCTATCTTCACATGTGACATGAACAAAACCCTGGTGTTGTCTCTCTGCATCTAACAGACCTTCCAGGGCTCTTTGATAGTTAGCTGATAGGTAGAGAATCAGCACAAGAAGACAGTACCGTGAGCAGAACTGGGATCATGCCAAAACCGGGGTGGTTTTTTCACAGTCGAAACCCTTTGGAAAGGAGCCGGCCTATCATACAGTGCTCTTGGGCAGCACAGCGAAGAATTAAGCTATAGAATTCTTGAACACTGAACTAGGAATTGCCAGCAGAGCTCCAACGAAGAGCACGGAGTATATACGGACACGTTGAAGCAGCAACCGGTGACGTGTCTTGGGAGGTTATTGTCACAGAACCAAAGTGCCCTGGTCTGCTCTCCTTCGTCCCGTATTTGCAATGCGACTTTGGAGCCCTCACTATTGTTCCCCGGCCTGTGCCTTCCCGGATCCGGTTCGGCGCCTCCTTGCCGAGCAGCGCCGCCACCTCCCCGTCCACGAATTTCGGCTGCCGACCCCCGGCCGTCAGTTGGAGCACATCCGGCAGAGCTCCGTGTCACACAACGGAGGCTCCAACACCTTCCGCGCCGTTCCGGGGCACGCTCTCGGCGACTCACATAAATTGCCGGGCCGCATTCTTTCGGCGGAGGCCGGCTTTCTTCCTCTTTACCACCAACAATTCCAACATCGCCAGCCTTGTTGACACAGTCATCGAGGCCAACAACACACTCCACCCTCAATCAACCCTCGAAT
Source organism: Chaetomiaceae sp. B2702 (assembly GCA_023628455.1). Taxonomy (NCBI): domain Eukaryota; kingdom Fungi; phylum Ascomycota; class Sordariomycetes; order Sordariales; family Chaetomiaceae; species Chaetomiaceae sp. B2702. The sequence continues at coordinate 159,739 of JAMAKP010000045.1, forward strand.
ATCAAGAAGCAAGCAATCAACCAACCATGGATGACTTGAACGCTCTCCAGCCGCTTAACGATGTAAGTCTTCTGCTCTCTTTCGCCGATCATTAATTCGACCCCGATTCCTCTCTCCCCAACACCACCCGATATTTCATTACTGCCTCCTCTCGACCAACATCCTAACCTCCTCCTGCCTATAGGCCTGGCTCGCCCAGAACAGGCCCCCCAAGCGTCCCCAGGACGAGATCCACGCCGAGAGGGTGGAGGATGAGATCAAAATTGTCGAGCAGGAGGTGCTCTTCATTGCGCAGACGATCAACGATGTGCTGCGTGACCCCAACCTCGACGTGCTTCGCCGGGCCGGCGAGCGTATCGCTTTTGCTATGCGCCGCCTCAGGTTCGAATTTGAATCGCTCGTTGCGCTGCATGAGCAGATGAAGATTGGGGCCGCCACGAGCGAGGGCGTCGCTAGAGCTGAGGGAACCCAGACCACCCAGGCTGCCCAGACTACCCAGGCTGCCCAGACTACCCAGGCTGCCCAGACTACCCAGGCTGCCCAGACTACCCAGGCTGCCCAGACCACCCAGGTCGAGTCTGATGATGAGGTTCCTCGCAGCGCTTTCAGCTCCGACTCCTCTGACGCATCGGTGAGTTATCTTGTTCTTTTCCTCCATTCTTCAACCGGAGGTTTGAGTTGGAGTCATTGGCCGAGTAGACGGAGATCGTGTTTAGTTTACTAATGTATTGACATAACAGAGCGATGAGGACGCCATCTACACCGTCTAAAGCCACGCTTGCGCATGAGACACACGCAACGAAGGCGACTTGGGGGGGACGGTTTGCGGTTATAGGCAATGGAATTTTGGACGTTGGTACGGGGCCGGGGAGGTGAGGCCTGACGGACTGATTTCGTTCCTTTTCTACTCCTCTCATCCTGGGTCGAGCGTTGGAGCTGGCTGGTTTTCGATTGGGATCGACGGAGTCTTGAGTTTGACTGACTGCGATAAGTCGCTGTCTTTGTGAAAACTGGGAAGGCAGTTTCCTCTTCGCCTTGCGGCATGACTCATGGGGGCTCTAACCGAAGACCTCATCTTGCCCTCGGTAGAGAGAATTCAAATCAACTGATCTTCCAACTCTGATGCGCCTTGAAATGTTGCCTTCCCCGTTGTGGGAATCGGTTGTGAAACGCACAACCCGACAGAGCCCTACTCTGTGTCCAGTTTGCCGCCTCGTGCTATCTATGCTTGGTACTTCCAAACTGCAACTGACGCATAGAATCACCGCTCACCAAGAGCGCACTGAACACCATGAAGCCATCCTTCAACCCAAAAATATTGTTATGCCTACATTCATCCGCTTTCCCGCTGCACGAAACGGCTCCCTCCAGTAGAATACGCCCATATATGCGGTGGACCTTGATGGAATCCTCGAGCGGGGTTTGAAGCAAAAGATGGAGAGGGCATCGACGATGTGAAATGATCTCCGTAGTTGCGCTTATACAATAATACAATCCATTGCTGTACCGGTCTCCGAAGCATGAGAAGCGTGAAACAACATCGGGTTCCTGGGAGACTGCTTCAATTGTCGAAGCAGGTCATTGTTCCTCGCACGAATACCTATCTAGTCACAGAATGTGGAAAACGCGCGAGAATGTTCCCATAATTTAACCCTCGTTCATACTACCCTGCTTGGCCTGCGTGGCCTCCACTGCATGGCCTTAATGGGGTCGTTATCGCCGTGCCAAGTGATCAAGACCACAGTAATAGCGTCAAGAATGACAGCGACCCGAACGGCAAACATTACGGAAGCGCGGGCGTGGACGGAATAACATATGTGCCACATGTTGGCAACACCAGGACACCTTCATGATACGTTGCGAGGGATCACGGCATGGCTAATAGCCATGCCACGCCGGCTTGAAGCGAAGTGGGACACACCACTTCGCCTGGCGGACCCAGTCCGGTATGACGATAATTCTGAGTTTGAGTTGAACTGTAAGCCGACCTCGGATTGACTAAAGAATTTATTCAACTACTACTTTAGCGCTGCCAGCTGAAAGTGATGGGGAGATGGCGTGCCCTTTCATTGGGCTTGTCCCTTACGAGCCTACTTCACTACTCACTCGGTTTCAAATGCCCTATTTGAGGAATTGGGGGATAAGAAAGATGTAGACAAATCATAGAAGGCACCTCCCCAATAGTTAACCTGAGATGGTCATTCGTTTTCACTCCCTTAGCCCTTGGTTTTTGAGCTAGTTGACTTCTCTGGCCCGGTTAGCCGATTGGTGTTGACCTCTACCGCCTACCACCTGTTTGTCAGCTGCACTGGTTCTGGTTCGACGCGCTCCTACTTCTGTCGGTGGTTCTGAGCCTGTGAGGTTAGTGTTAAGAAAAAGACTGGCGAGGAAATGTGATAAAATCCAGATATGATAGCTAGCTCCGCGTGATAGATAAAAACTAAGCCAAGAATGAATATAGACGACAACTATGCCCGCACGACTACCTTCTCTATATGTTGCCCCGGATTCTGAGCTACTCGTTCTGCTCGAGCCCATTTACGATATTTTAGAACCACTGACGGAAAGTATTGGCCCGTGCGTTCCCGTCTCTCGGCTGGATGAGAGGTTATTCCACGTCCCCGCTTTCCCACACGTAAAGAGGACACGCCGGTACTGAGATCGTGGTTACAGGACCGGAAGTCGGAATTATGGTTCGCTCGTCTGGAAGTTTCAGGGTCGCAGCAATCAGGCTCCATTGAACGCCCGCTATACATGTACATAGAGGTAAAATGGCCTCCCGCGACTCGGTCCGTTGTCATCTGGCGTCTTTAACCTAGTGCGCCGCTGAGCTATCCTTCTTCTGCTCCGTCTCTGCCTGCTCCATGAATTTCCTGTAGAAATATTAGACATGTATTCGCTCGGAGTTGGAGCCACGGGTGAAGGAGCGTACTTGATGAAGTCGGCCTCGTCGGGGCTCGAGGCGTTGATTGGGGGGGGACCAGCAGGAGTCGACTTGCTGCCGCCGATCATGGCGTATGCACCGCCAAACATTGTGCCGAGGACGCCCATTGCCAGCTGTAGCACGCCAATTGTCAACAATCGTTCGTCAATGGGTTGTAGATCGGGAGCTGTCTGCGGATTCTCCGAGGAGCGGAGCAACGTGCGTCAATTGAGGGCTACTGACATGGTGGGAGGCAACCTGCATGCCGAAGATGTTGTACTTCTGAACCATTGTGGCGGATGGGTGTGGGATCGGGCTTGGCGATGTGTGGTGGTAGTCTCGTCGAGAGCAATCTGGAGGACGCGATGTCTGGCAAGTGAATGCTGAAAAGGTCGCAGATGTTCCGGCTTGGAATCTTGATGCCCGGGGTTTTGCCGACGCAGCACGGACCAGGCCAACGCGGGCTGCCGTTCACTTATCGTTTGCTGCTGGAGTGCGTGTGTGGGCCTGCAGCATGGATGTCTTATCGCCGAGCTGCGGTGGGGAGCGGGTACATAGCAGTCCAACTACGTCACTAACACCACAAGGTCAAACAAAGCAGAGGAGCTTGACATCGGTTTGATAGTCTCAAAGGCATACTATTTTCCCCCGGAAACAGTCGACTATAGTATCCTAATCGAAGAAACGATTGCTACAGGATTGCCTGCTCAGCGAGGGCCCACTCGGGTTTTCAGGAGCTTGTTCCGGTACCTTTCCGGCTGCACCCGATGCTGTGATCTGAGCCGCGCTGCGCAACACATCTCGCCAGGTGCGATCGTGAGTTCACCTTGCAACCGCTGGCCTTACGGACAAAAACCACAAATTATAGGATCGCAACATGTGGCCCTGGAGCAGCAATTCAGACAAGCCTACGGGCCCATCAACCCCTCAAAATGAAACCTCCAAACCTCCGGGGACTCAGAGCGCGACCAGCGACCTGAAGAAGTCGGCCGCCAACCTCGATGCCAACAAGCTCCCCGAAAGAGAGAAGCTCCCTCCAAAGCTTCAAAAGCTCGTCGAAAAAGCCGATCAAGAAGAGAACTTTTTTGACGAGCTCGTCGATGGATAGTAGGTCGCGCTCATTCCAACTGGCCATCACACTCTTTCCCAACAACCCTAACCAAGGTTTCCCCCCCCCCTCAACATACAGCGCGGCACCATCGACCGACTCCAACGTTCGTTACGCAGGTTACGCCGCGCGGTTCCGCACCATTCTCACCTCCGCCCACCGCTACGTCGCCTACACCTCCGACATAGGCGAGTCGTTCCGCCCCGTCGCGCATCCCTGGCTGGTCCGCGGCGCATACGGCGTCTCGTGGGCCTACATCCTCGGCGACGTCAGTTATGAAGGATACAAGGCCTACTGGCACAACCAGCGCGTCCTGAACCCGCAGCTGGAGCTGTCGACGCGCCAGCAGCGGATCCTGGGCGTGGACCTGACCGCCACCCCGACCTCGCCCGCCCCCGCTGCGCCGGGCACGGTGCCGCCACTGGAGGATTACAGAACAGTGATGCTGCAGCGGGGGATTTTTCAGAGCCTGGCTAGTATGGGGCTGCCGGCGTTTACGATCCATAGCGTCGTCCGGTATAGTGGACGGGCGATGAAGGATGTCAAGAATGTCAAAGTGAGGACCTGGGGGCCGATTGGGCTGGGTCTTGCCGTGGTGCCGTTCTTGCCGTCGATTTTCGACAAGCCCGTTGAGAACGCGGTGGAATGGGTGTTCCATAAGGGCTTCGAGGCGTACGGTGGGCCTGAGGCGGTGGGGAATGCGCCGCTTATTGGGAGGGAGAGGCAGCTCAGTGAGAGACCGAAGGAGAAGAAAGAGTGAGCTGTGGATGATGCGATGGTATGGTGTTGGGGCGTTTTGGACGACCTTCTCTCAGAACTCTGTATATTACATGATACTAAATCACAGCTGATGATTCTTTACCACGTAAACGAACTCTGTGATGAAATATGTAATCGATATTTCCGGGGCTGCAAAATGCCGGAACTGCCTAACATGTGCATGATCTATCCGTAAACGCCGTTTTCAAAACATCCGCCGCCGCTATGCTGGAACATGATGCAAATGATAAAAGAGATCTCCCTTCGTATCCTCAAGCCTCGATCAAATCCGGAGGCGGCCCAACGCCCCTCAACAAGACGACCGTATTCCCGCTCTGTAACACCTTTCCTAGCTTCTCATTGAAGTCTAATAGTCTCCCCGCTTCCACATGGAAAACCCGCAACTTGTCCTCCTCCGAAGTCGACTGGTTATTGAGATTTTGCACCTGCAAACTCCTCGCCGCAGCATCCAGCATCTTCCCAACTGCCCAGTCCTGCGAGTAAAAGAACTCCCCCTTCGGGAGCTTCGACTTGGTGGTCGCGGCTTCGGCCTCCACATACAGGTACACTCTCTTGTCCGGCGCGATCTTGGAATCGCCCTTGGCCGTCTTTTTCAGGTTATTCACCGCGATCAGCTGCGCTACTTTCGGTTTCGAGCTCGGCGACGCAAACGACACCTTGGCCTGCTGCTTCTTGGCCTGGCCCCACAGCCTGAACCGTTCGAGGGCGCTCTTGGCCCCCTCCGCCACCGCGGCGGCCTGCGCAGCGCCGGCCGCCCGCGCCCCGATAGGCGTCTTGTTCTTGCAGTCGTGGTCCTCGCCCAGCCGGTGCTTGAGGCAGTAGTCGCGGTTGCAGTTGGCGCAGTGGACGCCGGGGACGAGGCTCGTGCCGATGACCGTCTTGCAGCCGTCGTCGGCGCACGGCTTCTGCGCGATCTGGTCGCGCATGCGCTTGCCCTCCCCGGCCGAGTGCTTGGCGAGCTCGGCGGCGCGCTTCCGCGCCGCCCAGGCGCCCGGGTTCGTGCAGGCGTGGCTGTCTTCGGTGCGGTGGTCGAGGCAAAAGGTCTTGTTGCAGGACTGGCATTGAAACGGGAGGAAGTCGAGCTGGTTGCAGTAGCTGTATTGGCAGTGAGAGCCAATCAAGCTGGCGTCGGTGCCCCGGCTGTCGACGGCGGCGGTAGGCATTTTGACGTACGAGGTTTCGTCGGGGTTGGGGTCGGGAGAGGCCATCGCGGTTGGTGGTGGACCGGTATGAGATTGGTATATAAAAAGACGACCTAGGTAGGCAGCTGCTCGTTGCGCAATCGGGATGTCGCCGCCCTGGGTTGACAAAAGCAGACGTTGCTGACCAAGCGAATGGAAGTGAAAGAATGTGAGGGCGCGCTGGCTGCCTGGCTGCTTGGAGCTCGGGGGGCTGTGTGTAGGTTGGCACAGAACTGGAACGATCTCGAAGGCACCCGACAACGGCTTGGCGTGATCGGCGGGGCAAGGGGCACATGGCCGATCGCCCATTTATAGCGGCTTGGCGCCCAGGAGCCTGGGAAAGCCGGGGACGCATTCAGGGTTAGGGAAGCGAGTCGCTCGATCGCCCCCAATGCTGAAAGTGGCGGCAGGCAAACTGATCGTCCCCAGATATGATGATGCTCTCCCATCATCAGCCTTCCCAGTACCAAAATGTCTTGCCGCTGCGCACCGGTCCGAATCTGTCATGCCTCCCTATGTACCACGAAAGCGCATACGCGACCATACTCCTCCGGCCAAGGATGAACCCAAAGGAACGCAGAAGAGCGCGCAAAAGGTCCTGAGGGCGCCGCCCCGGAAGCCGACGCTTTTCGATGATCTTGACGCGAGCGCAACGCCACGGTCATCAGCAAGAAATGGCTCGTCGACCTTGCAGATAGACGACAGTGAAGATGATTCAAGCTCCCTGACGTCACTGTCCGACGCTGATTTCGAAGATGTGCCCGCCGCCAAGCGACAAAGGGTCCTGGAGCCGGCCGAAGAGGAGGACGACGACGAGGAGATCGAGTTCGAAGATGTTGAGACGCCCCAAACGGCTTTTTCAAATGTTCCGGTGCCCTCGGGCGATCTCGAATTGACCTTGATCCGAGACACTAGGATATCACTGGCCAATGTGTTGGGCAAGAAAGGCCCCTCCAAGCTGGAGCGCAAAATACGGCTTGCTACGCATTGTGCGCATGTTCAATTTCTTCTCTGGCACAACGCGGTTCGGAACTCATGGTTATGCGATTCGACGGTTCAAGGGATACTGCTTTCGCACGTCCCGCCCAGGCTATTTGCTGAGGTGGATAGGTGGAGGAAGTCTAGTGGCCTGGAGGTTCTGGATGGGGCACCCAATGCGAGTAAGACAAAAAGGGAGGTAAAGGGAAAAGGGAAAACTTTGGGCCGGACATCCCGGGATTGGAGCGAGGCTTCACAGCGTCTGGAAAAGGGCGCGGTTGACATGAGCCACGGAGACCCTCTCTTCAGGCTGATGAAATACCTCGCAGCTTGGTGGAAGCAGCGGTTTCGTGTCACCGCTCCCGGCCTACGGAAGTGGGGATACATGTCGCTAGAGAGACTAGACCGTCTGACAAAGGCCTTCAAACAGGAGGGACATGACCAGGAGAAGTTCGGAGAGCGGATCGAAAACCTGGACGCGTTCCGGCAATGCGCGCAGGAATGCGCAGGCAGTCGGGATGTTGGTGCCCAGCTCTTTACGGCCCTCCTCAGAGCACTGGGCTTGGAAACTCGCCTCGTTGCCAACCTTCAGCCATTGGGCTTTGGGTGGAACAAGTTGGAGGAGGCGGATGCCGAGAAGGAAGGCTTTGGTTCTGGCCAGACACTGCGGAGTGACATGGAAGATATTTCACAGAAAGCAAGAGTTACCGCGAAGCCGAATACGGCCAAGTCAACAAAAGCGGAGGCTTCCAATCGGACTTCGAGACGGAGGACAAGGGCAGTTGAGGGAGACCAGTCCGATTCTGAGCTAGCTGCCGACGACAGCGACGATGACCTTGCGATTCAAGTTCCACAAGCGCCACGAAGGAAAGAGAAAATGTACGACGCTGATCTCGAGTTTCCCCACTACTGGACCGAAGTATTATCACCGGCGACGAACAAGTTTCTCCCGGTTGATGCGATGGTGAAAGGCGTGGTTGCGACAAATCGAGAACTGGTAGAATCGCTGGAGCCTCGTGGCGGCAAAGCAGACAAGGCAAAGCAGGTCATGGCATACATTGTCGGCCACTCTCAGGACGGAACTGCCAAAGACGTGACGGTCCGCTACCTCAAGCGGCAGATGCTGCCTGGGCGTACCAAAGGCATGCGCATTCCGGTTGAGAAAGTGCCAGTGTATAACCGCCACGGCAAGGTCAAACGATACGATCAGTTCGACTGGGTGAGGTCTGTGATGAACGGCTACGCCAGGGGCGACCGAAAGCACCCTATCTCTGAAGTTGACGAGGAGGAAAATTCCACCGACCTGAAACCAGCCAAGCCGGAAAAGAAAGAAGTTAAGGAAGGCGACGAAACTCTGCAGTATTACAAGCAGTCTAAAGAATTCGTCCTCGAGCGTCATCTCAAACGGGAAGAAGCCCTCCTTCCCACTGCCGAACCGGTCAAGACGTTTAGAAACAAAGGCAAGAGCGCTGAAGAAGAGGCCGTCTACTCGCGAAAAGATGTCGTCCAAGTCAAAAGCGCCGAGACATGGCACAAACAAGGGCGCGCGCCCCTCCCAGGGGAAGAACCCCTTAAGCGGGTCCCGTACCGAGCCGCAACGACCAACCGCCGCCGGGAACTTGCCGAGGCGGAAGCCGCCACGGGCCAGAAAGCCCTCCAGGGCTTGTATAGCTTCGACCAGACCGACTGGATCATTCCTCCACCCATCGAAAACGGCATCATCCCGAAAAACGAATACGGCAACATCGACCTGTTCGCCGAACACATGTGCCCCGAGGGCGCTGCCCATGTCCCCTACCGGGGAGCCATGCGGGTTGCGAAGCGAATGGGGATCGACTTTGCCGAGGCGGTGGTGGGGTTCGAGTTTGGGCACCGTATGGCTGTGCCGGTTATCCAGGGGGTGGTTATTGCGGAAGAGCATTATGATACGCTGATGGAGGAGTTGGCGAAGGACGAGGCAGAGAAGAAGAGGAAGGAGGACGAGAAGAGACGGAAGGCGGCGCTGGGGATGTGGAGGAAGTTTATCATGGGGATGCGGATCGTGGAGAGGATCAAACAAGATTATGGGCAGGTAAGGGAGGATGTGGATGTTTTTGGACGGGGTACTGGTGGCGGAGTGGGAGTGGAAGATGTTGGCGTGGAGATTGGGGGGGAGGAAGAGGATATGGATATGGGTGGGGGGTTCTTGCCGGAGGGGTATGAAGAGCCGGAGGAGACGGCGGGGAACTTGACCTCGGGCTTCTTCCCTGTCGGAGACGAGGACGAGGATGGTGAGGACATGCTGGAGGTTGACCATGGAGAAGATGCGCGCCAATCTGAATCATTTCCGAGCGGCAGGCCGAAGCGGAAGACGGCTGCCAAAGCCAAGACGCCCGCGTCTCGACGTAGGCGGCGACGCAACGTTCCCCCGAGCTCGGAGGAAGACGATGATGAAGATGGCGAAGAGTCCCAGGACATGGAGGATGAATAAGGCTGCCGACGGACTCGGTCTTTGCCACAGGTTGACCAGCTCGCTCGGACTCTGCGGCTGTCTAGGGCGAGGCTACGAGTGCTTGGCTCGAGTGGCGAAGAGTGAGCGTCACTTTGACATACATAGAGGTTCCTCGGGACGCATGGAGATGTCCGGCACCCAGTGTTGGTATCGGTATTCTTAAGTCTCGTGGCCGAAATTCGAATCAGCTCCCCAGAGCATTAGGGTAAAAAGATCTGTTTAAAATAACTTTGTGAAGTGGCCCGCCAGTTCTTCCCTGCTTAGCTTTGCCAGAACAGTGACTGTAACCCGCGACTTTATGAATTATCCGGGCTGCTCATTGGGCCCCGCCAGAAGAGTTGCTGTTTTGTGCTGGTTTGTTTCAACTCAACCGCGGGAAAAAATATGATGTGTCATTTGACATGGGCTTGGACTGTCCGGCGTCTTTGTTCCAGGAGCATCAGGGTTTCGGTGCGCTCAAATATGAAGCTTTAGTTGACAACACGCAAATCGAAGAACTACCTTGATAAAGAAAGAGCTTGAAGATGGAGCCCCGCTGGTCCAGGAAGGACTTCAGCTCCTCAAAGGGAAGGCTTTCCTTTTTAGGCAAGCATGCAAAGCGAATAAGTCAAGGCTGCACTCACCAATTGATGCCGGATTTGGTGCGGCTTGACGGCCCGTGCACTATGATCAATCAGAAATTAGGGGGTCTTTTAGAGGGTCTTGAGAGCACCTTCCGCCAACCGTCCCATTGCCCGCGGCGGGCCATGCATTGGGTCGCCCGATTGTGAAGCGGCCGACGATTCACTCCCGCAGCGAAACAACCCGGCACGTGAGGTGACTTCTCTCCAGTGAGCAAAGAGCAAGACAACTCGAAAGCCTGCTGTACATGTGCAAGGCCGGGTTGGGACTCGCACGGTGAGGCTCGCCGGTGCCGTCGCAGCCTTTCCACTCAGCGATCTTTTGACAGCAAGCGTTCAGCCGGCCTCATTTGAACCTGTTCCGGTCTCTGAGGATTGAGGATTCCCTTTGCCGCCGTTCTATGCAGCTTCACCCGCCACACAGCACACAGCCTTAGGTTTGCAGTCCGCATTCTTACCGAAAGACGCCATCAAAGTCCGCTGCTCAACCGGCTCGCTGGATTTTGCGCCCCTCATTTCCGGGGCATTCTTTACTATGGCCGGCCGAGATGAGGTCGTGATCATTTCGGACTCGCCCTCACCTCCAGCATCTCCTCCATCGCTCCCGACCTTCGACTTGGACGACTCCGACATCAGCATCGACCGCCTTCCTAACCTGTGAGTGCTTCCATACTTCGCTCCCTTTCCTCGTTCAGCCGTCGTTCCCGATTGCACCCCTCGAGAACCCCAGCCGCGGGTGTCACTACCGACACGGTTAGGCCACCGGTCGCTCCCATGATTCAACTATCCGACCGTTGGGGTTACATGCCACGGCTGGCATAGCACCATTTCGGTCGTCTCTAGATGTTCGCTTCGGGCTACAGAAGGGATATTATCCGGTGCACTTCCGGTTTGCCTCCGGTTCATGCACTGTTCGGGCAACCCTTCTCACCACATATGGGACGATGCGCATGCTACAATGCCTGAGTGACCCAGTCAGCTCTACTCTGCTGCTACCAACGACAAACGAAATAGATACATAGTGCATACTAACGTCAGACGTAGGACTCTCAGAGAGCCATCGCCAAAGCCATCGATGCTTCGGTCTGGCTCAAACCCAGATGCTCGAGATGAGGGACTATTAAGATGCGAGGAAGCCGTCCTGAGCTGCTTCCCAGACATCTGCCTCAATTATGTAAAGAGCGAGGCTGTCAAACATGATTGGGATCCGCAGCGCCTTATCATTCACATTTTGGACGAACAGGACAAGGGCGAGCCGTATCCAAAACGGCCACGTCCACTGAAACGAAAGCGGCAACAGGAGCAAGAGAAAAGCGACGAAGAGGAGATGCGCAAGAAGCTTGAGAAAGAGGACGCAAGGCTTGCTGAGAAGGGCAGTGGCTACGTCAGGACTTATGCCAGAGCCGCGTACGTATCACATGTCACTTACCTTGTTTCACGTCCCAACTTCTCTCCCCCGCGCTTTATCGTAAACCTAGCGCTCTCCTCCCTCGTAGCCTAACAGCATGACAGCAAAACACTCCTCAAAGCTTCATTTCCTCATCGGTACTCCGAAGATGTCGAGAATCTCTTCAAGCAGAATGGTTACCAGGTCTACACGACATACCTGGCGTTAGACAAAGATAGTTGGAGCCCAGAGGCGGGGCCCATCAGAGTCAAAAAGTCCATCTCGCGACGTGGCAATCCAGTAGACATATTGCGTACCAGCCGCATCGAGGCAGAAATGGACGCTCTCGCGGCATTCGATGCAGCCCGTACCACTTGTCTAGCGGAGGCTCAGGCGCGGAATGCGAAGGAGGCCGGAGAAAGGCAAGAAGAGGAGGAGGAAGAGAAGAACATGGCGCAAGCTAAAGCGGAAGGGACCATTGCCGACTGTGGCTGCTGCTACGACGAGAAGCCCCTCAACAGAATGGTTCATTGCAACGGGGAAACCGTTCACTGGTTCTGCCGGCCTTGCGCAAAGCAGATGGCGGAGCATGTTGTCGGTGCCTCCAAGTACCATCTCGCCTGCATGTCAATGGATGGATGCGATGCTACCTTCTCCAGGGCCCAGAGGGAGTTGTTCCTGGATGACAACTTGACCACGGCTCTCGAGCTGATTGAGCAAGAAGCGGTTCTCCGCATGGCAGGCATCGAAAACTTGGCCACTTGTCCGTTCTGCAACTACGCAGCGGAATATCCCCCCGTCGAGGAAAACAAGGAGTTTAGGTGCGAAAAGTCGGATTGCGGCTTGGTTAGCTGCCGCCTGTGTCGAAAGGAGACGCATGTTCCCAAGACATGCGACGAGGCTGCGAGGGAGCGCGGGGTTTCGGCTCGGCGCACAATCGAAGAGGCGATGTCTGCTGCGTTGATCCGCAAGTGCAACAAGTGTAAAAATCCTCCCCTTCCCCGTATCCCAGCTTGTCTGCTGACCAGCAGTAGGTGGTACGCCCTTTATCAAGGAAAACGGCTGCAACAAGATGACCTGCACTCGGGACGGATGTCGCAACGTGCAGTGTTATGTCTGCTCTAAATCATGCGATTATGCCCACTTTGATGATTCAACTCGGGGTGGCAAGAAAGGCAACTGTCCCTTGTTTGACAGTGTCGAGGAGCGCCACCAGGGCGAAGTCCATGCAGCGGAGGAGGAAGCCCGGAAGAAGGTCGCCGAGAGGAACCCTGGTGTGGACACCGCTATGTTGAAGATCAACTTTTCGGACAGGGTCAAGCAGGACGACGAGCGTCGCAAGGCGGCTAACCCCGGCCCTCGACGGCCCGCGGGGATGCGCCCACCGCTAGTAAGGGGTCGTCACCAGTTGCACATGCCTGGTGTGTAAAATCCTCGCTTTCCCGTCATTCCGTTTTCGAGATTGGCACGGTATGGCTTACTAGCCTTAGCATTCAACCGGGAGCCCTTCATGGATGAATTCGCTGGGTTCGAGAATCAAGTACAGCCCGTTCAGCAAGTACGAGCTCAAGAAGGCCAACATCCCCACCAGGCTGCAGCGCTGCCAGCACAGGCAATCCATGCAGCACCGGCTCAGCAGCCCGATGGCCCAAATCCCTTCTTTTGGGGCGAGCCGTTTTACGGCGCTCCGGCAGGAGTTATGCCCCTGCCCGGTTTGGCGAGGCTGCCGGGAGCCCGTGGAGTTCAGGACCAGCCAGACAAGCAGCAACAGTTTGGAGCTCTCCGTGGCGGCCGAGCCGGGGAGCACCAAGCCGGCCTGAATGTAGTAAGGCAGCGACAAGGAGTAGAGCAACATGGCGGCGCCATCGCTCCCGGCTATGCCGGTCTTGGGTTGAACGCACGTCCGGTTGCTCTCCATGCTAAACCTCTTGAGCAGATCGGGGTTGCTAGAGCAGTTCACGGCGAAGCCCACGCGGCGACAATGGAATGGATATCTTCTATTAGCAAAGTCAACCTGGGACACAGACCTCGGCCCGGTGCCATGTACTGGGGTGCAGCAGCCCCCGACCAAGCGGAGGAGGCTGCTGCTCGATTCGGTGGCTGGGCCTTCGCTCCCGCTCCAGTCTCTCAGGTTGCCCTGAACCAGCGCTTTCCGCCTGCGTATCTGGGGATGCCCCGGCCCCTCGATGTTCCGGACCTCGCAGACGAACCTGGCTTTCAGCTCCCCGACCCGCCTAGAGAGAAAAAGGGGGCTTGACCGCGATGATGAATGCTCTAGTTTTGGGGGCACTTGCACAGAGCCGACACACGGATCCCCGCGCTAAACAGCGTTTCCCCACGCCCAAGGCGACACCATGAAGGCTTGACGGAACGGTCGTCCCCAGTTGAAGACTTATGCAAGAGCAACCGGGCGCTCACTTGATCTTTTGCACACGAAGTTTCTTCCGCGCGATGCTGCCCGTCCCCTATCCCTTCCTCTCTCCCTGCGCCTTTTCTTTATTTTTTAATCTTTCTTTCTTTACTATCTCTTTTCTCCTCTTTCTCTTTACATTTCGTAGCATGGATGCCCGGCACTTATAATTATGGGTTCGCTGCTATTCTACGTCTTAATTTTCGTATCGCCTCCTTATGGAGCTGATTACTCCTGCAAACGAATATTCTCCCTCTCCGCCAGGCGAGGTTTATCAAACTCAGCGTAGTCAGCTGTAACTTCTTTCTGTTTTTTATTCTTTTTTTTTTCAGCGTTGCTTTTCGTCGTCAATAGGGAAACTAACGACAGGGCATTGGCGTGCGGTTGGGGTTTGCATGACACGGCGTTTTGGTGTGGGCGCTCTGGTCGTGCATGCGTACATCGAACCATGACATTGGGCGGAGTTTCATCCGGAGATATCCCATCGTTATTTTGTTTTCTTTGCGGGGAATTTGGCTGGTGTGCAGTGTGCGTTTAACTGTTCTTTTACTCCTAAATTGACCCTGTTTCGGTTGTCTGCTTGCTTGCCTAGTCGTTGGGACAGTGTGTCATGTCATGCTGTGCGTCCCAATTAGGGGGTAGGCACACCCTCTTTTCGGTGTCAAGATGGATCTGGGATGATGGATGTGTCTCGCTCGCGTCAGCATTCATGTATTGTTGCTACCAACGTGCTGTTTTGGCACGGTATATACCAGCGATGGTGTCTTCTTGCACAGTCAACTGCTTTGAGCGATGCCGTACCCCATGTCATGTCACCATTGTCATGCTATGCCATGTCACGACGAAATAAATATACAGCACACAACAAGAGTACCCCCTTAGTCGGTCTGCTCTCAACTCCCCTGTGACCCCGGCCCTGGATACAAACCATCCATCCAACCAACCAAACCGGCCAAATAACTACCGCCCGCGCCCAAACTTCTCATGCCACTTCCCCCGCGCCTTGGGGGCCGCCGTCACGGCGGCCTCGGCCTCGGGCACCAGTTCAATCGTCTCGTGGACTGTGGCGATTGTGCTCAGGCCGGCGGTCGTGGCGGGTCTACCAGGATCATTATTGTCATTGGAACTGGGTGGGTTGCTGCTGCTGGTGGGCGCGAGCAGGATGAGGGCGTTGGAGGTGTTTTTCTGCCGGAGCGAGTAGGTCTTGGAGGGCGTCTTGAGGAGGGCTGCTGTTGGCGAGGGGTGGAGGGTTAAGCTGTGGTGGGGGTTTGGTTTCGGTTTAGTTTTTTGGGGGGGCTTCGTGAGGAAAAAGGGGAGAGTCGTCGTTAGGGGGGTTGGTATGGGAATGGTGTTGTGAGGGCGGTGGGGGTGTATGACTTCGTGGGACTTACGTGGGCGGGTCTTGGCTCTCGAGCAGGTCCAGGAGTTCGGGTGGCAGCTCCAGGAGCTTGTACCCGATTCCGTCGGGCGCGTGGCAGAGGGGGATGCCGGCATCGTTTTGGGTTGTCATGGTTTGCACGTTTTGTTGTTGTTGTTGTTGTTGTTGTTGTTGTTGTTGTTATTGTTTTGGCTATTGCAGAATGATTGTATACCACGGGGTGTTCTGTGTAGTTAGAAAGAATGAGACTCGGTATTGCAGGCATATAGAAGTGATTTTTTACAAAGCTCACGAGTTGCACCGTAAACGTTGGTTGCCGCAGAGTCATTCCAGCGAGGCTTGTTAGCGGCGCTGGCCCTATAACTCAGGCGATGTTACCCGTAATTTCAATAGTTACAGTACCCATAGCTGTGCCTTGAATTCCAGCCCCCAGTTCGGCCCTTCGTTTAGTTATAACATGACCTGGTGAAAGCTGCATGCATCTTGTTTATGTGCATCCTGTAGCCTGTTAATATTGGAGGGATTTATCAGAACACCTACTGAGTCGCCGAGCACTTATTAATCGACGAAGAGGACGACGGCGACGACGACGACGAGGATTTCGCAAGGATGGCTGCCTCTGCCATGGAGAGCCTCCCTCCTGAGCTCATTTTTGCAATCACCGGGCACCTTCTGGAA
Organism: Chaetomiaceae sp. B2702; assembly: GCA_023628455.1. Lineage (NCBI taxonomy): Eukaryota > Fungi > Ascomycota > Sordariomycetes > Sordariales > Chaetomiaceae > Chaetomiaceae sp. B2702. The sequence goes on from JAMAKP010000045.1 coordinate 175,673, forward strand.
ACCCACTCGTTTGGTTCCGTGGTGACTCTTGCGCGGTGCAGCTGTCGGTTGCACAGCCGCGTGCTTCCCCTCTTGTATGACAACGTGGGTCGTGTGAACTTGCACGTTGGAGTGGACGGTCTTATCTGGGCGGCCGAGAACGACGAAATCGGGACCCTCACTGCCCTTCTAGAATCCGGGGTCGACGCAGACATCTGCTTTGGATCCTCCCTACCCCACAGTGTCCTCCAGGACGTCTTCTCTGCCCAGCGTCTCCAGCGCCGCCTGTCGCCCAGGGTGGATGGTTACCTCGTTGCGAAGCTCCTTCGGGAGGAGATCGTGCATTCCCAGAGACGCAGACGAGGGCGGCCAGTTCCAGGAGACTCCTTCTTCCGCGCTTGTACGTGGGGCTTCCAGCTGTTTGTTCTTCTTTCGCTTGTCGTAGGAACGATGGTGCTCCCAAGGGGATGCGGCTGACATTTTGAAGGGTACTTTGCCACCATCAATGGCGACATCCCAGAATCCCTCCCGGTGCGCGAAGAGACGCTCCCGGGCACAGCGAATGATGTTGCCCAACTCATCGGGGATGCATGGTTCGGCTGCTTCGGCAGATCTTGCGTCACGGGATTCGACGGCTATCCATACTTATGGACCGCGCTTCATGTGGCGGTCAAAAGGGGCGCCAGACGGGCAGTCGAGGTGTTACTTGCCCACGGCGCAAAAATCGAATCGAGATGCCAGGGGCTTTGCAGCTGTCTTACCTCGTTGCACCTAACACCTCGGGCCACGGAACGGCTGCCAAAATGGAGCCTTTTGCATATTGCCATTTGCTCTGGCGACGAATACATTGTCCAGCTCCTCCTTGCCCGCGGCGCAAACTACCTAGCAGTCCTCTGGGCAGTCGGTGGCCCGGCTTTTGTAGAGGAAGGGGGCCCCGGAATCACGGCTTTCCACAGCGCTGCGTTGCAAGGCAATATCGCCATGTGCCAGCTCTTGCTTGACCACCACGTCGCTCGTGGCTTTGACAACGTCCGTGACGTGCTAGAACGAAAGGATCCCCGGGGGCTCCGTGCCCTCGACTACGCCGTTGCCGCCGGTCACACACGAACGAACAGGCAACCGGCTTCTGGAGCAAGGCGCTGATCCGCTGCAGCACATCCCGCTCCGAGAACTTTCATTCCTCGCTCCTCTCAACTGGCTCTGCTACCACGGCAAGTACCAAGATGCTCAATATTTGCTGGACCGAGTCCAGTATACCGCCGCCGGGTATAGCCTGGCCCTTCAATTATGTTTTGTGCGGTTGCGGAGACCGATTGAAAACGCCCGAATGGCGCTCCGCTCGCTCCGGCTTGTCGACCAATACATGGAAGCCGTGGTGACGGGAGAAGCCCAGCGGTGGGAGGATGACGGCGAGGAAGCACTGCTCTGCCTACTAAAACAGTTGCTAGCCGTCGGAGCGGACCCGAACGCTTTCATCGATCTCGGAGGGGCTCGCCTAGAAGCCGACTTTTTCTGGGCGGATGGCCAGTCTGCTTTACATTTGGCGGCGAGAAACTGTCAACCAGCAGCGGTCAGAGTCCTGCTCGACGGCGGGGGGCTACTCGAGCTTCGCCACGATGCTCCGTCAGACGCGCCCAACCGGGTTACCAGGCCGAGGACTACACCATTGGGTGCCGCTGTGGGGACGCCCATAACCCCCCCTATCGTGACCGACCCGACAGCGTATCTAGAAACCATCATTGCTCTTCTGGAGCGTGGGGCTTCGTTTCTAGATTCGCTCCGTGAACACGGGATACTAGGAAGAAGACCTAAACAACGGTTCGGCCCCTTTTTCAGGAGCACGGTCGCGTGGTATGAACATCCACACCTGTTTGGTCTTTTTGGGCGAATCATGGAATTGGCGGCAAGGCAGGAAGGCAAGGAGCATGTTCCAACCGATTGGGCGGTAGATTTGGTGGACACGGCTATCATACATGGCGGATCGGTTGGGGGCTTTTGCGCATGGTACGTAGTCTGATTGCATCATGCTTCCCCTACACAACATATGGCTAACTGGCAACGGGTAAGGTTGGTGCAGCGCTACTCTATCACGCCCTCAGACGTCTTCGCCGCCGAACTTGAGAGACTCGCTTTGTATCGAACCCCCCTCGGCATGCGCTTCTGTGACGTAGGACTAATAGAATGGATGTTGGACTTTATGCCGCAGACGGTAGCCGTTCTCTTTTGCAACAAAGACTCGACATATCCGGTACTTGAATATGCGAACCACGGCCTTCTTGACTGCGCCAAAGTATTCGTCGAACGTGGCTTGGCTGAAAAGATGCCCCGGGATGATCTGTATGGGGACCCGTCCCAGGCGATTCTGGAAGAGCGCTTCCGCGACATCGTCTTTGTGGCCTGCGACTATTGCACGGAGCCAGGAGCAGCAGATCTGGTTGGCGCCGTCCTCGGCCGCGCATCGAGTCTGCCACTGAATGATCTGTCAAAGCTGTTGGTTCGCGATGGACAGTCAGCCGCCTCTCGTGTGGTGTGCGGGCAACGCGTGGTTTATGGCGAGGAGAATCGTTGCCCAGAGGTCAAGAGAGTTCTGAGGTGGCTTTTGAAATACCCATCTCCTCTTTGTGGCGTAGAAGGAAGATGCCAGGGGGAGCATCCGTCGGCACAAGAGCCCTGGCTACATCGCGTGCATCCTTTCTTCTATCCCATCCCGATTGCGGTAGATCTTGGAAGGGCGGACTTGCTCGAGTTGATGTTCAAGGAGGCCGCTTCTCCAAGCCCGGAGGACATCCATGAAGTTTTGGCTATGGCGCTCGACGTGAGCTCGAAGGAGTCTAACCCGGCTGTCATACAGACGATTCTCGAAAACACTACCGTCGACGTGAGCGCTCTCATTCCGAGGCGTGTGACGGAGGGGGAAGAGCATAACGGTGTCACAGGCCACGTCTCACCGCTGTACTACCTCCTCAAAACCTTCTTCAAAGCACACGTAATTTATGACGACCCCGGCATCACCTCTCTTCCCGACCGGTCAATGCACATCTGCAAGTGCCCAATCGTGACGAGAGACTGGTGTCTTGTCAATTCCGTCGGTCTCCTGGTCCAGCACGGCGCTTCTTGGCTGCAACCGACCCAGCCCTCTGGTGAGACCCCACTGGATGTACTGGCAGCGATTCTCGATGGCAAGGGCTGTGGTGACCGACCGGGGAACTGGCCTTGTCATAACTGGGTCACACTCCGGAGGCATGTGAAGCTTGACTGGAGGGTGACTGACGTGGCGAGGAAGACGTTGGGGGAGAGGTTTAATCCGGTCGAGGTCGATAAGCTTGGGCTTGAGGCAAGATGGACGTAGCCCAGGGACATTGTCCAAGGCAGCGGAGACGGAGAGGATTTGTCCCCGCACGATCACTGTCCAATGCACAAGAGTTGGTATGTACTGTACATACAGTACCCGAATAAATTGGAGAGGAAGAGCGCTGGCAAGGTAGTGAAGAGGACTGCCGATGAAAAGCAACTGAAACACTAGCAGTATTTGTAGCGTTGTGACGAAGTAGATATTTTGAAATATAGTAACCTTCGTTTTCGAAAAGTGGGCAGCGCAGATGCTCGTTTTGCACAACTGAGTGTTGCGCGAGGTGAGTTAAAAAGAAAAGTGGACCAGATTACCAGGCCCCCATCGCCCCACCCTTAAGGCTGAATTGGCTGTACTGTGTATGCAGGCGTAACGCTATCCGTATAAAGGTGACTGCCGTGGACGTCACAACTTTGCCCCGCCTTTCCCCCCACCATCTGCCTGCTAGAGCTTCCGCAGCTTCCACAGCTTCCACAGTTTCCACGGCTTTCACTGAGCCTACAACCGTACATACATATTTGTTCCAAAACTCAAACATCTAGCTTAGCTACACAGCGAACAAGCGGCCCCTGCGGAACGGTGAACACTACTGTAACACCATCACTATCACGAAGGCACAATGACTTCGGATCCGCTTGGCCCAGCCGCTGTGTTGGAGGCTGCGGCAAACGCCCTGCCGACCCACGAGAAGGACGACACCACGTCAGACCTAAGCAGCTCGCTCGACTGCATCTCCCTCTTTGCCCACGCCTGCATGGTCAACCTGGGCTTCCGCCTTCTAGGCTTCAACGAGGACCAAAAGATTGGTGCGTTGTCCCTTTCCTACACTGATTGATCATCATCATGCAACGAGAAAGCTGACTCCGTTCGGGCCCCCCCCCCCGTCCAGAGGCCCAATGCGCCCGTCTCGCCCCTCGCCTGCCCGCGCAATGGAACAACTCCCTCAGCTCGCACGGCTTTGTGTACGCCCACGCCCAGTCCTCGATGCAGTTCGTGCTGCACATCGACCGCATGGGCGCCAAGATCGACATCCGTGGCCTGGCCACCGGCGACGAGCGCATCGCCCGCTTCGACATCACGGCGCGCGACTACATCTCCTCGTCCGCCCTGCCCCTACGCATCACCCTCACCGCCGACGGCGCCGAAGACCGTAGCGACCTTTCCCAAAAGCTCAAAACACTCTTCATCTCCGACGAGCGCATCAAAGGTTCGTCGTCCCCTACACCCCCCCTTCCGTTTCCCGCCAACCCCACTAACAAAACCATAACTACCCACCAGACCTTGCAACCCTCCTCAAGATATCCCTCATCCAACGCCTCCTTCCTTCCCTCCAGAAAGAAGGCTACGCCGAAACCGAAACCGAAGCCCCCATCTCGGGCCCCACCCACGGGCGCCCCCGCCCACAACAACCACACCCCCACCAACCAGACCACCTCCCCCCGCCGGCAGCCCCAAACCCCTACCCAGCCCCCGACCCCCTAGCCGCACCACGCCGCCCCATCCCCGCGGCCGACTTCCCGCCCCCAGACTTCGAGGACGAGTATGAAGTCAACCGTCCCCCACGCGGCCCCCTGGGGGGAGGAACCGGCGGTGGCGGCGGCGGGTTCGGAAACATAGGCCGCGACGACCTGTACCCGGCCGGACTGGGCCCGCACGACCCCATCAGGGGGTCATTTACGGGCGGGGCCGGCGGTGGGGGGATTGGACCGGGGGGGCTACGGCGGCCTGGTGGTGGTGGTGGCGGTGGTGGTATGCTAGGTGGTATGCGAGGGGGAGGGGGGATGCATCCCACTTTTGATGATCCGCTTTTTCGGGGACCGGGAGGGAGGGGCCAGGGAGGGGAGGGGGGTGAAGATGATACCTTTGGCGGGCAGGTGCCGCCTGGGGCGAGGTGGGATCCGCTTGGGCCCGGGGGGCAGCCTAGGTTTGGCGGTGGGAGAGGAGGCGGTGGGTTTGGTGGGTTTGGCGGGGGGGATATTATCTAGTGTAGGGACTCTGGGAGTTCTCGGTTGGCTCGGTGGAATGGCGGTGGTTGGCCTTCAGCGGATGAAGAAAATGATAGTATGTTGACGGGGGGATGGCTGAAGAGACGGAATGAGAAAGGGGACTCGCAGATTCGTGGATTCAAAATTGTGGGAGGTACAATACCGTTTCTGCTCCTTGCTCGGCTGTACAGATAGGGTAACTCTACTCATAGTAATGATGCAATGACAGCATGAAAGACGATGAAATCCATTTTGCGTTAGCACTTATATCCCCCCATGAGCCAGCGGCAGGAAATGTGAAAAGGACACCCGCTATGTCCAGTTTAAAGACCCCACCGGCATTTCTGCGTGCTGACACGTCATACAAGAAGACCGACCTTTCCTGAGAGGTAGACATAGATAAACACCTCCAGCCGTAGCGGGCAGTGGTCAATTTCTGTTTCTCTGTTTTTTGGGGTAAGAGTGTGCAATAGCTGCTGCTATTATCTCCACGTTCCCAAGTGCTGCTGGTTGCATAACGCACCTCTGAGCACATACTAATTTCTTTTCCCTCAACCACTTCCATATCCATACTCTGAACGGATGCACAGAAACCCGATCGCATGAGCCGCATGTCTATACTTGCACACTACTGTCATCCTCTCCCTCCTAAGTACGCCAACCCAACGTTGCACGTCATATGCATCCAGCTACCTTTTCATGTCCCCGTACAGCGCTCCTAGCAGTCCAGTCCGGCGACAGTGCAGCCTGCGCAAAGCCCCCGATACGACCTGAGGAGAAGTGCTGGGGTTCGCGCCTCTCTATTGCGCCGCCTCCTTCACCTTGTGCTTCTCGTCATCCGTCAGCATGCCGCACCAGTTGTGGAACTCGGCGATGTTTTCAGCGTCGGCGCGCATGAAGAAATCAATCAGGTACGCCTGTGTCTCGTCGTCACGCTGCCGCGAGTTGCCGCCCTCGATCCAGCCCATAAGGTCGTTCTTAGTGCTGCTGAGCGCCAGATCCAGCGTGTCGTCGGGCTCGTCTTCCCAACCCTCGTTATCGTCATCTTCGTCCTCATCGGCGAGTTCGGTGGCTGCGGCGGCGGCCACGTTGGCGGCGGCTTGCATGCCAGACGCCGAGACCAGCTCTTCGATGAGGACCTTGAGGATCTTAAGGGGCGCCGGAATGATGGTGTATTGGTCGGGGTCTAGAGATAGCCGTCAGTTGATGAGCCAGGCACACGCGTGGATGCAACTCACTCAGCTTGGTCCTCGACCTGGTCATGATCCTATCCGTGTTGGCGATGATGAGGTCGCCTTTGACCACGGTCTGAGCCAAGCGGGAATCGTTCAGGGAGTAGATCTTGGACAGGGCAATAACACTAGGCGGATTAGTATCGCTTCAGCAGGACAAGGGGCTGGAGACCTTACTTTTGCCGGATTTCGTCGTAACCCGCGAAGCTGATTGAGTTCTCAAGCCACTTGCTGAGAACGACCTGCAGCCCCACCTGACCATTAATCTGAATATCGCTGAGGAAGTTGACGACATCCTGCGCACCGACGAGCGAGAGCCTGGCGAACACCAGAATCAAAGACTGAATAAATGGTGCCGCCTGGGCGGTGTCCAGCCGCGTAGCAACCGCCTGAAGAAGCTGGGGCAGGAAAGGGCCAAGCCTCTCGTGGCCGGCCTTTTCAACGAGCTCGGCAGCCAGGCCGCCTACTTCCGAGGCCGCCGTGTCTTCAATGTTCGGCCCCAGCAGGCGGTCGATGATGCGAAGGCAAACCTCCAGGCCAGATTGACCGTTCTCGTCATTCCAGCTGAATACCTGCTTATGGTCATGCATCAAGATGTACTTGACGGCCTCGGCGCCCGGGCGCAGAATCTCGCCTTCAGAGGACGTCATCAACAAATGATGGAGCTTCGGGAGGGTGGCGGCAACAAAGCCCTCCGGGAGTGGCTCAGAGCCATACTGGACGAGAAGCGACAGGAGATCGGCGGCCAACTATAACTGAGTTAGCATAGGGACGAGATATTGAGGCAATGCAGAAACCACAAACCGTAACGAGAGGGTCGTCCTGGGTGAGGTTCGCAACGTCGAACGTCCCAGTGATGGATGGCAAAACCTTGCTACAGAGGGCTGCATAGAGACGAGGGTGTTCCATATCTTTAAGTGGTCCCTCATTGTCCTTGAAGGTCCTGGCAATGTCTTCGAATGTCTCACAGACAATCAGAGTGACATGGAAGTTGGCAGCGCCGTGCTTGGCGATGAGGAAGAGCAGATCAACCGCCTTGCTATCAGGCTGGATAGCAATCCTGGTATCCATGCTGATGGTGGTTCGGAGGGTATCCAGAAGCGTGACCAGGAGGTCATCCGCGTCTTCCAGCTCGCTGAGGTCCTTAGCCTCCAAGAAGCGCTGGATAGCCAAAATGATGGGGACTTGTCGGTCAGGCGAGACACCGCCCCTGATAAAACCTTCGACTGCCTTGATGCCGGCAACCTGTACAAGCTCGGAATCATCCCTGGTGATGGCTTCGATGACCTTGTCAACCAAGCCGACGGCTGGCTGGTAGATTTGCGCCAGAGCCCCGGCGACGAGATAACCGCGGGCACGCAGCATCGGCTCGTCTTGTCTGTTGACGGCGTAGCTGACTAGCTCAAGGTAGGCATTCGCGATTTCGGCCGGAACCGACTTTTCTAGGTCTTGGAAGTCGTTCAGAATGGCGTTGAATAGAAAAAGTGCCGCTTCTCGTTTCTGCCAGCTCGTGCCCTCCACCGAGAACAATGTCTTGGTGTAAGCGAACAGACCCTCGAGAGCGGCCTTGTCGAGCCACTCTCCGAGTTTGATGACCAAATCGCCACAGGCAGTTCTGGCGGTGTAGTTTGACGAGACCGACGTCTCTTCGGCAAGGTAGAGGGACACGTCAATGTCCCATAAGCCTTCCTCCTCCTCTGTGATTTGGGAGAACGAAACCAAAAGGTTCATGAGATCCAGCACCCACGGGGTATCGTGAACAGCGCCGCGGGCCTTGACTTCGGCACCAAGTTGCTTCTGCACGGGCGGAGCACGCATGCACTGGTTGAGAAAATCTAGCTCGTCTAGTACCAAGAAATCCAGCGTGAATGGAAGGCCGTCGATATCCTCCAACCGGCTCTGGGAGTCCGAATTAATGAAGAGTGATTGGTATGACGGTGCCAGTCTTGAGAGTTCTTCCCAGGTGGCGGTAAACAAGGCAAGACTCTGAGGCACGAGGAGAGAGGGGAAAACGGCACGAATCTTGATCAGGGTCTTGACGGCCTGGTCCTTGAGGGCGACGGGCCCGTACCAGCTATCGGGCTGCGAGCCCGAGTCGTCGAGAAGCGGAGGGAGGGGAGCCTTGATAACCTGCTCCAAGAAGGGCAACCAGCCGATGAGGACCTGCTCGGCAAAGGTCTTGACTTCCTTCTTGTGGTCCTCCTTGACAATGTCCATGAGGTCGAAGCAGCTCCGGAAGACCAGCACTGCCAGGCTGCGGTGTGTCTGCTTGCGGTTCTCGTTCATGGCAACGTCATAGCAGGCTTTGATGATGTCCCTCGCCACGCTGAAGAACTGCTCATCGGTCAAGCTCTCTTCGACTAGATCTTGCAGAATCCGTAGGGCACCGTGGAGCTGGGCGTCGGTCCCGGCGGGCATGATGCCGAGAACCGAGGGCAGAAGGGCGGGCCATCGGTGCGGGAAGTCGGCCACGGCAATCTTGGAAACCACGTAGCTGGCGGAAGTGTCAGCCCCTTAGCTCTCCACAACAGACAAATAAACAGTCGAAGCTAACCTGGCCGCAACCTTGACTTTGCGCTCATCCTCCGGGCTTAGGACGAGCTCCAGAATGGCATTGCGTAGATGGTCCTTAGTCGAGTCGGCAACCGGAATCTGCGGCCCACTGCCAGCATCGTCGGGAGCCCAGTTCTTCTCGATGAACTTCCGGAGGTATGTCAGAGCTGACTGGCGGATCTCGACAGGGACGCCCGTGTGGGCGCCAATGCGGGCCAACGACAAGGGAAACTCTGGATTCCGCTGGGTGTGCAGGAGATCGAGCTCGGCCTGCTTGCGGGGGCCTTCCTGTTTGTCGTGTGTGTTGGCGAGCAGCTGTGCCAGGTGCTCATCCATCTTGCCGCGATGTCTGCGTTGGGTGTGGTTTAATTAGTGTGTGTTGCTACTTGTACTTGTGTACGCTGGGAATCGAAGAAACGGAGCGGTTGTATTCTAAGACGCAGTCGATGGTGCAGTACTCGGTCGAGTCGTGTTTGGGGTTTTTTGTGCAAGGTGAGATCGGGAGCCCGCCGCGAAGTCAAACGGCGGTGATGTGGGGGAGGGACAGACACGGTCAAATGGTGGAACCAATGAAGCTGGAAATGTTTGGGACGCGTCCCGGCTGCCGGCGTGAACTGCGGGGTAGATTTGCGCTGTAGGCTACCAGTTCCCTTGCAAAACGATTTCAACGACTCGGCGCGAGATTACGGCAGGCGGAACCGCTGTGCAGCAAATCACCTGCTCTGGCGTCAGGGGCGGGTCTGCCAGTCGCGTCTGCACAGGCAACCCCACGATTTCACTAATACCTGACCGGGGAACACCTACCGGTGCCTTATCAAGGGATTCAAGCCTGGCACACCCCAACCCGAACAAGCAACAAATCAGAATCTGAGAATCGCAACGAAACGTCACAATGTCACCCGATTTCGAAGAGGACTCGCTCCCGCTAGACCACTCACACATCCTGCTCAGTTCGTTCAACTCGTTTCTCACCGTCGCCATCCACAACATCCTCTACTACCGCGCCATCTACCCGAAGTCCACATTCCTCTCCACCAAGGCCTACAACCTGCCCGTCCATCAAAACCGCCACCCCAAAGTGTGCTCCTGGATCCGCGATGCCGTCGACGCCGTTGCCGTGCAGCTTAGCAGCGGCGACGTCTCACGCATCGCCATCGTGATACACTCCCCCCTCGACACAACCCTCTCATCCGTCGCCCCCTCCACACCCCAAACCCCATTATCATCCAGCAGAAACAGCCTAACCCCCGCGCCGCCCCATCCCCAAGACCCAAAAACCACACCTCCGCCGCCGCCAGGCTCAGTCCTCGAACGCTGGCTGATCTCGACGTCGCACTTCCCAGCCTGGCCCACCACCACCACCATCACCGGCACCCAACCGCACCCCTCCAAATCAATGCAAGCCTTCGCGCGCATACTGGCCCGCGACGCCCGCTCCGAAGAGACACGCGAGCGGCACCTCGTCCCCGACCCCCTCCACCAAGCCTTCACCTGGCCCGACCTCGACGAGCAGCTGCGCGGGGCGCTGCGGCGCATGGCCAGCACGGCCGAGGGCATGGCGCCACTGCCCGTGCCAGGGTGTGGCTTCACCGTCGCCGTGGAACTGGGCAAGGAGGGCAGGGCGCCTATTGGGGTGAGTGATTATTATTGTCTTACGCACGCACCACTCTGGCTGACGGAAGGGGTTGACTGATAACGGCGAATAGCATCCGCAGGCGTGGATACCGTCTGAGCCAAACTTGCAGCCTAAGGGGAAAGGGAGGGAGGTGGCCGGGGAGGATGTTGGCGGGGTGAGGACACGGCCGATACGAGCTGTGGAGGCGGGGCCGTTGTTTTTTGAGTGTTGGGTTGAGGAGAGCATGGCGAAGGAGGCGTTGACGAGGATGGTGGAGCGGGAAGGGGGAAGTGCGTAGTCAGGGGTCAACGGAGCTGCCATGAGGCTTATATCCTTGTTTGTTTTTTTATGATACCCTCTCACACTGGATGCAAGCAGAAACGGCGGGGGATGCAATCATACCAGCAATTCATGCTGCAGTTGTGCCTATTCCGCGATACCAGACATCTAAAAGATGAACATCGAAGACTAAACATCAACGACACGGCATCATACACCACCGGGGCCGCTTCGGGTAACAAAGCCGTAATCCACAGACACATGCAGATAAGGCCCAACAACCCGGTATCCCAGCAGGAATTGATAATCACACGAACCGACCCGACCCGGACCCGACCCGACCAAAGACCATCAACGCCACCGGCCAAAAAGCCCCATCGCTTTTGCGAACCCAAAGTAACTTGCTCGCCAGCTAAACAGCAATCCCCACCCAAGCACCCCAACGATCCACTAATTCCCTTCCCCACCACTCCCACTACCACCACCACCGGCAGCACCTGTACTGGCACCGCCACCAGTCGCGCCCTTGAGCAGCATCCTCAAGCTAACCATCTCCCTCTTTAACCGAGCATTCTCCTTCTTGGCCCTCGCGGCCTCATCGCTCGCATCCTTCAGCCGCGCGACCAGCTCCTCCTTATCTTCCCTCCCCTTCCCTTTGAGCGCCTTGACAATCTTGCCCAGCTCCGAGTTAAACTTCTCATATAGAAGCTCATTCTCCGCCGTGGCTTCCTTGTACAGCTGGTCGATGGCCTTGACTTTGGCTTCGGTCGTCCGGAGGGTGGCGTCCAGGTCGCGCTGCATCACGGCGTGGCGGTCTTCCAGCTCCTGCACGACCTGCGGCACGCGGTCCTCGAGCGCCTTGACGGCGGCCGAGAGCTTGCGCATGTCGGCCGTCGCGGAGCGCGGGAGGGCCGAGTTGACACGCGCCATGTCCTCGGAGATGCGGGAGAGTTCTGTCTTGAGCGAGGCGTCGACCTCATCGACGGCTTTCTTTTCGGTTTGGAGGCGCTCACGGAGTTTTTGTGGTGACTGAAGGCGGAGCTTTTGGCTGGTTCCAGGTGGTTTGCCGGGGCTGGATGATGGGCGGGTGGGTGATTCTGGCGGTGGAGGAGCAGGGATGCGCGACGCCGGCTTGAGGGTTGGGATCTGCGAGATCGTCATGGTCCTAGCACGCGTTCTCTGCGGTGTCGGCTTCTCGGTTTCTGGAGGCTCGTCGGGCGGTTGGAATGGATCTGCCGCGTTCTCTTTTTGCTTGGATGAGCGGAAAGGCTGAGTCTGAGACTGTGGGCTGACCGGGATCTTCGATGGCGATGGCGGTCGGGGAACCGAGTTGAACTTTTCGGCTGTTTGCTGCTTGTTGACCCGCAGAGGCATAAGAGGCGGGTCGTCTTCTAGGCTCGCTGCCGCCATGAGAGACTTGAGGTCCGAGAGCGAACTCCGGCGCTTCTTCTTGAGGGTCTTATGGTCAGGCGTCTCAGCCACGTCGGGCTCGCCGATTGTTTCGAGTCGGTGAGAACTGGCCGGCCGATGTCCAATATCATCAAAAACGCCAGCAACCGGAGGCCGGTCACGAGATCCTGGGCGACGGAGCCTGTTGGGTATTGTATAATTGGGGCCCATGTCCACCGACTTCGACCTGCTGGCTTTTGAGATACTGCCGTTCTCTGAACTTGGCGTCTTGTTGTGCTTGCTCAACGTGCGCCACATTGATGGCCGATCCGTTTCCGTCTTGCTGTTCTGCCGCAAGAGCGTATCGAACCCAAACTTCCGCCGGAGCGACGAGGTGTTTGATGTCATTGATCCCGTTATTGACTTCTGGCTTCGATTGCTAGCAGTCAAAGAGTCATATGGTGAGCCCCTCAGGAGCAGGCCTGTGGGGTCTACGGCATCGGCCTTCTCAAAGATGCGGTCGCAGTCCTCGACGAGACGGTCGAGAAGATTGATGTAGTCTGATGGGCTCCCATCGTCGACGAGCAGCTCTGCAAAGGCCAGAGTCAATGCACCTCTATCGCCGTCATTTCCGCAGCCATCGAGGAGATCTGCGAGGAGCTTGATGAGCGCGATGAAGGCGCGGCGGTTCTGAGGGGCCATGTCGCCAAACAGAAAGCGGACGAAGTCGGCAAAGTCACCAACGACCTTTTTGGAAGCTCGGACTTGGAGAGCCTCTAAGTGCTGCATAGTCATGACCGGCCCGATTTGTTCCCGCCAAGCGATGCGAATGAACTTCTCAAACGCCGCGAAAATGACTTCCGTCCCCAGCTCTGAAGCCGCATCCAGGTCGAAGGGGAATTCAATGAGGCGGTTGTAGAGGTCGTTCACGGCAAGCTCGTCGGCCATAGATCTGTTCAGCAACGTGCGGCCGATGAAATAGCCCTTGCGTGCTTGCATGTTGGCCACATATCCAGTGAATGTCTGCTCGAGCCGAACAAGCGGGTTTTCTGGCAGCTCTTCCTCCTCCACGGTGAGACGAGGTATGTCCCTGTCCTTTATTGATCCAGATATTACCGTCACATCTCTCTGGCTGTTGGAGCGGGTCCGCTTATGCCTCGATCCGTTCATACCCACATTGTCGACAGAGGTAGTACTCGATGACGCAGTGCCCCCAACCAGCAGGTTTGAGAGCATCTTCACTGGTGAGGAAGAGAGGAATGACCGGGTGTTCTTTTCGACTTTGGTTGCGACGGTGATTGCGCGCAGAATCTTGGTGTAGTACGATACCAAAGCCGGAACGAGCCTCATGTTGGCGACGCTGTACTGCAGGCTGAGCAGCTGCACAATCCTGCGCGTCAACGTGGGGAGGAAATCTTCCAGCGCAACGTCGTCGGTGAACTTATTCCCATTCAGGCCCAGTGTATTCATCGATATCCTCCGCATGTCGCCAGTCCTGACCTCGACCACAATCTCCACCCCGTAATGGCCGACGGGCGCTCCCTTCGTGCCTTTGTCGTTATCCAGAACGATGCGGATGGGTGCCGGCTCCCTACGACCCTCGATGAGGTCCTGAGCGCCCTCTTGGAAAACAGCGGCATGTAGACTGAAACTGTTATCTTGCATCTTCACCGTTCTGAGTGTCCAGGTGGGGTCCTCCCGCTCTTTCTCAGCGAATCGGCCTTCGATGCGGGCTTTGACAATATCGTCGCTCCATTTGCTAGCCCTGCCCTCGTAATGATCCTGGAGTAAGAAACACCGTGACGTGATGGCTTTGGTCGTGAAGTAGTCGCCAACGAGAGCACCCTTCATCTCTTGGGTGGATGTCATCCATACAAGCCGGCCGTCAGAGGATTCCGTAAAACGGACGTCAGCCAAGCTGTGCCAACCGGTAAACGTAAACTCCCAGTTCCCAGGCCCCCCTGCGGCATTAGTCATAGACGCGAGCAAGCCAGCGGGGGACGGTTTGTCAATCTCGCGCAAAAATTCCCGTCCTGTAAGCCCCGAATTTGTCCTCTTTTGGAGTATGGCAATGCAGTCAGAAAATAGGAGCAAAATGCCAGGCTGGTCCGGTCCTTCTTGATTCTGTGAAACCGGGACGTAAGGAGCAGCGAGCTCGACAAAGTCGGCGGCCAGAATCAGGCGCCCCTGAGGTTCAAGGTCCAGCGGCCAGTGCTCGACCATGGCACGGAGGCGGTTTGTAACGTGCGGCTTATCTGGAAGTGGATCGTCCATGGAGCAAATGTTCGTGATGATGTCTCTGGCTCGGAGGAGAGGCTGCAGCGCCGGGTGCGTCATTGGAAGGCAAGCGACAATCTGGTCGATGAACAAGCTGTATCGGGGCAGCCGTTGTACGGGCTCAATGAGAAGAGAGCGGATAGTCTGCTCCCCGGTCTGGACAACGCGCTGGCGGAAGCTTGATTGGTTGTCTAGGAAGGCGTTGAGAAGCTGAGGGAAGTTTTGGCTGGCGCGAATGTAGTCCTGGTAGCAGTCTGTAAACTTGGGGAACCACTCGAGGAAGATCTTGGCCATGGCGACGGCACCGCTTGGATCCTTGGCCTTGTTGGAGCCGCCCAGCCTCGTTACAGGAAATGGAACCTCCATGTCCCGGACAGCTTCCTCCTCAGTCTCGTCCATAACTCGCCGAAGCTCCTGCATGAAGGCCGAGTTATTTTCGAGAATGCTATCTGCTGACTTGGGGAACAGCTTTTCCAGGTCTTCTTCGCAAGGACTGATACTCGCAGCCGGGCGTTCCTTCGCCTTTTCACGGAAATCATTGGCGATGTTGTTCACTAGCTCGTTGAGTTTGAGCACGTATCGTTCCTCCGTGTCGACTAGCTCGCCCATCTTCATGCGCAGCTCCACCTTTTGGTTCTTGGAGAAGGACTTGCTCCGGTTCAACGAGGTTGGCCTCGACGGCGCTCGCCGCAGCTTGGAGGTCGGAAGGAAAACCGGCTCGCCGAAGAGCTTCACCAACGGGGTGTACCCGGTGTATTGCCGCAGTGTAGGGTCCAATATGTCGTCTTCGTCATCGGGCATTTCCTCAAAATCTGTACTGTCCAGGGGGACGATGGAGCATGGCGGCAGTACCAAGTCAACGTCGACGCTGCTCAGGTGCTGCGTCCGCAGGGCATATTCCAGGATCCCAATGACCTCGGTCGTGTTCTCTGCCTGGACGGCCGCCTGGGCAAGATCAGCCGCATGCTGCTCGCTGAACAGGGATGGTGCTGAGCCTGGACGCCGCGCGCCGGTGACGGGGTATTGGTTCTTCAGGTGGTTCTTGACAACTTCTGGCAACTCGGTGAAGTACTTGTAGAGTCCAAACGCAAGTCCCCTGCAGATTTCATCACCTTGGAACTCGCGCGGAAGGTGCGCAACGACGCTGTAGAACGGGGAGTTGGGAGAGACGGTGATGCGCGGGAAGGATTGGTAACCGGCCGGGCTGTAGATGTGAATCTGGATCCGAGAACTGTTGAGGGTGTAGTTGGCCGTGGTCGAAGGGCCGTGGAAGACTAGAACGGGGAGATGGCCAAGCAGGGGGTCGTTGGCCGAGTAGAGAGTGACATGCTCTGGCGAGAGCGCCAGCTCCTCCGTGACACGAACCATGGTTGCTTCAATTGGTCGTGCTCATTGCGACCGAAGGCGGCGGGAAAGCGGTTCGCGGGCTATGGGTCGCCGTCGTGGTACGTGATGCGGCTGGTCTGGGAAAGACGGTGGCGGGGTAGCTGTGGAGGGAGAAGCGAGCGGCGCAGATTGGCGATCCCGTCGGGGCAGTGTATAAACGTAAACTCCAACCAGCGTGCGAGGTGAACGGGCAAAATCGGTCGGTGCGCGTTCGCTCGGGACGCTACAGTCTTTTTCGCGCCAGGTTGCGACAGATGGCAATGCGGGCAAATAATCGGTATCGGCGGCCGCAGCTCGAGGCGCACAGCAGTTGCGATCGCGAGTGCCCTGCTTGGTGGGTTATAAACAAACGGAAGCGGGAACCATGCGCGACGGGAGGACAGCAGCGCAAGCGGACAAATATTGTGTTATGTACCAGGTCTATTCCGCATGTCACTCAGGGTGTAAACACAGGCCCGGAAAATAAAATGAAGGATTGTACAAGAAGAGAAATAGGTACAGGTGTACGATGTGGTTGCCAGTGAGCGCAAGCTCCTGATCGGCGTCGATCTGGAGGGGAGCAACCGTGGGGTTGGGGTGTGTCGAAAGTGGGAAGTGCTGCCAACAAACCGGGGAGTGGAAATGGAGACGCTGGGAAGAAGGGTGGGTTTGGGGAGCGGGCCGGGGTCGGGCAGCGATCCAAGCCGAGACCTGGGGCTCGGCGGTGTACTCTGTAATCCAGCCTAACGCGCGTGGATGGCGCGATTTCCGAGGAACCTGGAAAGCATGGGCCAAGACGGGCAGGCAACGTAAACAGGGCCAGCCAACCACGTTAGGGCTCTGATCCCGGCCCAGGCCACCTGCCCCTGTCAAAGCATTGCCGAGACTACCACCCGGAACGGCAACATCAAAACAACCACCAAAGAAGGATCGTCGGCAGCTCAGGGGTATAGTTTGACGTGTTGATACGGGGAGTTTCGGGTTCCACACAATTCCCGTATGATGAATAAACTGAATCGGAAGCAGCCAAAATTCGCAATCCGGATCTGTGATGGCAATTCATGGTAATACCCACTATCTCCAGAAACTGGCGAAAACCAAGGCAGTGTCAGTGGAAAGCACGAATGATAATGAAGGCATCTAAGTGTCCAGTGTATACAACTAACTACCTTAGTTGGGCTTCTCCTGATGAAGGCTTGCTTCTTATCCCATCGCGAAAGCACGCTTCTTTCTTCATTTCTTCTTATTTTCTCTTCACTTCGGGCAGAGATTACTAACAGCATTCACAAAGCTACTGGCATCGGTCTGGCCCTGACCGTCAATCCATCATTATTGCAACTGCCCATTAAGGAAAGTACTCCAACCGCCATGCTTCGTCAGGGTTGATTACGCACTGGACGGATTATTGTACACATCATACAACGCTGAGGGTTCCATATCCATGTCTACCTACGCGAAGTAGTAACATAGCACATTGTTTACAAGCAGTGCAGTGCAGAGGCCGAATATGGTACATCAAGTTCCTGATTTCGTCCTCGTAGTTCTCGGGAAAAAATGGCATGAGATATGCTCGAATTCAATGCCTCACATATTGGCCTGGTATATCTTCGTACGGGCAGACCGTCTGTACAAGCCGAGAATTGAGCTCTTCATGAAGGCAATGGAATGGGTCGTTGCATATTTACGAGCTTAGGTATCTTAAGACCTTCCTTTCGTTTTCATCTAACGAAATTAGTCTGTCGCCCAAGGCCCGAGGCAAACTCTACCATCACAGATCATTTCTTAATCCCACATCGTTATCGTACAGTCAATAAGACCCTTTCCCACCTGGTCTTCTTCTCGGCGCTCCGTAATCCCCACTGAGGTTTCCGCCATCCTACCTAGAATGCTCTCTTGACATTCTCTTCAGTACCCTTGGTCTCGGATTCCAACCTCATTCTCGTCTTTATCCCCATCCTAGTCCTCAACGACAGTCTTGACCCCAGACTCAACAACCTCAGCCATGCTCTTGGACTGAGCGCCACCCTTAATAGGATATGCAAAGTCCCTCACCGCAACCCCTTCCCTCTGCAAATCAGCCTGAATTTTCGCCAACTCCTCTCGCTGTTCCCGCTTCTTCCGCTCCTCCGCCTCGACAGCAAAGTCCCGAACCGCAATTCCCTCGGCACGCAGCTGGTCCTCAGTCGGATTTTTGACTGTCACCCTCGGCATGCGCGGGGCGGCACCGTCGGCATGATGATACTGATGCTGATGATGATGATGATGATGCTGCTGGTATCCGCGTTGGTTTTGCCCGTGCTGCTGGCGGCCGCGTTGGCGGTCCTGGAGTTCGAATTCTCTCTGGGCTTGGTCATAATGTCGGGGATTTTGATAGTTGATTAGTCTGGCGTTGGGAAGGTGGTAGATTCCTTGGGGTTTGTCATTGTTGTTGTGGCTGTTCATGCTGTTGGTCATGGTGACTGGGATTTTGGGGGCGGGTGCCCGCTTCTTTGAGCAGAACCCCGGGAGACAGCCTGGCCTAGGTAGGTAGGCAGAATGGGTGAGTTGTTGTCAATCAAAATGGAGTTGAGAGTGATGCTTACATTGTGATGATGGCTATCCACTTCCGGTTTGATTCAATGATGGGGGGTCTGTGGTTGAGATCGACGCCTCAGTGGTGTCGAAAGATGTGATTTTGTGGTTGGGAAACGTCGAGGAGATCGCCATGTCTGCGTTGGGAGGATCCAAACTTGTAGCAATCACTTTTGGCACTTCATTAGTCGCGAAAAAGTATGCGACAAAGGGATTATATTTCAAGGGTACGACATGCGGTGAGAAAGATATCTCGGGTGACTTCCCGGAACCATATGCAAGGGACGAACGCCGCAGCGGTTGAAAAGTGCACACCTACTCTAGTGTGATGATAATCCGTACAAAAGCAATAAGCTATACAACGGCCGCCCGGAAAGTCTAATTCTGTGACAGCAGGAGGATGGAGAGCGTTACCTCGAGCAACACCCACCACCGCCAACCGTAGGCATGCTGCCAGTGATAAATCCAACCAGCACCGGCACCTTACTCTCTTTCCCGGTTCTTTAAAAATACAACCTGACCGAGTCACTTTCCATCTCGTTGACGAACGCCTCGTTGAGGAACGCCTCGTTGGAGGATGTCTCCGAGCAGGTCACAGACTCCGAGTTAAGCTCACCGAGTTTATCAAGCAGTTCACGAAGGGCATGCTGGGTGAGTGATCTCACGTAATTCCTGTCGTCAGCGTTCTTTGCTGGTTACCTAGGTACCTTTAAAGTCCATTAGTTGATTACCGTATGGTTAGCAGGATCAAAAGACTATGAAGAAAGAGAGACCGTAAAAGCGCGCAATCAATATACACCTTAAGTTCGTCGTAAAACAGTTTAGTTTCCAAGTGGAAGACGACCATTGTCACCTTCCCCAGCATGCCAGCCTACGGTTGATACAAACCGTGCTTGTTAACATTGTATGTATTGCCCAAACATAGACACCCTGCATTACACGCCAGGCAAACAATTGGTTGGCGTGTTTCTGCACGTCCTTTCCCACACATCGACCCCTTTTTCAATTAATACACGCCTGGTAAGGGGATATACCAAGAGATGATCTATTACTGCAACAGACTTTGTAGCTAGTAAGGCCACATTTCTATGAATCGTCCAACATCGTGTCTATGGCTTTTTTTTTTTTTTGGAGCTGCGTTGCTGATAGTATAACCTTAGTATGATAGCCCTGTCCGTAAGAACTTAGAGTATCTGTGGGATGAAACGCCGATTGATATTCTTTGTAGGTCGGTTGCATCCGGTTGTATGGGTTTGGTAGTGCTTCGGCGTTGATTCTTGGTTTGGTCACAGGAATAAGAGAAAAGGAGGATAAGACGTCGTGTCCAAAACCAACTGACCTAGCGATGAATAGCCGGGGGTCGACAGTCAAATACGAGTCTAATATACCGCCTTACGTTTGTTGGTGACACTCTAAATACGAAACAGACCGAATCCATAACGCCCTTGTCATCCAATGTAATTTAAACGAACGCGACCGAGTTCAAGACCTACGCCACGCCACGTTCAGCAACCCCCAAGACCACATTTACGCCCCTTTTTCATGCCCCGTTTTTGGCCTGGGGTTCAATCGGCTCGGATGTCGATGCTGGTCCTGACTCGTCTCCACTCGTCACATGCTGCTGGCTGCCCAAGCCCTCGGGCTGCGACGACTGCTTCTCGGCATCACTCTTTTCACCCTTGCGCCGCAGCCCAACTCTGCCAGGGGCTGACATGCGCGCCGCCATCTGTGGGAACAGGAAGCCAGGCGCAAATGCAGCCAGGAGGATGCAGGGAATGAGGACCATGCTGCGCGTTTATGGCCAATCAGTACTAACTCGAAGACGACTCCTGGGAGGCCAACTCACAATCCTTCCAAGACGATAAACGACGGTTCATCCTGCATAATGTGGCTGGCGGCGATGTTAGCATTGCTCTTGTTGCGCGAGATAGTGTCCTGTTTGGGGGGGGGGGGGAGGGGGGAGTACAAACTTTCCCCAACCGCCTGCCATTTCAGCGATCCTGTCGGACCAGCAGTCAGCACCACCTTCTTCTCGGAATGCCCGGCGGAAAACCATACCGATAGATGCATCGAATCAGGATGCCGCTGTATGCACCCGTCACAGCATACGCAAACATCCGAAACTTCTTATCTCGCCACAGCGCAACCGCCTCGGGATCCGCGTCGTCAGAGTTGATCCTACCCGCCTTTGTAAGTCCTCGACCCTCCCTTCCTCATCCTCAAGAATGGATCCGGAAATCACCACTCACCACTTCTTCACCCTCCAATAATAATCACCCGCCGAGCCCCCAAAAAAGGACAACACCACCACCTGCAGCACAATCCCCGCAATGATACACCGGTTCCCATGCTGCACCATCTTAAAGTCGCTCAGCGCTGCACTCGCCGCCAACGCGCCGCCAATGGCCTGCACAAGAAGACACGACACGTCGAGCGGGACAAAGATGAAGGGGTATAGGTGCGGCCGGACGCGGGACAGGGCCGGGTTGAGCGCTAGGCAGACGTGTTTGAGGGTGAGGTAGATGGAGATGCAAATCAGGGTTGGGGCGAGGATGATGGCGACGATTTGCGTTTCGAAGGCGTGTTTGTTCCAGGGGTTGTCGGTGAGCGGGATGCGAGCGGCGTAGCCTAGCATTTTTGTCTCGACTATCAGTCAATGTTCCACGGCGTTGATTGTTCAATCCTTGGTCCCTCGAACTAAACCTTTCGTCCTGGCCAGTTTCAACCCTCCTTACACATTTCAGACAGGCAACACCCACAACGCCCACACCACCCCACAAAGAGACGGAAACAAACGAAACAACCCACCTGCAAGCTCCAGCGCCGACCCCGCCGCAATAAACGCCGTATAACTCCACGTCCTCTTCCGGATTCCCAACACCAGCGTGGTCACCATCGCTGCGGCGAATCCAACCGCAAAGAAAATGTTGATGCCCCTATTGGGGTGATAGCCGAGTGTGGTGCGCTCGACGGGGCAATTCGGCGTAACCTGGGTGCATGAATAATAGTAGTTGGCGATGGCGTCTTGGATGTCATCCTCGGACATCCCCGCAGGGAATAGGGACGGGTCTATGCCGTCCATTGTCGCTGCTCTGCCGCACGTGTGGCTTTATGTGACGGTGGATATGCCCCTCTCTATGGTATGGACCGTATGGATTTATCGAAACTCGACCGATTAATTGGGGGGCGACGTTAACTTAAAGCCGTGCTGCCGATTCGCAACAAGGGGTTGATGGTTGAATCGAGCCCGTTGGATGGGTGAGTGGGATTCCCAATACATAAACCAAAAAGCGTTGGAAGCCGATGCCCACTGCCATAGGTATCAAATCATCATCACCGACACCAAACCAAAAAAAGAAACCAAACACAACCCAACACGCTGGGCGGGGGGTCTAGGCTAGCCCTATATACCTTCCCAACACCACCGCAAACCAGGGTAGCATACCTCGCTCGCTCTCGTACAGGACATACCGCACCCTGCAAGAAGCAAAATGCAACAGTGCAATGACACCACCACCCATGGAACCCGAATCCGAATCCTGCCCTACCGCACCGACAGGGGGCAACCGAGTTCCTGATAACGTTTGCGCTATAAGCGACCCGGAAACCACGAGGGAAAACCCCCGAAACGAAAGCGGGCCAAGATGCCCAGAAGAGGTCAAACCCCCTTGGCCGCCGCAAAGGGTGACATGCCGTTCTTCGTTGTGGTGTGTGGTTGGGCGAGTCGGCGAATACAGCGCGACTATCCGATCCCGAATAGGGACACCCCGAGGGTCGAAGGATTAGTGGTGCGAACAAGCCAAGGTCAACCACATCTGGGGAGATACAAGAGAAAAAAAAAAAGATAAACCGGAGTGAAAATCCTAGGCATGTGCAGGAGCCAGGCTGACCGCGGGCTCAGGGTATTTGCTCGGGGCACGCGGGCTGTGGAAGCTCCAAGAAAACAACACGCCATGCACGTGTGTGGTATGGACGGTTCTCCAGGTTTCTGTGCCTCTTCCCCGCAAATAGCCAATCGTGTCCCACCTATCAGGGCAGTGCCGTCTATGTACAGTAGATAGGTAGAGCGGTAGAGGCATGCTTGTGCAATCATGGAACTTTCGACGTTGGACAGTAAAAGTGGAGCGGGTGGACACAACGCTACAGTAGAGGCTGGTATTGATACAAGACGCAATAGTAGGCTCAATAATAGCGAGGATGGTTTGCTTTTCTCACTCCTTTCCACCAAGCCAGCGGTAAACGACTGAGAAGTCGCGCCCTTTACACCTCTCTTCCGCCTCGGCTGTCTCGTATACCTCTGATGCCTTCTCAGCTAGTGGCAGCTCCGCACCGGCCTCCTTAGCTGCGAGCATCGCAAGCCTCAAGTCCTTCCTCATCAGGCCAATACCGAATCCTCCTGCATAATCCCGGGTCGCCGGCGACGCTTCCACGACGCCCGGCACGGGGTTGTTGACTTCACTAGGCCAACACTTTCCTGTGCTGACATTGATGACATTGGCGAGGACTTTCGGGTCCAGTCCCCACTTCACACCGAGATTCATGGCCTCTGCCGTCGCGATGTTCTCAATCGCAAGCAAGTAGTTGTTGGCCAGCTTAGCCGAAAGGCCGGCGCCTTGCGCGCCGCAGTGCAACACCCGCTTCCCCATCCGAAGAAGGATTGGCTCAATGCGGTTGAGTAGGCATGGTGGTGCTCCCAGCATGAACGTCAACGTGCCAGCTGTGGCCCCGACGACTCCGCCCGACATTGGTGCATCAACAAAGTTACCCCGACCGTTTGGGAGGGCGGAGGAAACGGCGGCAGCAACCTCCCGTGATGAGGTTGGATCAATGGTCGAGCAGTCGATAAAGAGCCGTGGCTGAGGCCGAGAGAGAAGCTCGCCTTTCTGGAGAGCTTCATACGTTGAGAGGATACACTCGTATGTCGACTTGACGTGTTTCGGCTCCGGGAGACACGTGATAACCGTGTCCTATGCGAGTCTCCGTCAGCCGTGACTCATAGAATCTCTTATCATCTCGACATGCAGCAAATAGATGGCCCTTAGGCTTTTCAGAGGATTGGCTTTTGTTGTATAACAATAATCATGTTGAAGGCCGGCAAGCCGGTCCAACTTAGAACAGTCATTGATGAAACAAACTCATCATAAAAGCTTAGGGAAAGGAACCAGAAGACAACAAGGATAAATGATCCGTACATACCGCATCCCTGGCCGCGTCCCCAGCACTGCGAGCCACCTGCGCAGCTGCACCGCCAGCCTGTTGCGTCTTCATCTCCTGCACCAGCTTCTCCGCCGCGGCCTTGTTGATGTCAAAGACGCGGATGGTGTCGCTGGGCGGGAGCTTCGCCTGAAGGGTTCGCGCCATCTGGTAACCCTACCCAAGAAAACCAACGTTAGCAGAGAATCCGGCTTGGAGCCGGTCCTTCGGCACAAACATACCATCTGCCCCAAGCCAATGAAGGCATAATTGTCAAGTCTGCGCGACGTGGATGAGAACGTCCGGCGCTGCGCTCGGAGAGCGGGTCTCCATAACCTTGTGGTGTTCTTCATCTTGAGTACTCGTCGCGATGCAGTTTGTCAAACAGGTGGAGGAGATGACGGTTCCCAGATGACAGGCGCCTTCGGTGTTGTTGATCCGGTCGAGCGGGTGCTCGGCGGGGCAGCCGAGTCCCAAAAGCCGGCCATTGCCGGGCAAAGGCCGCAGCTCATTCGAGCAATGGTCAGATTCGCGGGTCACCGGACCAGCTAGGCCGACGCAAAGACGACCGACAAAGAAGAGAATCTGAGGAGGCGGGAGCTCCCGCTCCCTTGCTTACCCTCCAGGGGTCAAGAACATAAGCCTGCCATAGCTTTTTGGGCGACACTTCCTCAAAAGGGGATTTGGGAAGATTTTGTTGGAGAGGAGGGAAAGCTTGCAGCTGAGCAGAAAAAGCTTTTGTGTGCGAAGGAAAATTGAGCCGAACTGGGCTTGGTCCAAGCGTCCGCTGAGAAATACCAACACTGCGGGACACAACCCGAACCCTGAATCCAACCAGGCCCGTCCAGTACAACTACCCGGTGAATGCCTTTAGAGACGGAAAGGAGTAGAATTGTAGCGAAACGCAATGCCATTTGCATGTACTGTACTTATTCTGTGAAAAACGCCATACTCCTATAACTCGCAGTTGGATCTGGTAAAGCCCAGACCTATTCATTACAAGGGGATATTGGGATTATCTTGTCACCTCAACGCCCTTCCCCGTTCCTAAAGCATAGCCCTTCCTCACCGTCTTCCCCGAAAACCGTCATATTCCAGGTCAAAGTCTGCCGTTGGCCCACCGAACCAAGGCTTCCCTACACGAAAGTTCACCTCCTTCCATCCTTGCTCTCTAATGTATTTCTGGAACGCGGCATCTGCCGCAGGGGGGTATGTGCAAGAAAATGGAATGAAATGTGAAGTTAAATATCTGGAAAATCCGCACGCGCCCTCCCAACAAGATTCTTCTCGTACAGCTCTTAGTTAAGGTAAGCTGATGATGAGCTGCCTGGGTAAACCACGGGCATTGCTGAGGAACCCGCTGCGAGTGAGAAGGGCGCGATACTCCGGAGCAGAGGTGCACTATAGCGCGTTGAAAACATAGGGTCCAATCATCGGGAGGAGCGCACTACATGTCTCGGTCAGCGAACTGCCTATTGAGGCGAGAGATGGAAACAATCACTTACCCAAAAGCCCCCACAGCGACTGTGGCAGTGAGACCAAAGTAGGCCCTCTTGCGGATCTTTTCCTTGCGGAGTTCCGCCTCTGTCTTGACCTTCTTGGCCTTTGGCGACTCGACAACGCCCTCCTCATTCTCCTCGCCCTCTTCATCTTGGGCGATGTCATCGGCTTTCCGCTTGCCTTTGCTGCTGGCTGAAACAGCCCCCGCGGCTTCGTTGTCGGCTTTGACTGCGGCTTCGACCATAGCCTTGGCCTCAGCAACCATCTTCGCCGCATCGGCGGCGGACGGAAGCTCACCAAGGATGGGGACCTCGACCTCAACTTTTGTGTGCTTGACTTCTTCGCCGTCCGCGTCCACCTTCACGTCCTGATCCACGTGGACCTTGATCTTGGGCTCCTCTTCTACGGGCTCGAGCACAACGGCGGGCTCCTTCTCGATCGACTCGATCTTTAGATCGGCCTCAGCAGCCCCGTCCACCTTGGACAGTTTAGATGCTGACACAAACGAGAGCTGCGACTGGAACGGCGTCTCTCCGTTTACGAGTGTGGGGGATACCGACTCGCCGGTGCTGGTCGGCATGCTGTCGGTCACGATGGATGACTGCGACGAGGCGACCCTCTTCTTCCGGGGGCTCGCAATCGCGCGTTTGCTGGCAGTGGACTTGGCCGGGCTGACGGAGCGGCGGCTGCGGGAGGCGCGCGTGCTTGGAGTCGGCGGAGCAAGTGTGGGCTGGCTAGCGAAGAACTTGGGCGGCGCACTGATCTTCTTGGGTGGACCGCTGTCGGTGCCCGTGTTCGGCGCGATATCGGTAGGGTCGAGCAGCGCACGAATCCAAGGCAGAATCTTGTACTCCTCGGCCAGAGACAAGGCCTGCTCGGGCGGAATCCATACATTCCCGGCCGTCTCCTCATGGCTCGTTGTCGGGAGGCTCTTGATGAATTTGCGCTCCGCCTCTTCCTCCTCCTGCGCCGCGTATGGGAAAGTGGCCTTGAACATGCCGGTGGCCGAGACAAACCCGTCCTGGCTGCGTCGCATGAGGAAATAGCTAGGCGGGGACGACTTGAAGATGCCAGACACAATTCCCTTGGGCAGTGGAGCTCGCAGATGCGCGTAATCGAACGCGCCAAGCGTCGACGTGTCGACATCTCCGCCGGGAATCGCGGCGACCATGCGCGCCGTCAGCTGTGTTTGCCCTAGCCGACGGCGACTGACTAGTTCGCTGTCTGCAACGAGAAATTAGTTGTGAGATACGTCTTCCGAGGATAGACGAAGGACCTACGAGCCGGCACCTCTTCCGTCAAGAGAGGATTGTGACGTTCTGGGAGAGTCCTGGTTGGCGCCATGGTGTCCAATATGTTTTTAGACGACTGAAAAGAGATTGCGAATGCGAACGGCGGCGCGAGGATTTCGGCGTTGAGCGCGTTCACCGAAGGGCCAGGGCAGAAAGAGAAGCGCGACGAGCGAAATCTTTGCGCGTCGACGCAGAGGCCCCTTCGTGTTGAGTCGTTGTCGCGGGCAATCGGCGGAAAATCTTAGGACGAAAAATATGATGCAAGAATTAATATGCGTATGACGCAAAGTAGACGATGTTGAAGCACAACAACAGCGCGTCGCAGCGATCTGGATTACTCGCGATGCGATTGATGGTTCTGTCTTGAGCTGGGCGCAATCTGCAATCTGTTCTGGGGAGCGGGCGACAGATTGGGAGAAGAAGCCTGGGGTCCTGGGGTAAGGACCACAGCCCTGTCGTGTCCCAATGAAGCGACCTCAATAGCGCGACCCGAGGGTTCTGCGTGTTGAGTGGAAGGGCACGGACCACAACTGCCAGGTGGGGGAGAAGGCCGCTCACCGCCGATTGGATGACTTGGCTTCTCCCCGCTCCACCTGTCCAAAAGGGTTGGGGGTTTCCAGCGCATCAGGGGGAAACAGGGGTCTGCTGCCACGCGCCGTCGTTCCGGGGAAGGTCGAACCCCCTGGGAGCGAGGAACCATTGTGCAGCCGGCGAATTGGCGCGCTTCCACACGCTGGTAGCGACAAGGTTCTGTCTCTTGGGCTTGCCGCGCCGAAAGCTTGTAAAAAGTGCATATCTCGACCACAGCATAATAGTAGACCTCTGAGATCACGCACTTAGTTTACCCGTTAGCCGCGATCGGCGTCCATTGGCTGCCTGCCATCGAAATCTGCCACGGTATCATTTGCTGTTGGGCACCCGTTGCCAGCCTGGCAGCGATCTGGCTGCCACGTCTGCCCACCATCTGAGGCTGACAACGAGTCTTGAGCCTGGGGAAGGTTGGGGAATTGCTACCTTACGGCGACGCTGATGGGGAGACGGCCAGCGGTCCTTCGGAAAGTCCTAGGATGTCTGCCCCCAGATCGTCCGTCTGGGGAATCACAATTAGGAATAATAGGGATAATAGAGCTGTGGAAGGTGGCGTTGACCAACTGCCTCCCCGGGCCCCGACAACGACCGGAAAATCACTCGTTCCGCTTTCCACGAGGCGAGGAGTGTCTGTGTCGCTCTCTGGGCTGCCATTTTTGGCTAGCGTGGCCCCGCCATTTTCATGAGCACGTTCCCCTCCAGTGGCTTCCCCCTCGGATCCCAACTTCAAACTTCAATTATCGCCATGGCGGCAATCACATCGAGGTCGACGACATCTCCGTTGGTGTCGGCTTCATCAGCAGTTTTGTTGGCGTCTACCATGCCTACTTCAGTTAAGTCGACGAACGATAGCGATCCCCCGACCATGCGATTTACCAACACACAAGATCTCTTCGACATCATTAATTCCACCACTACTAAGGATGTCCTTATCGTCACAAATATAGTATTACCCTCTTATTTTCGTATTTTATACTAATTATCTAGACGTTTACCCTCATCAATTCGCCGAAATCGAGCGTGCGCGAGACACTGGGCGAGACACTGGGCAAAAGAAAAGATACCGAAAGTTCCGTTTTCGTCGCAACAATACCAATTCCCAAATCTTGATCATCACAATTCCAACCGATGTACAAGAGGCCCTTCACCTGGGACTTTATCTGCAGTATTATGCCCATTTGTCCGGAATGGTAGGGAGGGAAGTTGGACAAGTATTGCGACAGCTACACGTCGAGCACAACAAGGTCATCCTGGAGCAGACGCCGGAGAGGGTGACTCCACTGGTGGTCCAAATCCCGAACGTGATAATAAAGGTGCCTGGCCAACACTTGTCATCGAGTTGGGACACTCTGAGACATTAGGCGAGTTACACGAAGATATGAGGTGGTTTTCTACGTCAGACCACCAGGTCAAGATTGACTCTTCTTACCAAATATGACGATACTCGCTCCGTCGTCATTTGGAAAAGTGGGAGAAAGATGCACAAACTCGTCTGGGAGCTACTACGACACGACGTTTTGCTGCTGATCAGCAAACCCTTACACTCTGGCA
The DNA here is from genome assembly GCA_023628455.1 of Chaetomiaceae sp. B2702. Classification (NCBI taxonomy): domain Eukaryota; kingdom Fungi; phylum Ascomycota; class Sordariomycetes; order Sordariales; family Chaetomiaceae; species Chaetomiaceae sp. B2702. The sequence goes on from JAMAKP010000045.1 coordinate 204,391, forward strand.
CAGTATCACCATTACTCAAAATACCACTACTAACCCAGTTTCGTACAATATCACTAGAGGTGCATTGATACTATCGTTTAGGCTTCTCTTCCTTTGGGATCCGGGCCCTGGGGAGGCAGACTTTGTATACAACATTCAGGACCTGGAGCATTACGCTGCAGATGTTTGGAGGCGAGTGTAAGATTGGCAGTCAATCCAAATCCAACCAGTCAAAAGCGGCAGCCTCGACAGCGACACAGGAATTCCACCTCTTGACTTCGAGATCCAGCCTTTGAGCCGCGATGGAGATTTCTCTACGGTGAGTGAATTTTTATTACTCCAGCCACAGCGACATCATGATGAAATTAGGTTCAAAATCAAGTTTCAAGACGGGGATGAGATATCTATGATTATAACTGCACCTTCTGAAGCTCAAGTCGTTTTATTTGCCATCGCCAACTTCCTACCAGCCTAATACCAGTCGCTGACTTGATTCTCAAGACTATACTTTGCTATTCCTGGACGGCCCCTATGGGAATCTCAACTGGCGCGGCATGCGGTTTCAGAGTCGCCGGAATGAGGCACCTCGAGGGACGCGTCATCGTCCCGATACGTTTATGCATTCACACAGTCAACTCAGATATCTGGGACATGAGATTGTATTAGGCCGCTCTCTCCTAGCACCTCGACTGCAGACATTCTCTAGTTTCTACGGCGGGCGAGTCTCGGTCCCATTCTTTTCCTTCTGTACCCGTCGCCTGGTCCTGAAGGGTTTCCCCCTCGCTTCTCAGAATGCTCGAACACAACAGAAGGTCTCTGCCAACAGTTTCGTGCAGTCAGACCGAGCTTGTGGATTCCACGCAACGATCTGATCAGACCGAACGTTGAACTTGGCCGCAATGCTGTCGCAGGTGTCTCCCCACTGCACAAAGTAGTATGCTTTGCAATTGCCAACCATGCCCGGCTGGGATGGTAACGGCGTTGGGCCACCCATAGCTGTAACCGTCGACATAACCGTCGCCCGAATGGTGCTTGTCACGACATTCGTGACTCTGATTGTTGTGGGGACTGTTATCAGGACTGTGGTTCGAACCGTTGTGGAAACCGTCGTTGGGACCGCCATCGAAGTCGTCCTAGTGACCGTCACTGGAAGTGTGACCGGAACAGTAAGAGGGTCTGTCACTGTAACCCTCACAGTAACTGTGGTGGATACCGACACCGTGGTGCGCACAGAGACGGTGGTGGTGGTGGTGGTGGTGGACGCAGAGGCCGTGGCCGACACAAAGACCGTGGTCGGCACACTAACTGTGGTGGGCACAGTCACGGAAACAGTTGTCTGGATTTCGACGGAAGAACTGCGCCATCCTTCGCTAGTGGCAAGGCAGTATGATTGGTTGACAGGGAGCTCGCCGCAGGGTGAAGGCACGGATGGGTTCTGCAAATGGTCAGTCTCGTTGTCTCAAGGCCAATGGGACGGTGCGTCATCGAATACCCATCGCAGGAAATCGACGGAGGAGACCCCAAAGACGTCCTCAATTCCCTGACAAGACCAAAACCCCTCGACGTCAAGCCACCAGGCGCAAGACGCGGGTGTGTTTGGATCGAACATAAACTTTGGAATCGCATTCCTCTTCTCCTTCCATGCTGCGGTGCCAAGGACACAGAGCCCGAGGATGGCAGAAAAAAGCGGCATCTTCCAAGCAGACATGTTGCTCAAGGTTAATTCGGTAAAGCCGGTCAACTCGCTCGCTCAAGCAGACAGAAAGGTACTGAGAACCTCGGTTCACGTTGGATGCCCGGTCAGCATGGCTGATAAATACCCCTTCGCTGTCTCGGTCAACTTCCCTGCCCATGTACCAGCCCTACCTGATGAAGCCTCGCCAACAAAATAACACACGGCCCGCGGTTCAGGGACAATATATCGCGGTTGATGAGTAGGAGGAAGTCGCCCTCTCCCAAGCCATGCGCCAAATTGCCATCGCAGCGCCTTCCGGGTTCGTTGGCCCAATGAAATGAATTCACACTTGGCATGCAATATCGTCGATTTCTATCACCTAAGCCGTGACCCAACAGCTCGTCAGACCCTGCATGCGTGTCAGATTCTGCCGCACGGTTTGCATGCGATCCCGGCAATCAGCACTGCGGTTATTTAACCACAGTCTCGCTGTACAGAACAAACCCCTCAGTATCATTACCCGCAATGTCAGACTCTCCTCGCAATCATGTGGGGAGGGGGGAACAAGATGTTTCGGGGAGACGAGGCTGGGTAGGCACCTCTGGCCACTACGTTGGTATGTATATACCGAACACCGGGGGCATATGGGCGTGATGAATCTGTTGTATTTGGACCCAGAGCGCTCTTGACTTCCTTTTCACATGAGTTGCCTGCGTCTGGTTCACCCGCTATGACTGACCGGTTCTCCTGCTTCCGTAGCGTACTCCTGAGAAACGTAATTACTGATGATGTCGTTCACCCACTCTGTGGACTGCGCGCTCATGACACACAAGCCAACTACATGTTTCCACATCCTGTAACTTGGCATGTTTCGGAGGCCGGTGTTTGTCGCTCAACAAACCTGACGGTCCTAGTTTATAAATGTAATTAGCTGCTAGAGACGTTGAGGGGATTTCAGAATGCCCCTGTGCTCTCCTGAGATACGACAAGAGCGAGACGGATTGGGGCTTCCGGTCAAATATATTTTTCATGAATCGTGTTGGGGCCCTTATTCTTTTATCTCAACTCACCTACTAGGGCGATTCATATTTCATGCTTAACTGGCAACTGTGTTGCGTCGATAAATATTTCCCCAGCTTCCCGCTCTCTTTCGAGACTTGACATTTCCTCTTCATCAAGCCTTGTATCTTGACTGTCACTCTCATCATCTTTCCATTGATCACGATCACGAGCAACAGATTTGGGATCTCAGGCCATTTTGATCTCTACACATCGTCGCTATTCTCTGGCTCTTCTATCGAGCATTGAGCTTCGTAGCTTTAGGTGAGTTGAATCGGGTTCTGGAAACAGCCTATTTGCCACCTATATTGTCCTTGCTCGAGTTTACTCTTTCGGTCGCTGTATAGTTCGCTAATCTTTGCATCTGAGGATAATATAGACAGTTGCCGTCAAGCTGGTGTCTTGAGAAAAGGCGACCGTTTCTAGCGCTCATCTCACACCGATTTCACTACAACATCAATCAGTGTTGTAAGTAATTATACCATAATCCCATCTGCTACAATCAACTTAATTCATTGCTTATAAAGTTATATATCGATAGGATTACCAACGAAGCGATGACGCCAGCCATTTCCAAACCCGCCGCTGCTAAAGCCAGCCGCAGCACCTTCGCCGGCGCTTTCCCCGTTCAGCAAGCCAAGAGAAAACCTCGCTTGACTCGTCACTCAAAGACACAGTCAAACAAACCTTCCATGGTCCACGGTAAACGGCGCCCTGGTATGTATCCCTCTAAACACTGAGAGTTAGGTCTCTCCACGGGCATAAAGCCCCAACCGACGGTAAGTAGTCCATATAATCCGGACCAGCGACCGCACCCGCTCACAACTGAGTAGGCGACCACATGGAAATCAACCTCGTTGGCCTCGCCAATATTCCCATCTTCTTTGTCATTTGTTGGAGGGTTTGCTCTTCGGAGGTGGGAAATGTATGGATCAGCTAATTACAGACAATCGTGATCAAGTCAGCCCTCGGCCGCGATCCCAGGTTTATTTCGGGCGTTTTCCTTTGCTCCTCGTGCATTATTTTTAGGTTTGGCTAGGTCTACGAAACCACGCCGAGAGCCTCGCGGTGCGCCCAAGCCAAGGCAATAATACTGGGAGGGGAGGGGTCTGTTCCGGCGGCCGCTGCGCCGCCACATCAACCTCAATGGTTAAGGAATAAATACTTGATTAGGGTATTTATCTATGTGCTCCCGCGTCCCGCGATCAGGGTCTTCCGCGCTGCACCTTTTGGAAGAAGTCGCATAACCAACGCTTTGCTTGGTCATTGGACTTATTACTGGGAAATCCTTGTCAACTGAGCGACATGTCTTCATCCGGCACACGTACCCTCCGTGAAAGAACCGCTGACGAGGCTCGTGAGATGGAGCACCAGCTGCTGAGGCCTGGCTAAGAATACCAAGGGAACACATTTCTACACTTACGCGTTCTTCGTGTATAATCTAGATATCACCGTGATTGCCCGCGCGAAGGAGCGACGAGCCGACGTAGACCTTGGTCTGGCAAAAGAGTGGCTCGGCGCGAGACTTGTCGCGTTGCACAGGGTCCAAGGAGCGGGAGAGGAGAGGTGGGAGAGAATCGGAACGCTCTTCCTCACCATCCCGGTTCCCGAAGGTTTCGCTCGACAACTTGTGCGCCAAAGTACATAACACGTCGGATGTCGGAACTCGGAAGCCAATGGAACCCCCCCCCGCATCAATGACGATTCGAATTTGCTTTTTTTGTCGAGGGGCCAGGCGAGGCACTTGCAGCTGGACAAGTCTCTGCGGGCAAAGCACACGCTCGGCACGCCGTTACCGGACTTGCCGGAGCACCATCCGATTCCGTCGTGATCACCAGCAACAATCAAGCATTCCGCCAACGATCCCAGCCGGCTGGTTCCCAATCACAGGAGCTGGGACGAGACGAGGAACCCGCTGTGGCTGCCCCGACTCACCACTAAGTTAGCGTCGCCGAGCAACACACCCCTTGACACAGCGAGTCATATCTCAAGCAGACAAATCACACTGCGCAACAGTCCCCGAGATATCCGGTAACTACTGTATTGGTGCGCTGAAGGGGCGCATTCGGCAACCACACCTTAAAATTAATATTGCTTTTGGAGACTGGGATCCAGCTGCTTGAATATCCCGACGACCCGGCAACGCCTGGGTGGCGACACGGAAACTACCGAGATCAAGCATGTACTGTTTGTACTATACCAGAACCGGGCCAGAGAGCACAAGCCATGACGCTGATCTCAACCTGCTGTAGAGTAGCCCGCCCATCGGAAATCAGAGCATGTGTAAGATCCACTTGGTCAAGACGCCCCCCCTCCCCTCCCCCCGCAAGCCATGTAGGTACTGTGGCTTTTTGTTTGTGGGAGAGGGCGGGGAAAGAATGGATGGTGCTAGGATCCCAATTTGGTTCGCACCCGTGACAGACTTTGCCTTACTCTGCCCCAAACTCAACCGGTTTTTTTCTTTTTTTCTTTTCTTTTCTTTTTTTTTTTTTTTTTGTGGGACGGCATGGCGGTCATTACTGGACATCAGGTAATCGTCATTTTGATTCTCTACATGTATGTATGTACATACAGAGCACGCCGCAACGGCCTTGAGCAGGGGGCGCGGACGATACCTACACGACGACGTTCCGCATTTCACTCTTCCCTCCATCTCCATGCCCGCTGACGACAGATCGCACAAGCGACATATCGTGGTGGCCTTGTGGCCCATGGTCGCCGTGTCCGGGCTCTTCATTGCGCTAAAGTTTCTCGCCCGGGCGAGGAGGCGGATGAGGCTGTGGTGGGACGACTACGTGATGCTGTTATCATGGGTATTTATTTGTTGAATATTTTCCTCCCGCGTGGCAGCCCTTCGGTCGAGAGTGCTGACCATGTACGTTACGGCTTTGAGAACAGCTGTGTCTCTTGGTTGGGTCGGGGTTGTTGACCCACGCGACGACCCGCGGACTGGGCCGCCCTATTCAGCTCCTCGACAGCGACCAACGCAGTGACGTGCTGCGCCTGGGTTACATATCGGCCATTTTCACCATATCCGCCTCTTCGTGGTCCAAGGTGTCGTTTGCCTTGTTCCTCCTCCGGATATCCTCCTCGGGGTGCACCGAGTGGATTAGGGTAGCGACACTGGGCGTCATCATCAGCCTCAATGTCATGCTTGCCGTTGCGATCACCATGATCCTCATAAGCTGCCGCCCCATAGAGAAGACTTGGAGACCCGAAATTGAGGGGACATGTTTGGATGACCGTATCAAGATTTTCTGGATCATGGCTCTTGCTGGTACGTTTCTGAGTCATTGTTCCGTAACAGTTGCGATGTGCTTATGAGAAGAATATAGTATACTCTGGTGTGGCAGATCTGATGTTAGCGCTCTTGCCGTGGAAAATTATATGGTCTCTCCCGTTCGGCAGGAGAGACAAATTTGGCCTGGTGGCTGTCATGAGTCTGGGCGTTTTGTGAGTGATGTTCAACTTCCAGTTTGTCTCGCCTGCATCGATGTGCATGGACTGCTGGTGAGAACCCCTTGACTGATGGCGATAGTGCGGCGATGGCATCCTTTGTAAAGTGCGCTCATATTCACATAATGGTCGCCGAAGACTTCAGCTGTCCGTCTACCGTATTTTTTTTTTTTTTTTTTTGGATGACGGCAAAACACTGACTGTTTCATAGACGAGGGATCAAAGCTGGTCTTCTGGGCCGTTTTCGAGCCGACTCTTACCATTGTCGCGGGCAGTGTTCCGGTGGTTCGAACACTGCTGAGGGATCTCGCCCGCTCATGTTTTACTTCAAAAACTCCCCAGCACGCCGGAGGAGGTATGCACGAAGTCGAGAGCGACGCTACCGGTGTATAATAAGGTAGGCTAGGCAGGTTTGGTTAAGTAGCCTAATTATGATATTATTATGATAGAACAAAGGTTTCTGTTTCGCTGGAGAACAGGGCGCGCATTAGACAACAAGGAGACGCAACTAATTGATGAGGACACCCGGGCTGATTCTAACAGGCAATGCGGCTGCAACTGGTGAAGGTGGTTGAACTAATGTGCCGCAATAGAAGTTGGGGAGTACGTAGGCACCTAGTAGCTACAAATAAACACAGGCACAAGCACAGGCACAAGCAAAAGCAAAACTGCCGTCACACCTCACTTCCATCCACCAGAAACCCACCCCCTTACTTCAACTTCTTCTGCCTCTCCTCCTCCTGCAACACCCTCTCGAGCTGCTTCATCCCGATCATGCGATACATGATGAAATCCAACACCCAATCCCCAATCCAGGTTGAAAACCACACCCCACTCGCCCAACCCCCCGCCCAGAACCAATCCGGCCGACCGAACCACGCCCTCAACAACAGCGGCCACTCCGGTGCCAACGCCTTCTTCACCAGTTTCCTCGCGTACTCGCCAGTGTCCACAGTCGCGTTGTTCTGGCTAAACGTCAACCGCTTCTCAAACAACCCCTTGACCCGCTGATAGATACTCCCCTCCGGCAGGGTGCGGTGCGTGCGGCTGGCAATCTGGGACCGCACCGTGCCCGTCATGGCGACCATGACGCGCACGCCAAAGGGCTTGAGCTCGAGGCGCATGGTGCGCGAGTACGCGGTGATGGCGCCCTTGGAGGCGCAGTAGACGGAGCCGAAGACATAGGGCGTGATGGCGGCCAGCGAGGCGATGTTGATGATCAGCCCGCGGGCGGCAATGAGGAGGTCCGAGAAGACGGCGCACATGGCCATGACGCCAAAGACGTTCGTCTCAAACGTCTCGCGCACGTCGGGGAGCGAGATGTCGGTGGCTGGATGTGTGTGGGTACGGCCACTATGGGGGGGAGGGGGAGTGTTTAGTGATTTGGATATGGACGCGGCGGGGGGGACACGAACGCATTGTTGACGAGAATGTCGAGCTTGCCGCCGGTAAGCTTGGCAACTTCATCGTGGCAGGTCTTGATGCTCTCTTCGTTGGTGACGTCCAACGCGAGGGTAGTCATGCCCATGGCGGCCATCTCGGAGAGCACGGCTGGGTTGCGGGCCGTCGCGATGACGTGCACACCTTGCATGGTATTAGCAGGGTGATACTCATCTAAGTCTTCCGAGGACAATCAATACCTTTGGCGTGGAACTCCATGCATAGTGCATGGCCAATGCCTCCGGGCGTGCAACTACATACGTGGAGGTGGAGGTTAGTTTATCAAGTTCGGCGTCCCGGATTGTCGATTTAACGAGAGATGTCTTGGAAATTTACCCCGTGATGAGCACCGTCTTTTGACCCGGCTGAGGAGGCATGCTGACTATGGTTTGGTTTTGAACGATGAAGACCGTAGATGGGTGGGACAGATGCCGCGAGATAACAAACATCCACATGTATCTACATACATCGAGGCGAAGTCCGATTGAGTTGGACGTTTGGTATCGCAAGGATCTCAGCGCGGACCCACCTGGACGTCATGCCGAGGCATCTTCTAACATGCGGGGTTAGGGTTCTTTCCATTTGCCTCCCTGCCTGCCTGCCAGCCAGCTTGTCATGAATGAGGGAAGGTGTACGAGGATGTACTGTGAATTTGGCATTCTTGAAGTTGCGAGGAAGGTGTAGTACACCTCAAATGACCTTCCCCAATGGGTCAGGTTTCCTCGCGGCGCAGTTGGAGTTGGCGGTAGGCTGGAAGTTGAGGGTTCGGGTTGGACCTCTGGCACCAGACAGATCGATCGATGTCTTCCTTGGTCATCCTGCACAAGCCCGACGCGATTGGAGTCCATCGGCGTGAGATGCGGGATCTTGTGCTACGGTCCATCGCCGTTCGTCGCGGCGTCCCGAGGAAGGCTGTGCGTTCATGCCGAGCATTCGAGACTTTGTCTCTTCTGCCCATCGCTCTGCACAGACGGGATCGAGGTGCATCTCTGTCTGACCACCTGGAATTCTCGTTTCCCTTCGTTTACACACCGGGGCGGCGCGTTTTATCATGCCCTCCAAAATCACAATCACATTCCAAGATTGCCTCACCACCGTCACATGTGTGCCGTCGGATGGGTTCATGTCCGGCACCTTTGCACTCAGATTCCTCCATCGGGAACCCGTTTGCCGTGTGGTATGAGTGGTGGTGGATTGGACGACCAAAGCATCCGCCAAGCCTCAGCACATGCTCAGCCCGATCCCAGCTCGGTTCACAGCACGCTGACTGCCGCCAAGCCCTGGCCCGTCCTGGGTTGCTCAACCGGTGGGGCCGGGGTTGGTTGTGGTCCTCTGAAACTTCGAGAGCTTTTCTATCATCAGCAGTTGTGTGGCGGCGCTGAGGGCCCAAACTTTGAGAACCGTTGCTGGTGTGGGTGGTGGGTGCTCAGCGGAGGTGGGGAAGCGGCCCTCTCCAAACCCGTGCCTGAGCATGCTGAAGCCAGACTTGTTGGTCTATCGTAGGAGGAGGCGTCCAACCCACTCGGGTGTTGCATCATGCCATTGGGCCTGAGTTGCAGCTTGACGAGGATCGATAGTTATCTGTTGGCACGGTTGATGCTAGGATGTTGTGTGGAACGCGAATGGCGGTCACAGCTTGATCTGCGTGTCACCACGGAAACGAGCTTGGCTTCCAACGAACGCAGTTTTGGGGATTGTTGGTGGTGTTGCTTAAGATGAAGCGAAGGGAGTGAAATGTCGAGGCCGGTGTGGGGGCGGGGGGCCTATCGAGCGCAGAGAGGGGCGAGAAGGGGCTGTTAGTGCTGTTTTTGGCATGTGGATACCCGTGAGACGTATACTGTGCCGCAACTTGCTTCCTTCATCGGGCTCTTCGGTCTACAGGCACCAACAGACGAGCAGAACGCCCAGCACCGAGTTGCTTCTTGAGTTTCATCGGCCCGGGGGATCCTGCGCATCAACCCCGTGCAGAGATCTGCCTTGCAGCCGCCATCTAGCATGCCGTCCAACACGGGAAGTCAGCAACCGCATAGTGCTTTGCCCCTCCCCGGAGGAAGGATGGTGATGAGGAGTGGCGGCAGGATAAGGTAGATGGCAATAAGATGCTCAAGTCTCCCATGGCGGCTATGCCATCGCTGCCGCAAGTTGTTAAAACAGACCGTTGGCCACCACGCTCGCGCTCCTGGGACGATGTGATCCCTGATCGCGTTTTCTCCTGCCGGCCCTAACTGGCCGATGGACTGGGGGCTCGTAAGGCTGTACGCCACCGAGCCCAGATGTCAGCTCCAACTGCAATCCACGGCGGCACGGCGCCGCTAGCTGCGCTAACATCTGTATTTACGCCTCCCTGTCCCACAACCTGGCTCCTGACGACCACCAGGTTGCTCTCTCAGTACCCCCCTTTCCCGACAACGGGCCCAGCGTCGTGCGACCCGCCCTCCTGGAGCACCAACGTCGCCAAAGCGGGTTTCCACTACTACTCGCCGGCCATCTGTCCCGACGGCTTCCTGGTCGGTCCCAGCTGCGCTGTAACCAAGACTCGCACAGACGAAGGGTTCCCCGCCATCGCGCCTGGAGAGACTGCTGTGTACTGCGTGCCCAGTGGCTTGACTTGCACCACCGATATTACCGATTTTCGCGGTGGTGTATGGGGCTTCGCTCGTGACGCCACGACGCCTGGTGCTTTTGTCACGGTTGGGCCGGCAATTCAGATTCGATGGGTGCAAGCGGACCTGACCATTCTCGAGACGCATCCTCTCACGCCAGGCCTCAAACTTCCCAGGACGGGCTCCGACATCACAGCATTACCCGACATGGGGTCGACTACCACCACGAGTCACCCCACAGAAACAACCAAGGAACCAGGAAAGCGGCCAGTGCCAGATGGAGGAGAGACGTCGGCCGCGCTGACCATCAAGAGCACGCAGCAGCCGGACGAGAGTTACAGCTTCATCTATGAGACCGGGCACTCCACAAGCGCTCTCGGGCCGGCGAACACTGCGGCGAGCAACTCGAACGGCAGTGGAGGACTCGGGTCGCTGGACCGGACCACAAGCATCGTGGTAATCGTCGTGGTCACCGTCGTGGCGGGCATTGTGCTTTGGACGGCCGCATTCCTTTTCGTCCGGAGGTATAAAAAAAGAGCCGAGATGAGGAAAGGGTCACCTGCAACTAAAGAAAGCGATGAGGTTGGCCTGGAACAGGGAGGTCGGCACACGAGACGGACTTCTGGGGGGCCAAAATCCATGGTTGTGAGTCCAGTCTCCGAGCTCGATGCCGGGCCGCCAGCGATCGGAAGCACCCCAAATCCGGCGGAGCTGGAAGGCGATGTCCTGATCCCGCTCCCAACGAGGCCATGGATGAGCCAAAGGTCGTGGCTCAAGAGCCCGTCGCTGCAGCCGCCGCTGTCCTCGCCGCGTTCAATGCTGTCTGCAAGGTCGGGACGCCGCACCATACGGGAGTCGTTTGGCGAGAAGATCAACGATCCGGCAGCAGTGCTGGGGAGATTGAGAATACCTAGCCACCTCTCCATCGGACGGCCGTCGCCGAGCTCAGCGAGCCCAGGTTCGCGCAGTTTCTGGAGGTTGCAGCGGAGTCCAAGGAGTCCGTCAGCAGCAGCGCCGCTGAGCGCACAACTGCCAAAGCCATCGCCGAGGTCGGGGTTGGATGTCAATGCTTCGAGGCAGAGCACGCCAGGGAGAGGGAAACCAGGGTGGCAAGACAATCCTGGGGGTACCACAGCATGATGCAACGCCGTGATAACACTACAACATTTTTGTTGTTTGGTGATGCGGCGACGACGATCAAATTGTGGACCACCTTTTTTTTTTTATAGCAAACAACTCAAACTCTTGGCGTCGCCCAAGAAGTGGGAGAGATTTGCCCCGCTGCAACCGGGACCCCGCCCAGCGACATCACCACCGGAGCGTTCATGCACGATGATGGGATCGACTACTTGAATGGGCGTGCATAGAATGCATATAACCTTGAACCATTTCTCAAACACCTCCACTTATCTGAAAACCACCATTCTCCTCACAATCCATTCATCTCTAAACTTGAAATCACTAGCGCCTCGCAAGACGCTCTTTCCTCTCATCAACCCGACCTCCGTCGCACACACACACACACACACACACACACACATAACAATTCACAACAATGTCGGCCCCATCGGCAAACACAAACCCAAGCCAATCCAAGCCCCCCACAACCAACGCCGACACCGAGCTCGACCTCGCCGCTTCTCTGATCTCCCCCAAAAGACAAGTCCACCACGGCACCAACGCCTCCAGCACCAACGACAACACCACTGCCGAAACCAAGGCAGAAAAAGAGGCAGACCCCTCCGCCGCCCGCGCAATGTCCCACACAGGCGCCTGGAAACCCGCCCTCGACCGCCGCCAGAGCTGGGACGCCCAGGAGTACAAGCACGATCTGCAGAAGCGGCAGTACGAGGCCGGGCTCGGCAAGGGGGGGTTTTCTGAGGTTTAAATTCTTTCTTTCTTTCTTTTCTTTTCTTTTCTTTCCTTATGCTCCTCCCCTGTGCTTCTTACAGTGTCTCCTTCTTTGCGATTTTATTCTTCCTTCCGAGATCTTGTCGGGGTGAAGGGGGGGGGGGGGGGGGAAGGTTATCTCGAGCGCCGGAGGGGACTAAGCGGTAGTTTCGTTTCTTGTCTTGTATTATTTTCTTAAAACAATCTTGAAGGGGGTTTCTTTTTGTCGTGATGGTGTTATGATAACGGCAGCGATGTTAGCGTGTCAGGACGTAACCTATCTGTTTTTAGTATGTGCCGTTGCAGGGTCACTCCGGCTCAAGGGCTCAAAAAATTTCTTTTTCTTTTCTTTTTACGACTACCTCTTTGGGTGACGTGGAAGGAAGCTCACTGGCCTGGCAACGACGAGACGAACGCATTCCATTTGTCTTTTGGGAATGGGGACCGACGCACGGTCGGTCGGTGCTACATTTTACCTGTTGGGTTTTGGAGAGAATGGATGGAGCAGAAATGCTGACCAACACGAATTGGGTTGGCCGGGAAAAGACGTACAATCACCTTCATTTCATGCCAATTGAGAAAGCAAGCAGGGCGAGTCTCCGTTACAGCAAACATCAGTGAGGTCTAGATTGTATGCCATCCCGTGGCCTAGTACACGTCAAGTCACTCTCATCCGCCATGGCATCCACATCCCGGAGTGCAAGAGCAAAACAAAGCTGGTTGGTATACACTAATCACAGTACTACCCCTACTCCAAACCCCATCCCGTGGTATGTGTAGTCTGACCCGGCCTGTCATGTACAAGCGAGAGTGTGACGCCAGAGTGCCCTCCCATCCGAATTCCAAATGCCCCCTAGGTGTCTTGCCATGTCCAAGCCACATGAATGCTCCATCGTGTCTCGTGTACGCCCGCCGAACAAACTCCAGACAAAACAAAAAAAGATAACAACAGACGGCAAACACGCAAAGAGAATAATAATAACGCTCTGTCGGGTCACATCTACCCTCAAAATCCCTTCGGCCCCGTCCCGTCAACCCCCCCACTCTTGAAATACTCACTCACCACCCCAACCGAGTACGACACCCCGGCTAACCACGCAGTACCTACGGCAACCTTCTTCGGCAGGCTCGTCTTCTTCCTCACCTCCCCGTCTGCCTGGCCACTGTTTCCGTCCTCGCCCACGTGCGGCGCCTCCTCACGACCCATACCCCTGCCCGACCGCAGGGCTCCCTCCTCCGCCGCCGCCGGCAAGTCATAGTTGACAAACCCCGTAGGGCTAGCAAACCGACCGGCAGCAACGGTGTACTGATCGAGCCGCTCGCCGCCTGTCATGTCGATGGGGTTGACGGCCGGAGTAGGAGCTGCTGCTGCTGCTGCTGCTGGCTTGGACGCCACAGGAGCGGCCGCGTCGCGGACCTTGCGGAAAATGAGCACGTCGCCGCTGCCCGAGACAATCTCAAAACCCTGGGCTTGGAGGGGCGCGAAATGGGGGAAGAACTTGGCTGGGTTGGAGATGCGGAGGAGCACCTCGGCGGGGGTTAATGGAGTGGAGTTGTCCGAGACGACAGATGTTGTTTCGGCGGTTTCGATGCATTGCATTGTTGGATCGTAGACGAGAACTTTGTAGAGAGCCGGTGACGTGTGATTGGAAGGCATGGGTGTCCCCGAAGTAGGCGCCGTGCTTGATGCTGATGAGGTCTTTATAGTGTTGTAACGTTCCAATGCGGGCTGGACAGTCTGGCCAGATTCCTTTTGTTCTGATGACAGGAGCGAGGAAGTAGCCTGGGTTGCTTCAGTTGCCCAGGACTTGCAAAACTCATCAGGAAAGTCTCGCACATAGTTTCCCGTCAAACCTTCGGCGGACTGCTGTGGGCTGGAGTTGACAGGTTCTGAGACATCAGATTCAGCTGCAGCCTGGGTCATCAACTCCTCTACCTTCTTGCGATAAGCTGTCTTCTCCTGTTCAGGGTTCTCGCCGTTCAGATCATACTTGAGCAGGCCCTGTCCAGCAGTGTCCGCCTCTGCAGGCTTTCCGTCCGGTTCGTTCCACCTTACGGCCTGGTATTTGCGGAGCTCTGTTGGATCGTAATCTTCATATTCCGAAGACGCGGTTGATGATTCACGTTGCTCATCGATCTTGGGTGTTGTGTACCCCTCGAGATCTGGTGCCTCGCTGGGCTGACTCTCTTGAGGCAGCGGCCGAGTCTCGGCATCATCGTAACCGAACGCCTCATGGTTGGCGAGGTCCTCCACCTCGGGTGCCGCGGCCGCTTCAGCAGCGTACTTGCCATCAGGCTCGTGGCTGCGGAAGGCCTGGTATCTCTCGGTTTCGGCCGACGCAGCGGGAGTTGCATCATTCAACGCGTACTTCCCGTCGGGTTCATGGCTCCGAAATGCTCCGTAGGTAGCCAGCTCGTCCGCATTAGACTTCTCTTCGGTATGGTTTGCGGCATACTTGCCATCGGGCTCATGGCTGCGAAATGCGTTTCTGTACAGAGACAGTTCCGCCTCATCACGCCGCGGCTCTGCGTGGGCGGCAGCATACATGCCATCTGGCTCGTGGCAAAGAAACGGGTTGCGGTACTTGGCCAGCTCGGCCGCATCTGTTTCCGGCACGTCATGGTTGGCAGCGTACCTCCCGTCGGGTTCGTGAACAAGGAATGGTTTGCTGTAAGCTGCAAGCTCTGCCTCGTAGGGCGCCTCGGTGTACTCGGCTGCATACTCGGCCGCATACTTGCCGTCCGGTTCGTGACTGCGGACTGCCCCGTATTTGCCCAGTTCTTGCAAGCTCGCCGAAGACTCTAGGCCGATCTTGTACTTGCCGTCCGGCTCATGGCTGCGGACCGCTCCATACTTGCCCAGTTCTTGCGGGTTTTCCGGAGACCCAGCGTCAACTTTGTACTTGCCGTCTGGCTCATGGGCTCTAACAGCGCCGTACTTATCCAGATCCTCCAACTTTGAGGCCGTCTGCTCATCCAATACCTTATCATTGAGCTCTTGGTACCTTGCGGCCGTGTAGTGATGCAGATCTGGATACTCGGGGGCATCCGGACGATGGGACCACGAAGCGGCCGCCGACACAGCAGATGTGGATGCGATGGTATCGTTCCGGTGCCACCGGACCTCCTTATGCTCCCAGTTCAGGGTGTCCAGGAGACTGGAGCGCGGCGCGCCGTCATGATGGACAGCAGGCGTTTGTTTCTGTGTGGTTGACGCCGCTCGGTTTGACTGAATGACGGGGTCCCACAGCTCGTGCTGGTTGTACATCCTCAGTTCCGCCTCGGGCGGCGGACCGTCAGAGAAAATGGGGGCTTGAACGTCACCGACTTCCGGCGCTCTGAACGGCTCGAACTGCGCCCTATACGCCTTGGATGTCTTCACCGGAATCTCCATCCTCTGGCCCGAGGCTGAGTAGCCGTTGTCAAACAACTTTTTCGGCACCTTGCGATTCGAGATGGGATCAATGACGTAGTCGACATCAGCATTCTGCTGGGGGTATGACGCCATTCGGTCTCTGGTCATGCTCGAGGGAGCTTGCCTCTTCGTCCGCTGACTCTTTTTGTCGCCGAAGAGCAGATGTTCCATGGGCGCTCTTTCGGCATCTTCAATATTCTGACCTGGCCGGACACCATCTGGGTTATCTGGTGTTCGCCTTGCAAACGCATCCGTGTTTAGACATCGTCCTGCACTGTGGCCAGCCCTGTGGCTTGGGCACCAGTAGTTGTTGACCACCCGTTTCAGTGTGGATTTGGCATCCTCGGTGAGAGAATGGTGGCCCGACGACCGCCGCCGATAAAGGTTGTCGCAGTACTTGCCGTATCCGTGGAGTTTGTGGCGGGTATAAGTGTCGAGGCGGATATAAGGCTCGAGGTATGACGATAGACGGCCGAGCCGGTAGTTTCTTGTCTGCGGCCTGTGCTGGCGAGGGCCAGCACTACTCCCAACCGAGACGGAGCTCAGAGCTGCGCCTGGGATGATTCCTCTAGAGTGCCGGCCGCGGCGGGCAAAGGCAGAAACGACAGTCAACGACATGATGGCGGGTCGTCAAGGAGCGAGTAACATGCTACTGGTGCGAAGTGCGTGCTACCTGGTGTTCTTTTTCCCATCGTCAGCAGATGCGAGGGTCTCAAAATCTTCAAAATCTCCAAACGCATAGTACGCGATGACTGCACCAGGCGTCTCAGGGACACGTAGAGTTTCGTCGGGCGTGCTGTGAATGTGAACTTACATGGCGAGTCCACCCTTCGCCAAGACTGATGTCATCGAGGAGCGTGTCCTCAAAGAGATGGGTGGACGAGTCGGCGTTGAGTGGTGCAAAACAGTGCCAGCAAACTGCAGAAGCGTTGTTGCGGAGTGAATGACGGTAGGAGGAGGGCAAGCGGGGTGTAATAACCACTGAGTGTTTCCCGCAGAGACTCGGTGCCGCAAGAGATGAAAGGATCATGGAACTTCCAGGTTGGCATGTTTGCCCCGTTCCGGTGCGATGATCGTCCCAGCGTGCATGCAGTGGGCCGAAGATGCGAACCAACTAGGAAGGCCGTCTTTGCCGGTGGTCGTATCTAATTGGCCGGCTGCGGCTAACACGGCGTGAGAGACCCTGAAGCCCAGTGGACCCTTTGAACCCTCAGCCACTGACGTTGCAGGCGGCTTCCAGGGAATCAAATGGTATGCGGGGTAATGAAAGAGCCCTGGGACCCTTCAGGCTTCAGGCGGGAGGTCCAACAGGCACTCACGATGGCATCGTGGATGAGGAAGCATAGCATTCGTACTGTAACATGTCTTCCTCGGCCAACATCGGATTCTATGAACCGCGTGTTTCGGGAATCGCAGGATGGGCCAGCATGGGCCCAACCAAAGTGGCTCGATGCAGGTGGTCAGAACGGAAATCACGGCAAAGCCGGTCATTGGAACACTGAGTGCCGAGTACCGTACCCAGACAACCCCTCCCTGGGTATGGCCTGGCGAGCCTGGTCACTCCAAAGGAACGCGGGCTGCCTAAATTCTAGCCAAGAGGAAATCTATTTGCGCTAAGGTCAGTAGGCTGAAACACACTCCTCAGAGCGGTGCAACGATCACAATAAGCTCGGATCAGTTGGGATTGTTGATCGGTTTCGTCAGGGGACAATTTGCACATGACCCCACGTATGATGTCATTCCTTGGCGACCCCCACTGCTATCCTGCCGCAACCAGAAGGCGGATTCAAAGACTCTCGTCGCCATTGGGCGAACCGGCGGATGAGTTTGGTCTTCAGGGCTAAGATTGCTGTGAAATAGGTACCCATGCAGAGTTGCGGTGTATGGAATAACGTTACAACTTTTCTTTATAAACTCGTAACTTACATACAGCCGCAACAATCCTCGCTCCCCGCACCACGTGACAGAACCTTCGTCTGGAGGGGCTGGACGTTTTTGCCTCACCAAAGTACATTATTCCCAGATCAGTCACGCCGAGCTATCGCAAGAGCTGCGGAGAGTTGCCTTAGGATTGCGACAACTTCATCTCAACTACGAAGAAAAAGTCTCTCATTATGACGCATATGCAGCCGCATGCGCAGTTTGCGAGACAACTAGGACAATCCTTCTCTGCCATTCCCGTTCGTCAACCTTGTACCCTGCCTTCTTCTTTTCTACTCTAGCCTTCGTGTGAAGACACCAAGTTCGTTGACCAACACACTCGCATCAGAGAGATCGCTGCACCTTGTCTCGCGCAACTAGGCCCTATCGCTTATTCCGGATCCCGAAGGAGGCTCCCTAACGAGCTTTCACAATGTTTCCCAAAAGCAAGAAGGCGGCCCAAAAGGGCGGCTTTGGCGGGTTCGCAACCTCTTCGACAGCCCTCTCGTACCTCACCCCGCCTCCCGACTTCTCTGACATCCCGCAGAACGTCGTGGTGCCATTCAAAAATTTGCAGAAGAAGGACACCACAACAAAAGACAAGGCACTTCAGGATATCCTAGCCTATGTTCAGGGTCTTGAACTCGGCGGCCAGGTGCTGGAGGAGCCGGTAATAGACGTATATGTCCGTCAATACTCCTAGTTCCCTCTTACTGTGACGTGCCTCTAACTATATTATAGGTCGAGCTTTACCCTAGATTATCGATTGACGATTCGGCCCGAGTTCGGGAGCTCTCCCATCAGCTACTCTTTCGCCTCCTCAACGCGGCCAAGAAACGCATGGCAAAGAACCTTCCGGGCTTTGTTGGCCCATGGCTCGCCGGCACTTTTGACCGAGATAAGCGCGTGCTGCGTGCCGCCAGCGATGCCCTGGCCGCGTTTCTCCAGACGAAAGAGAAAGAGCAGGCATTCTGGAAGGCCGTCCAAACACGTGCCCTCGAATTCGCGACAGAAGCCGTCAAGGAGACTCCAGATACCCTAAGCGACGAAAGATCCACTACGAAGCAGGAGTCCGATGCGAAATACTACCGAGTCATTGGCGCTAGCTTATCATTAGCCTTGAGTCTCATGAAAAATGGGGACATGGATGTGCTCCAGGATGGTTTGACCAACTATTTGGAGGCGGACGCACTCTGGACTATCTCAAAAGCAGAGGATGGGTTTGTGCGGAGAGCGTTCTATCAGTTTCTGCATGCCCTTCTCGAATCAAAGCCTGAATTCCTGGAGCCTCGGTTACAGCAGCTTGGAAAGGCGCTTGTCGCGGAGAGTATGAAAAAGAGTCAGGCCGGATCAGCCACTGATCTCTTGAAGGCCCTGACAGCTCTAACAAAGCGCTTTCCGCAGGTGTGGGGCAGCCAAAAGCATCCACTCCAGCGGCTTCAGCAGTTTGTTGCCCAGGGCTCTCAGGGCGGTGCCGAACAATACTGGCGGGCCCTAGGCCTGCTTCTTCAGACGCTTCCGGAGCCAACTCCTTCAGCTGAAGTTGTGTCATCCTTCCTTACGTCCGTGAGGAAAGGGATGGCGGACAGACTCGAATCTCCCACCGGCCGCCACCAAGCCTTTCAGTGCTATATACAGGTGCTCGATGGCTTTGTTAGCCAATCGCCATTGTCCGCAAGTTTCCTCGAGGAGAACCTATCTGGCCTCACACGACAATATCTCCATCCTAGCCCCGAGTCCTCCTTACCTTCACAACAGAAACCTGAATTCCTCGCAGAAGCCTGGATGATTGCGGATCGGCGCTCGGACGACGAGTCTCGGGAGGCTGTGACCGAGGAATGGCAGAAACTGGAAAATGCGTTCCTCTTGCGGATGTCAAACTCTCTGCCCGAGGTTTCCGAAAGCCACCAAAAGTCACAAACTGCGATTGCTTCAGAAGGAGAGCGTTGGTTTGCGCTCACATCGAATATTCTGTCGAGGGAGGGTGACAAGAGCACGTCACTACCAGGCGTGGTTGCCACGTATTCAGCGGAGGTCTTGCGTGGTGCTCTTGATCTCCTTACCAGGAGGAACTTCAAGCCTTTCGGCGCTGCCGCCGTCATCCAATCAGCATCTAGGCACTGCCCACGTCTCTGCGCTGATAATGACTTGCTGGACTCGCTCTTTCCAGCCAATCAGACTGACACCTATCATATGGTCGTTGCGTCTCCGTCGCTACCGTATCTCGTGTCTGATCTTGACACGATCTCGGGCGGGACTGAAGGTCGCTTTGGGAAGATCTGGATTTCGCTTACTGAGGCAGCACTGCAGCTTCCGGATCGCCCGTCCACGATCTCAGTAGCCAGGGTGCTCGTTGGGGTCCCTTCCGTTGCTACGTTTGCGCACCAGCTCGCTTCGTTGCAAAATTTCCTTATCTCTGTTTGGAAAGAGTTCGCCAAGGGCCAAACCTCCGTTGCTCTAAAAGATCTCTGCGAAGCCACTCTATCCTACGACGCTCTGACTGAAGAATCTTGGTCGGTTGTTGCGACTGACCTCATTACCGGTCTCGAAGTTCCAGAAACGTACCAGTCGGCGGCCGTTGCTCTCGAGCTAATCTTAAGAAAGAGACCGGAGCTTTTATCGGCAAACCAAGATTTGCATGTACGGCTGGTTACTAATCTGCTTGCCCTGACCGAGCTCTCCGATGCCCGACTGTCCGAGAAGTCGAAGGAGTTAAGGTCGCTGCTCGAGGTGCAACCTACTGGCCAAAACTCGGTGGCTAGGATCCTGGAGAGTCATCTCGGTGAAGCTGGTCCTTCTTCCCTCGAGGTTGACACGTTGGTTCAACAAGCCTTGGCGGCTCTCAAGTCAGGGGCTGTGCCAACAGAAGACATCTTCCCCAGCTCAACAGTCTGGATGAACGAGCTTTCCAGCCTTCTCAGGCGCGCCCCAAATCCATCTTTATCATTGACAAGCAGCATGGGCGGGGCATACTTCCTGGTACAAGGGAGTCCAAACGGGGAGCCTTCATCACCAAGTCGCGATAGCAGCGGGCGCTCTATTCCCGCCAGGATGGCTCTCTTCACCGCCAAACTCCTCGCGTCCGGTGTTCAGTTGTCCTCCCTACCACCAGAGTTCCAACTAGAACTTGTTTACCTTCTCTGCCTTACCAACGCTATCGCTGGAGACCAACTCTTTGTACCTCGAGCTGGTGGGCTGTGGAGCAGCGGTCCAGAAACTGAAGCTGATGTCCAGGAGTTCTGCGATCTCAGCTTGACGGTCATCCGAGACGTTGTCACAGGTTGTGGAGACTGGGCAGACTGGGATATGGCTGGCGACTCGCTGGTAGAACGTATCATCAACTTTATGCTCCACGAGGCCGTCGGTTTGAGTCCTGCCGCATTTTATACCGCCAAGTCCCTAAGTTCTCTCTTCCAACTGCTGATCCAAATTCATGGCGGACCGCCTACTAAACTCGAAGAGTGGTTGGTCAAGCTCGGAATCATGCGAGTCGCGCCGAACACTCTCTCGCTTACCGCCGCTTTTCTGACTGGATTCGGCGACACACTTGCCTCTTCAAAGGCCGTTGCAACGCTGTGCGCTCGTCTCATCAGCGAGATACCGGGTTTCCCCGGCGTGTCCGATCAAACGCCCCGCGCCCTTCCGTCTCTGATACTGCTCAACCTCTGCACCGATGTCTACGAGACTGGCCAGGTACCAGTCGAGACACGGAAGCAAGTTCTTGCCCTCCAGCAGTTGACGAGATGGGCGGATACCCCCGAGGATTTGCGATATCAGTCTGCCTCTGAGATTTGCAAAGCCATTACTCGGGTTCTCCCTAGCACGAAGGATACCTACGGGCAATACTGGGAGCAGGCGGTCAAATACTGCATCTGGCTATGGAACAACGCTGCCAACGACCAACCAGAACAGTGGCTCCCCTACGTCTATGCTTCACTGAAGTTGATGCAGGCGCTTCATGCCGCAGAGGACCCCAATGACGACCTCGAGGAAGCTCTGGCGAGTCACCGGGAGGATGAATCGGCAGCACTGATCACGCTTCTTGGTATCCCGCGCGAAGCCACCGCAAGCCTACCAGGCCAGCTCGTCGATGCGCTTCTCGCTCGGGCAGTGAACAGGATCCCCAACATAAAGCTCGCAGATCTTAGCGAAGTCTACGAGTCGGTTGCATCTGAATCTCGGGAGATTCAGAGAGCAGCGTTTGGCTTGCTCCACAAAGCTCTTCCTGCCGCCCAAGAAGACATCAATCTCGCTATTTTGATGGACAAAAAAGGTAAGGAATCATCACTAGCGCAGTCGCAAATAGATTTCTAACGTTTGCAGCCGCCAACCTTCCGGATGAGTTGCTCTCCCTGCTCCTCAACGCTCCAAACCCTGACGACTATACCGACGAGGACCTCTCCCGGTTCCCGGTGGCTATCCGTTCGTACCTGCTTGCATGGCACCTGGTGTTCGATGCCTATAGCAAGGCGTCCTTCAGAGTTCGCAGCGACTACACCGATAACATCAAAAGTGGCAAACACCTTGATCCCTTGCTCCGCTTCGTGGTCGATGTCCTGGGCCACGCTCTCGCGCGGGCACTGGACCTCGACAAAGAAGGTTACACAGCAGAACACATCCGCTCCTATAGCATCGACCTTGGCGACGCAGAGCCAGCAGAGAGGGACATGAACTGGTTGCTGATCCACCTCTTCTACCTCATCCTCAAGTATATTCCCGGCCTCTTCAAAATGTGGTACTTGGACTGCTCTTCGAAACAAACAAAAAACACGGTCCAGGCCTGGATGGAGAGGTTCTTCTCGCCGCTCATCATCGCGGATGCTCTGGACGAGGTTGTCGAGTGGTCCTCGAAGCAAGAACAAGCAGACGCCGACACGGAGGAAATCATTGTCAAGGTCAACAAGGCGTCGCGCGAGATTCGGGCGGGATATCCCGTCGATGACGACGCTGCTACCATCTCCCTGCTCGTGCCCAACTCATACCCCTTAGACCCAGTCGATGTGGTCAGCGTGAAGCGCGTCGCAGTTAGCGAGGACAAGTGGCAATTGTGGCTGAAGGCGACCAAGGCGCTGATCATGTTTGGCGTAAGTCTCTTGTCTTTGACCCTTGTTTGCACCCATTAGTCTCCGTGCTGACATTCTTTTCCCCTCGCAGAACTGCAGTCTCGTCGATGGCCTAATGGCCTTCCGCCGCAACATCTCGCTTGCGATGAAAGGCCAGGAGGAGTGTGCGATCTGTTACTCGATTATTGCACAGGATAAGACGCTACCGGACAAGAAGTGTGGCACGTGTAACCACTATTTCCACAGGGTGTGTTTGTACAAATGGTTCCAAAATAGCGGGAGGAATACGTGTCCGCTATGCCGGAATGCGATCGATTATCTGGGTTCGGATACGAGGAGGAGGAGGCCGGAGCATGAGTAGCTTGGCTGTTGATCTTGCGGGTTGGAAATATGCATGGCGAGTACGTGAATCATTTCGTGGGCATCATTGTTGAGATAGAACTGGAAGAAAATCATATAGATAGAACGTATAGAACTCTAGTCCATGCCAGGGCCCCTTATGACCCCAGTCTCAAACTATTTGCGACGACACGAATCATTCGCCCTCCTCATATAATTAGCAACTTCTAGTTTCTAATTGCTCCGTCCCTCCATGTCAGTAAATCAATCAGCCTTTGGCTTGCGATTGTTTTTTTGTCTCGTTCTTGTTTTTGCATGATGCCGTGTTTCCTCAAGCTCAGGCGTGAAGCTTTCCCTTTGAGATGGAATCACGAGATGTCGTACGCAAGCAAAAGGATATCTTTCTACTGCAAAGTTGATTGATGAGACAGCCAACTACACGCTCTGTCTGTACATACATACATACATACCCACATACATACCGGTACTCACCCTTTATTATCCACCCTCGACTCCAGTGGCAAAAGCCGACATCAACTCCTTAGAGTCGTGGTTTTCACCCTAGGGTCTCCCATGATGCCACCTTGTTTTGATTTCTTTTTGGGTCTCAGAGAGGATTTTGTAGCAAGTTTGTTGACTTTTCAAAGGCTCGCAGGCCTCGGCGCTCGGAGGAGGAATGCCAAGCCGCACATCGGTCAACCATCCTCTAGCTCCCTTCCTCTCTCCCCCCCTCTCTCTCTTTCTCTCTCTCTCTCTGCCATTCTCGGCGAGTCATGATGGGGGTGGCACGACAGATATACACGGAGAAAGTCTTGGTTCCGGTTTCCAAGCCCCGATGCATAACCGTCAAACACGGTCGGCTAAGCCTTGTTGGCCATCAGACCCTGCCGTCCTAAGACATTGGCGGATCCCAGGGGTTGGCTGCAGCATGCTCGAACCCCTGGTTGCCGTTTTAGGCCATGATCCCCACGCACAGGCGTCGTCGCCAGACGGGTTACCCCTGACTGCACCAAGCGATGAAACTGACAGCGTCCCGAAAAACTGGAACTCCTCCTGCCCCAGCAGTGCCCAGCGCCGGGAGAGCATGTCAAGTGTTTTTGCCGAGCCGCCGTCTATTACCCATGGCGATCAGACAGTAAAAACCGTCCGTGTCTTGGACGAATCTTCCCTTGGATGGTTTTCTTCCTCCTTTCCCTTCCTCACCAGCCAAGATGCCTCCAACCTAACGGCCTTTTGCACCTTGGCAACGGCCGCATCTTTTTTTTAATTCACTAACTATTCGCTTCATTTGCTTCTCTGTAGCTCGCGACGATGCTGGTCATCCGCGTTCTTTGGCTGCAGGCCGCACTGGCTGCGGCCCAGCTCGTGGATTTGGGTGGGATTTTGGGCGGAGGAGGAGACGCCTCGGACAATTCGGCTGTTGACGAGACGGGCGCCTCCGAGACAAACTCTCCGCCTGGAATTCTGGACGGGCTAGTTGGTGATAACGCCGCGGCTGCAACAGGTGGGCTCCTCGACCCGATCCTCGACCCTCTCGTCGGTCCGACGGGCTTGCTGGGGAACAACGATTTGGCAGCGGCGACTTCTGCTGAGGCTCAGGATCCGCCCGCCGCCACCACTGTTGAGCCGTCTCCCAACCCGGAGCCGACCCAGGCCGAGCCCGTGGTAGAGACACCCGTGCCGGAGCCGACCCCAGAGCCGACCCCGGAACCCACCCCAGAACCGACTCCTGTACCTGCACCAGAACCAAGCCCGGAGCCCGCGCCGACAACGGAACAGGCCGCACCGGTCCCAACCGCAAACCAACCGGCGCCGAGCGAGCAGCAGCAGCAACAACAACAACAACAGCCTGCCCCTGTTCCTGTTCCTGTTCCCGTTCCGGTCCCAGCGCCAGAGGCATCCACCGCACCAGCAGCCTCGTCCGCAAACGCGGGCGTCATCCCCGTTCCCAATCCGGCTCCGGCTCCAGCCCCGGCCGCGACCTCTTCTGTCGCAGTACCTGCCGCGGCACCCGCGCCAACAACTGCCAACCCCCAAACATCGGCCACTCCCTCCCCACAACAAGGCCAACAAGGCCAACAACAACAAAACTCGCAAGCCGCAGACGCTGAACCAATCCTCACCTTGGTGACCGCCCCGGGCGGCTCCTCGCTCATGACAATTTTCGTCCCACCCTCACCCACGCGGGGCGCGCTCGCCGCCGTCGACGAACCCAACAATCTCAGCTCCAACCCCAACTCCAACGGCGGCAACGCAAACACCGACCCCTTCATCCAAAACTCGGGCGCAGGTTCCTCCTCCTCCTCCTCCGCCGACTCCACCAACCCCTCGAACAGCAACAACAACAACAACAACAACGAGGACGACGACGGCGACGACAACGACATCAACGCCATATCCCAAGGCATCCACTCCGACGACGGGCTACCCCTCCCCATGAAAATCGGCGTCGGCGTCGGCGTCGGCGCCGGCACCATCATCCTGGTAGTGGTCGTCACCTGGATCCTGTGGAAGCGGCGCATGGCAAGGGGCGGCGGCGGCAGCGGCGGCGGCGGCGACAGCAGCAACATGAGCGACAGCATGGAGCGGGGGATGAGCCCGACGCCGCTCGCGGAGAAGGCCAAGCTGGACTTTGAGAGCGAGCACGACGTGGCGTTTGATTTTGGCGGGTTCTTTCGGGAGAGGAACGGCGGCCGGCCGGCTGCGGCGGGCGCGGGGGCGGGCGTGAGCAGGAGCAATAGCAGCAGCAGTAGCGTCAGTGGGGGGAGCTATTACAAGGGCGGTGGTGCCGTCGGCGGGCAGGGGGATCGGCTGCCGGCTTTTGAGTTGCCGCCGTCGCAGTCGCAACCGCAGCCGCAGCCGCATCAGCAGCAGGTTGTGGCGGAGCTGGATGGAGGCGCCGTGCCGGAGTATAGAGGGGTTGTTGGGTATGCTCGGTGAAATGTGGTGAGGTGATGGGTAGAGTGTGAGAGAGGGAAGGGCTTGGTTGGTGGTGGCTGCTCGGCTGCGTGGAACACTGGAATCAGGGGTTGCAGATATGAGCAATGGGGAAACGCAATCATGGTTTCAGTCTGTGGAAATTCTCAAAAGACTTCTCTTTGTCTCAGGGTCGCTTGTCGGGGGGATAGATGACGACGTTCGTCTGCCGGTCATTTTTGGTATATTATACGTACCTAGCCATCAGTTTGTAATCCTTGAAATTATTTTTTACTCGCTGCCTAGGTTACCAAGGCTGTGCTAATATGAGTTGTGAACCGCCTTCCAGAGTTTCTCGCCAAGTATGTCGTTGTCTGCGCCTCCGGCGTCGAGAAATGCCTCCACCTCTTGTATTATCTTTCCCGAAGGCACGTCAAGAAGCTCTGCCATTTCCGCTTTCGCACCTGGCAACAGCCAAGACCTGTTGGCGAGTCCCGCATGTAGGCTTTTGCTGAAGCATGCCTCGATAATCAGATAGCGCCAGTTGGCATCTGGATCCGAAAACACAACCTTCATCGTCTGTGCTAACGCCCCACGCTCCCCGTGATTAGGATCCGAAACAAGTGATGAGAGATACGATCGGACAAAATATCGATCTGCTGTGAGGGCCGGGGAAGGCTGCAGGTACTGTTTGGCAACGGCTGGAAGTTCAGCTGGGGCCGGAGTGGCTGTCTGGCTGGGATAGGCCGGCTCGATGGCTAAGAACCTCGGCAGGCGAAAGGCTAACTGGAGCGGAAGGGTGCGTGCAAAGGCCCAGCCGACAATGCTGAGAAACATGAGTGTCTTTGAAAAATCATCATAAATCCCAAGGACTCGCTTACCCTGTGATGTTGTAATCAGCATCGACCACGATGTTGTGGGCAGCTAATGCCTCATGTGAGATGGCGAAAACTGGAGGGTTAAAATCAAGGGACTCGTGGACAACATAGCGAAGAAGCGCCCGCTGTATGAAACAGTCTCGGATGCCAAAAACAGGATGGTCGCCAACTGCGGCCCACATAATCTTCTCATCGACAAGGCTGGTTAGGAAGGCCAATGCGGAGATCCCCGGGCCTAAATAGAGGCGAGGGTCAGCGCTGAAAAGCGAGGAATATCAACCATGGGCCCTACGCACGCAAGACCCTGGTGCGCTCTGCCAACTCCAAGCGGATGTCCACAATTTGGCGCAATATCTTGGCTCTGTCCTCTGGCTTGGATGGGACGGCATCGGTCCATTCCAGCGCTGTGCCCGGAATCCAGCTCACGACAAGGTAGGGGTGTTGGATGGGGTTGTCATATCCCGTATCGTAGTGAATCAGCTTTGGAGACCAACGAAACCCAGATCTGTCAAGGGTAGTCAACACTTTGGCCTGTGACTCGACAAAAAGGGCCAGTGACTCGGATGTGAGGCCTGTCCCTGCCTGTACCGGGACATGGACTGCCCAGGTTACGTCGTCGACAAATCTGACGGCGTAAACCAGGGACTCGCCAAAGCCAGAACCCGACGGTTTCTCATCAATACCAGAGCAGAATGCAGCCGAGGAATCGTTGTTGCGGATGGTAGAAACAAGACCCAGGATTGCGTCAGAAGAAAATGGTACGCAGGCCATGCTCAGCGTCCTGCTGAAGGCTGATTAATTACAGCCTGCCTACTACTGTAGCAATCCTGAGTATTCAAATGATTTCAACAAAAGCTTGCTATTGAGGATGGAATTGATGGAACTGCGCCCAAAACCTACCTAAGTGGTGGCAACATCTCGTATCGTCATCTACCCCGCTACTGCTACTACCTGATGAAGTGTTTGAGTGTTGGTCCATCGCAATTCTCAGGTGCAGAATTGGGTGTTTTCAACTGCCAGATTCGGGCCAAAACAGCTGGGTGCCAGCTGGCCCATTAGCGTTTTAGCCGGACCGGTAAGTGCCGATAGCAGCCCACCACGTGCGCAGCCCGTAGTTTGCCTTGGCGGAATATCCAGCGCCGCTCCAACTCTCACCACAACCTCGCTCACATCTCCACAGTTTTTACGGCATCACGCTAATCAATCACACGTCAAAACACGACAACGACCATCACCGCAACAAGCTTTTTTCCAAAGGGCTGGCAAAGATAAAAAAAAAATTATGGCGCAGCAAAATCAACACCAGTTGCAAATGCAGCAGATGCAATATACCATGCATCAGCTGGCGCCTCCACAGCAGCCGCAAGCCCAAATGCAACAACAGCTCCAGCAACAACAGCAACAACAACAACAACAACAGCAGCAGCAGCAGCAGTTGCAGCAACCCCAGCAGCAACAAATACAGCAGCAACCCCAACAACAGCCACAACAGGGACAGCCGCAGCAACAACGCCCCAATTTCCAGATGGCTCTCCTGCCACCGCCCCAGGATCGCCTATACAACACATGGGACGACCTCCGAGAGGACGTCAAGGCCTTCGCCAAGTCACAGGGCTACGCAGTCGTCATTGTCTCGTCGCTCAACCGCGATGCCGAAGGCCAGTACCGGCGCTACAACCTGTGCTGCGCCAAAGGTGGTAAGAACTACACATCTCACAGCAAGGGCCTGCGCAACACGCGCTCCGCCAAAACAGGCTGCCCGATGCGCATGAAGGCGATCCAGGAAAAGGCCTGGCCGTACAACGACAAGTGGCACGTCATCGTCCAGTGCGCCGAGCACAACCACGAGCCGTTCACGGGCGGGCCGGGGGCCAACGCGCCCGCGCAGTTCCGCAAGATCGAGGCTGACGGCATGCGCTGGCTGATGATCATGAACCGCGAGGCCCAGTGCAACCTGCGCCAGCTGACGATTGGCATCCGCATCTCGTTTGGCGAGAAGTACCAGTATGTCAAGAAAAGCGACGTGCGGAATATGTTGGCCAAAATCAAGCGCGACGAGGAGAGGAAGGCGGCTATGGCGGCCGCGGCACAAGGGCTACCGAGTAATGCGCCGTACACGCTGATCCCCCAGTCATACCTCCCGCCGCCCCCGGCCCCGCCGGCTCAGCCGGTGGAGAGGCTGCCGCAGTTGCCGGCTGATATGCAGGTGCCGGATCCGGATATGGAGTCGGATGATGACGGTGACGACGTGTAAAAGGCAGTACCCGGTTGGTCAAGCTATTGGTCAGGCAATAAGTGCCTATTTGGGGGGCGTTAAAATCAAAGGCGTTGGCGACATCGGCGCAAGGCCACTTGGCTGCCGATGTCTGATAATGTGATCCCCCATTTACAATGGTGTCCTGCTAAAAGCAAGCAACATAAAAGACATGCGGTGGGCTGGCAGGTCAAGAAAAAAAAAATACGAATGGTAATACTGCCCTGCCCAAACCAGGGAATGATTCCGTGGCCGCTCCTGCAAACTAAACAAACTGGGAGGCATCACCAGGTGGTTACTAATACTAAATTGACAGTGCGCCGTAACGCTCCGGACATAGTCAACGGACAGCAAGAGGACTGACTAGGTTCCAAATAAATGCATGAATTCCGACCGATCCGCTTACACGATAACGAACTCACTACTAAAACGCTGCCTAAGTTGAAAGAGCGGATGCAAGAAAACAAGGTCATGACAAGAGAATATAAGAAACAAACAATAACAACAACAAACAATGACAATGACAACATCAACAACCCCGATATCCTTCCAAGACGTGTGGCCTGCTCAACCTCCCAGCCCAGCAAAAGATACGTTTCCCCTCCTGTTTTGTTGCAGACAGATGTGCTGTCGGTACTGTCGGTATCGGTACCCCGTGATGGGACCGTTAAAAAAGAAAAGAGAACTCTAGCGCCGGCCGGCCGCCTCGGTCGCGCAAGTCTTCAAATGGCGGCGCCGGTTATCCGCCCGCATCTCCAGGTTGCACCGGTGACAGCGGACCATCTCCTTCCAGTACGCCTTGTTGCCTCGCACCTCGCTCAGGTCGCTGTGGCACCGGCGGACGTGTCGGGCGAGGTCTTTGCGCTCGGCCCCGCCTTGGAAGGTCTTGCAGTAGGGGCACTTCCAGGGGCGGACGTGGTTGTTTTGGTGTTTTCTATTTGGCGGGTCGGGTTAGGGGGAGAAAGGGGTGGGGG
>JAMAKP010000046.1:0-233059 GCA_023628455.1 Chaetomiaceae sp. B2702
AACCCTAACCCTAACCCTAACCCTAACCCTAACCCTAACCCTAACCCTAACCCTAACCCTAACCCTAACCCTAACCCCTAACCCTAACCCTAAGTAACCCTAAGTAACCCTAATCGCTGGTCCCGCCGCTTGGCGATATCTCGGATAATATATAGAACGAGACGCGTGGGTTCGGGTTCTTGTAGTATAAGGACAATAGCGAGTGGGTAGAGTAGGCTAGGAGCTACCTCTTACTTGTAGTGACGGAGAGCCCTATAGGGTCCACGCTATATAGTCGGTAGATATAGTAATCGGCGTTCTATAGGGCCGAATTCAAGGTATACTAGGAGATATACAAGTAGTTTATCTATATACTACTAGTGGTAGTATATATAATAAGCAGGGTACCATCGTATAAGAAGGAGATGCTTAGCGTCCGGTATACCAACTTAGGCGCGGGGGGGCTATATAACCTATTTTTCTATAACGGTCTAGTGGTAATATAGATAGTGGGCGATAAGAGGTCTTGGAAATCGGGCGAGCGTAAGGTATAGCGGGTACTTCCGGGCCGGCTATCTCGATATATAGTGATGTTGCTATTGGTAGTAGCGCCCTTTTATAAGATAATGGAGCTCTACTTGTATAACAAGTAGGGCTATAGCGAGATACTCTTCTCTAGGGCGCTAGCGGGGCAGGCGGATGTCCCGGATAGGCGCGAGATACTGACGGCCTTTAAGATAGCGACCGAGGTGGGGTTGGGCTAGGGGATAATAGTAGCGTTGTAGCGGTATATCGCAATCGCGTTCGCCCGCCGGTATATAACCAAGCATTTGGTATTGGTAGAGGACCTATCGATAGCGGCGGATATAGACGAGACAGAGAATATAACGATGGATACTATAGCCGGCTATAGTACATGTACAGCCGAGATATATTATACCCGTAAGGTCGGGTTGGGAGGGACCTAGTTTGACGAGTTTGTTAGCCTATCGCTCAACTAGTACTAGTTATAGAAGTTGGGTGGGAAGGGGACGAAGCGGGTACGGGAGGAGGGTTCCAGGGAGGAGGATAGCGACGAGAGGTATAGCAGGTAGCGGTAGTAGTAGTAGGCTCGTCTAGAGGGTATAGCCAATATCCTGACGGACCAGGAGTTCCGCTATATAGCCGGCTGCAATAATGTCGGCCTATACAAGTACTAGAAGCGGGTATTTGATACGATAGCGTTAGGCGACTCCCGGTTCATCTATATAGTAGCGGTTGGAGGCGGCAAGTCGGTAGTGTTTACGTTGCCTATATTCGCTATACCTAATAGTATAACTATTATAATCCAGCCGACTAAGGTACTCTAGCGCGAGACGGCCGCCCGGCTCTATAGCTATAGTATTAAGGCGGAGATCTAGGAAGCGGGGAGTATTAGGATAGAGAGTATACCCGGGGTTATCCTAGTGACGCCCAAGGTAACGTTAAATACGGTATAGAGGGCCTTTGTCTAGCAGCATAACGCAATACGCTAGATCGACCGAGTTATACTAGATAAGGCGTAGGAGTTGCTCACTTACTAGCCTAGGTTCTGGCCGGCTATTGCCGAGATACTAGAGGTTATAAACCAGATCTTACCCTAGTAGATCTTTATAACAGGTACGCTACTACCGTCGCTCGAGGGTACCCTAAAGTAGAAGCTAGGGTTGCCCGACAATACTAGCGTTATCCGGAGCTAGACGACCAAGCCGGCGATACAATTCGAGTATATCGATAGCAAGGGGGACATACAGCTTATATTGGACTTAGTGAGCAGGCTCGGCCGGGAGGACAAGGCTATCGTCTATATTACCAAGATAAGTATAGGGGAGAGCCTCTCGGAGGCGACCGAGCTCCCGTTTTACTACGCCGGCCTCGTCCCCCGTCGGTAGGCCGAGATACTCGACAAGTGGAAGCTTAGTAGTGGCGCCCTAATTGCTACCTTGGTGCTAGGGGTTAGCGTCGACTTTAATAGGGTAGTGCTAGTGGTCTGTATCGGGGCCTTCTTGGCGGTTAATATAGTCTAGATGATAGGGCGTGCGGGCCGGGGAGGCGAGCCGGCGACGGGTATCTTGGTTATACCGTTTAGCCTTACTAAGGGCTTCTTCCGGGACTATACGGCGGCCGACTACCGCCGGTTCGTCGTCTCGTTATACCTAGATAGTAGGGGTATAAAGTGTAGGTACTCGGCAAACCGGTATAATAGATATACGAGCGGCGGTAGCGGGCGGATAGCAACCGGCGTCGGCGGCGGCAGTACTACAACCATTATACTAGAGATATCAAGGATAGCGATATCGGGCTCGGGCGGCAGTATATCTATAGATATATAGTAAGAGGGGGAATCCCCCGCTATCGTCAATGCGAGGAGCCTGGCAGACATCTTTAAGACGCCGGCGTAGTATATAGCGGCCAACCCGTAGGGATGTTAGTAGGCTACGTAGTATAGTGCCGCCTCGCTATAGAGGTCAGCATCGTCGATACGATCCGTTAGTATAGAGG
The DNA here is from genome assembly GCA_023628455.1 of Chaetomiaceae sp. B2702. Classification (NCBI taxonomy): domain Eukaryota; kingdom Fungi; phylum Ascomycota; class Sordariomycetes; order Sordariales; family Chaetomiaceae; species Chaetomiaceae sp. B2702. The sequence continues at coordinate 2,500 of JAMAKP010000046.1, forward strand.
CGGCCCCTCCTAACCCGTAGAGAGGCCAGACATCTCCGTCAAGTCTAGCTATAACGAGCCCCGTACCGACTACGCCGAGAAACGCCGATACGGTATAGTATACGATACGGGTGGCCGAGAACCGGTAGATAGCGCTCAACACGCTCTACCTCCGGCACTTGGAGTCTCTAGCCAAGATGCTGTCCGATAGCGGCCTCTACACTATATACTACCTGGATAAAGGGGTAATAGAGGACGGCTATATATCTTGGAATTGCTACAACAACAATGGCGCTAAGGAGGTTATAGAGAGGCTCAAGACCGACCTATAGTCCATATTGCCTAAGAGAATATACTAGACGTACCTATTCCCCTAGGATTGGAAGACAGAGTAGCCGACAGAGAAGGGGCAGGGGTATACTAGGGCGGGCCAGTTTACTAAGGAGATTGCGAGTTGGCTCCTGACCCGTAAATATAACGACTGGAATCGGGTGGCAAAGGAGATAGGGGCGCCTATATTTGTTGATGATACGACGCTGATTACAAACCTGGAGGAAGATATTTTTAGGCCAAAGAATAGTATAGTAAGGGAGTAGTATAGGAAGGAGGTAAGGCTGGGTGATAGGAAGAAGAGTACCAATCTTATTATCCTTATAGCTAAGGTAGTAGAGGAGTGCGGATATAGAAGACATTAGGGGGGGGGATACTTGTTAAATCTATCTAGTATTATATATTAGGATGCTTGTATCTAGAATCTGAATAAAACTTTTTGCCTTAGTACAAATAACAAGCAATAAAAACGCGCAAGAAATTTTTTTAGGGGTATAAAATATATACTCCGGATATTCGAGTATAGAATATAACGCTCTAGATACTTGCGTATAGAATGTAACGCTCTAGATACTTAAGTATAGAATATAACACTTTGGATATTTAGCTCGAGAATATAACGCTCTAGATGCTTATATCTAGAATAGAATAGGATCCTCTAGATACTAATATCTAGAAATAGATACCTAGATAATAGTAGGTAGATATTAGTAATAGATAGGTACTTAGATACTCGATTTTAGAATTAGGTAGGCATTAGTAGGTAGGCATTTGGATGCTCGATTCTAGAATTAGGTAGGTATTAGTAGGTATATAGTAGTGGATATTAGTAGGTAGGTATTTGGATGCTTAATTCTAGAATTAGAGGGGCATTAGTAGGTAGGTATTGCTAGATAGGCATTTAGATACTCGATTCTAGAATTAGATAAGCATTAGTAGGTAGGCATTAGTAGGTATATAGTAGTAGGCATTAGTAGGTAGGCATTTGGATACTCGATTCTAGAATTAGATAGGCATTAGTAGGTGAGCATTGGTGGGTATATAGTAGTAGGCATTAGTGGTTAGGCATCGGTAGGTATATAGTAGTGGGCATTAGTAGGTATATAGTAGTAGACATTAGTAGGTGGATATTTAGATACTCGATTCCAGAATGAAATAGATATTGCTAGGTAGGCATTTGGATACTCGATTCCAGAATTAGGTAGGCATTAGTAGATAGGCATTTAGATACTCGATTCCAGAATTAGGTAGGTATTAGTAGGTAGGTATTTAGATGCTCGATTCTAGAATTAGGTGGGCATTAGTAGGTGGGCATTGCTAGGTAGGCATTTGGATACTCGATTCCAGAATTAGGTAGGCATTAGTAGATAGGTACTAGTAGGTGGGCATCGGTAAGTAGGCATCGGTAGGTAGGCATCGGTAGGTATATAGTAGTAGGCATTAGTAGGTATATAGTAGTAGGCATTAGTAGGTAGGTATTTGGATGCTCAATTCCAGAATTAGATAGGTATTAGTAGGTGGGCATTGCTAGGTAGGTATTTAGATGCTCGATTCCAGAATTAGGTGGGCATTAGTGGGTAGGCATCGGTGGGTATATAGTAGTGGGCATTAGTAGGTGGGCATTGCTAGGTAGGTATTTGGATGCTCGATTCTAGAATTAGGTAGGCATCGGTGGGTGGGCATTGGTAGATATATCGTAGTGGGCATTAGTGGGTATATAGTAGTAGGCATCAGTAGGTAGGCATTTGGATGCTCGATTCTAGAATTGCCAAGCCGAGGCTCCATTTTTCAGTGGGCTGCTATAGTCTAATTGGGTGCATCTGTTTTTTCAGTAGGCCTGTATACTCTGATTGGGTGCATCTATTTTTTTAGTGGAGAAGTGCACTCTGATTGGGTGCATCCAATTTTTTGATGGGCCGCGCGCTGTTTTTAATAGGCCGCGCGCGATATGATTGGCTGCACCATTTTTTTGATGGGCCGCGCGCCCGCATTGGGAATTCGGCTCCACTATTTGATGGGCCGCGCAGAAAAGAAGTGGGGAATGTCTACGTCGATCGCGATCGGCGCAGACACGCTTGTAGTCTAGCATTGGTAAGTATATTATAGTGGGCATTAGTGGGTATATAGTAGTGGGCATTAGTAGGTAGGCATTTAGATGCTCGATTCCAGAATTGCCAAGCCGAGGCTCCATTTTTCAGTGGGCTGCTATAGTCTAATTGGGTGTATCTATTTTTTTAGTAGGCCTATATACTCTAATTAGGTATATCTATTTTTTTAGTAGAGAAGTGTACTCTAATTGGGTATATCCAATTTTTTAATAGGCTATACGCTATTTTTAATAGGCCATATATAATATAATTAGCTACACTATTTTTTTAATAGGCTGTACGCCTATATTGGGAATTTGGCTCCACTATTTAATAGGCCGTGTAGAAAAGAAGTAGGGAATGTTTATATCGATCGTAATTAGTATAGATATACTTATAGTCTAGTAACCCTATATTAGATAAAAAAATATTAAGCTCTTATCCTAGGATAAGAATACTTAAAGTATAGAAAAACTAAATACCTAGATTAGAGAAAAACTAAGCTCTTATCCTAGGATAAGAGTACCTAGAATAAAGAAATATAGAGCTCTTATCCTAGGATAAAAGTACCTAAAATAGGGAAAAACTAAATACCTAGATTAAAGGAAAACTAAGCTCTTATTCTAAGATAAGAGTACTTAAAGTAGGAAAAAACTAAATACCTAGATTAGTAAAAAACTAAGCTCTTATTCTAGGATAAGAGTATCCAAAATAAAGTAAAGTAGAGCTCTTATCCTAGGATAAGAGCACCTAGAGTAAGGAAAAACCAAGCTCTTATCCTAGGACAAGAGTACCTAAAGTAAGAAAAAACTAAATACCTAGATTAAAGGAAAACTAAGCTTTTCTTTTAAAATAAGAGTACTTAAAGTAGGAAAAAACTAAATATTTAGATTAGAGGAAAATAGAGCTCTTATCCTAGGATAAGAGTACCTAGAGTAGAAAAAAACTAAATATCTAAATTAAAGGAATACTAAGCTTTTATCCTAGGATAAAAGTACCTAAATTAGGGGAAAATAGAGCTCTTGTCCTAGGATAAGAGCGTTTAGAGTAGGGAAAAACCAAGCTCTTATCCTAGGACAAGAGTACCTAGAGTAGGGAAAAGTAAAGCTCTTGTCCTAGGACGAGAGCACCTAAAGTAGGGAAAAATCAGTATCCCTAACCTGATTTACCTCCCTATACTAGGATAAGAGTATTTAAAGTATAGAAAAACTAAATATCTAAATTAGGGAAAAATAGAGCTTTTATCCTAGGACAAGAGTACCTAAAGTGGGGAAAAATTAGTATCCCTAACCTAATCTACCTCTATATAGTATAGATATATATATACTAGCTAGCTAGTTACTTATTAAAGGAGTAGGGAGCTTCCTTAGTAAGCAATATAAATAGTTAGCTAAACCTTATACTATATAGACACTGTTTATATATTATTATAAACCTTTTCGCTTTACTAAATCATTTACCTAGTTACCAAGTACCTTTAGTGAACCCTTTTAGAGCTAGGTCTAAGAGATTTGTTATATACCAGGACACCTTAGGATATAGATAATATAAGTAGATAGATAGTCACTTATTCTAGAGGACTTAGGAAGTTCTCTAGTAAGCAATATAAGTAGTTAGCTAAAACCTACACTATATAGACATTGCTTATATATTATTATAAACCTTTTAGCTTCACCAAATCATTTACCTAGTTACTAGTACCTTTAGCGAACCCTTTCCAAGTTAGGTCTAAGAGATTTATTACAATAAAGTCCCTTATGTATATATAGCACTACGTTAAGTTTACATTATATATTCTTATATAGTGATCCTGCGTAGTTATCCTAATACCCCTTTGCAATCACTAATTCTAACAAGCTATAGTATAATCGAAGTATACTAGATATAGTTTCTATAATGTAATATCTTTCTAAAAACTTATAGATAACATTAAATGTTAATATATTGAAGATACAAGTTAAAGTTAGAAAACGCACAGCGTCTATCTATTCTATATCTAGGATTTCGATAAATATATGCCTTTGTCTTGCAACCAAGACGAATTAGACCTTTCTCAAGAGAACAAGAGCTCCTATTATACGCCAGCGCATGAATAGCTTCTTGCATTATGAATACCTATTCCCGGCAGAGCGAGAGGCATGCGCCCGAGCTTTGACCAGAAGTAGGTAGAACATAAAGGCAAGTGCGATAACGTGCAGACCACTCGCCAGCAGAAATGGAGCTCCGATCCAGACACCACCCTGCAAGAGACCCCAGCTGTATGTCGCGGCCAAGGTCGGGCCAGAAATGAGTATGCCGATGCTCTGTGCGATCCCGCAAACCGCGTTTAGCGATGCCACCGGGACTTGTTGGAATAGGGATATCATGGCACACCGAAAGGAAACGAGAAGCGAAGAACCCAGCGCCGAGACGGCCACACCCGCGACCATCAGAATCGGGTCTTGGGCCAACCCAACTGCGGTAATTCCAATGATGATCAAGACACAGCTCCCCATGGAAAGCAGCAGATCTTTCCGAGCAGACTTGATGCCAAGCCTCCGCTGGATAAACCTGTCAATCGCTTGCACAATGAAGAGGGAGAGCAGGAGCGTAATAACGCCACGCAGCGAAAACAGCAAGTTTGCCTAGTCAAGAGGTTAGCTTTTCGTAGTTTCCTCGAGTTTATGGTTCCTCTCCTCGTCACGACTCGGTGGAATGGAGGGTGTATGGATTTGGGGGCTGGGGCTTACCGTGCTGAATTCCCATTCGAATTTCTGGGAAACGAACTGCAGAAGCAGCGCCCACACGTGCGCCCCCCATGCCGCGAGGATAAAGACACCGAGAGACAAGAGAATAGCCGGACTGTGGAAAAAGCGGCCCGATGTTGCGCAAGAGCGGAGGATCAGGTTCTGGGTCATTTTCAGATACGACTCTTCTGACCGAGCCGCTCCATTGTCATCGGAGGCAAAAGCTTCTCTGTGCGGTGTATTCGGTGACGAGGAGGCGGCGCTTAAGTGCCGTGGTCGCGTCTCTGGAAGGAGAAATGCGATGAAACCCGCCACCACCAGGAGGAATGAGGAGAGCCCAAGAGGATACCAATTGCTAAAGGTCATAAGGGTCGAGACCAGAGGGGCCGCAGCAATCTGCACAATCATCTCCATAGCAGACATCTTCAAAAAGACATCCACCCTGACGTCGGGGCAAAAAGGGTTATTGATTAGCTGGGTCAGACATCGGTGGGAATGTGCCACGTACCGATCCTTCTCTGCTACGACATCCGCTGCCGCGGTGAAGAGCATCGATGTGCCGAAGTTCGCCCCGCCTCCAACAATTTTGAAGAGGGGTGCGAGCCAGACCAGGCGCAGAGGAAGGTGATCAGGAAAGAGGCCTGGCGAGGCGTTAGACATATCTTCCCGTCTTGTCACATCTCACAAGGGATCCACATACAGACAACCTTTACCCATGAGTCGCAGAGGAAGAAGCCGAACAAGAATAGTAATATAATCGGTTTCCGACCTATGCGATCCGCTAATAATCCCAGCGGGATGCCGAGGACGATGCCTAGGTGAACGTTAGCAAGTGCCACATGAAAGAATCCGCCCACTGTCGACGACTATAAACAATAGAAGAAGAAGAAGCAGAAGAAGAAGAAGAAGAAGAAGAAGCAGAAGAAGAAGAAGAAAAATGACAACGTACTAGGTATCTGGTTGAACGTGTCCTTATACCCTTTCACGAGAGCGAGTTCATGCTGTACAGGAAAGACCTTGCAGTCACGTTGAGAAAGAAAAGGGGAGGCGGACGAGTAGTAACGAGTGCAGATGATGTCTTCGAAGACTGCCGTGAGAGGAGCGTAGACCGAATACTGGGTAAAGTCGAAGATGAGGGTGAGAGCACAGAGTTGTATCACGCAGCGTGACGAGGCGGATAGGTACGAAGTGCGCTCCCGCGGCGCATGAGACGCATCGTCTCTCTTCACGCTCTTGCGATCCTCTTCGCGAGCATTCAACAACAGAGGAGTCTCTTCCGCCACAACTGGGCTCGAGACCAGGGCCGGGGCCATCGAAATGAATGCTGAGATGAATAGAGAACGAAAAGGAGGTTTGTACTGATATGGATCAAATGGTCAGAGGTGAGGGAATGAGCATGCCGTTATAAACAAGCCTAATGCATGTGAGAGAGAGACAGACATTAACCCCGTCGTCAAAACCCCGCTTTCGAAACGGGCATTTGATCGCGACACACCTGGCCTGTTTCACGCTGACACCCGCGTCACGGGAAAGGTGCAGACCACCGGCGTCAGCGGGCCCTTACGTGGGCCCTCTGTGTGGGTGACCATCCGTTCTGAAAATGCACGGACCAACGGGTAATTGTGTAAGATTCAGGCGGACAAGGCGAGAGAGGGTTTTTTTTTTTGTATGTGTGCATGTGCACTGGCCATTTTGGTAGGATGGGCGGTCTGCGATGGAGGAAGCAAAGGATTCGGACTGACGCGGGGTGATGCGGGGCTGACAGGATCCTTCTCGGCGTGCCAAGGGCTGACGCTCCGCGAGAGCCTTTATATATTAGAGAGATATCGTATCCTAGGGCAGGTGGGCTGGTCGCATCAGCAATCAGGATAGCCTCTTCAAGTCAGATCGCCAGCGAGAACCAGACGTCAAGCAAAAACTCCGATAACATGCCCCCGGCCATCTCGGAGGAGGAGCATCAACCTCCAACAGCGAAAGACAAGTTCGCATTCCTCAAGGAGCTAACGTCGGCCGAGGAATACCATGGCGAAAAATCCTTCTACCAGCACCTCTTCAATGTCTATAGCTTCCTAAAGTCGCAGTCGCTTCCAGACGAGGTCTGCGATGCCGGCCTCTTCCACTCCGTCTACGGCACCGAGTTTTATCACTTCCAGAGCGCCAGTATCACCCGTGACGTCGTGCGCGGCTACATTGGCGAGTATGCGGAGGAGCTGGCGTACATCTTCTGTGGTCTTAGGAAGGATCGCTTCCGCTCCATCCTCGACAATACGCAAGGCTGGAGCGAGCAACAGCACCTGGATTTGTGTCGTCTAGAATACGCCAATTTCTGGGACGGGAAGGAGGATCGGGATGTACAGAGCCAGATGGATCTTCTTAGCCAGACAATCGCAAGGCTGGAGAACAAGGGTTGAGGCCAGCGTGGATATACGGAGACGTCATTTGTGGCGGAGCAAGGGACAAGCGTTTTGTAGTATCGATTCGGGCTTGCCCTGCCTCCCAAATGCACAGATTCTAACATGATGGCTTTGTTCCCTTTGTGCTCCCTTTGTCTTCTATTTCTACTTGAGATGGTTCCCCATCACGATTTGCGCCGCCGTCGACAAACTCGCTCCTGCTGCAGCCTATAATAATGATAGCGGATGATCTCTAGTTACCGGCCTGCAGATGGACCATCTCAGGGAATTCCCAGCCTTGCAACATGGGCTGAATGTAGCTGGTACTCGCGACCCCGAGCCATGTTCAACGCCCGCTCCAAGTTGGACGAAGCCACAAAGAGCAGATCCTCGAGCGGGCTCGGCTTTGATGCCACCACAGTTGCGGTCAAAACGTCGATGTCGTCTGCGACGCCGGGGAGTTTCGAGATGAAGTAGTCCCGGTGGGCTTCTACAACTACCTTGGTGGCATCGTATTCCAAGGTCGGAGCCCGTGAGATCCGGGACGTTGTCGAGTGGATGCGGTACCCATACCCCGGGCCTTCGATAAAGCCAATCTCTGACTTTTCATTTTGCCTCCAACGGTGAGCCAGCAGGGAGACGCCAAATGCCCAGTCCTGCCACTTCGGGACGGCTTCGATGTGCAGCACTCCCTGCAAGATCTCGCTGCGGCGATACACGATAGCGATCGGTACGTGGTGTTTCCGCACGACTAACTCTTCGCGCAGGGGATACGAGGAGATGGTCAATCCGTGGAAGTCCCCAAACATGGTTACCAGCGTGTGCACGAATGCAATGTTGTGATCTGTAGAGAGAATCCGAGCCGCTTCGCAAAGAAAGCTTTCATAACCCGAGATGGGAAGCAGAACGTCATCGCCATCCATGCAGACAACAAAATCGCCGGTAGCTGCCTTCAGACCGGTATTGCGAGCGATTTGGACGCCGAGGTTCTTCTCGTGACGGATGACTCGGAGATCCGGCTCGGAGTCTAGGTCGCTTATGACACGGATGCTTGTCTCGTCTGTCGAGCCATCGTCGACGATGATCACTTCAACCTGCACCCCGGCCGAATTCTCGCGGATGGAAGAAACACAGGCGAGTAGGTATATCCCATTATTGAAACTAGGGACGATGACAGAAACTCGGTGCATTGCGAGAATGCTGAGGAGGAAGCAAAGTCCCCGAAAACGATCAAGGGCGATGTGTAAATTTCAGGTTGTGATTCAAAGGGATGGAGTGTGCCTAGATCACACGATCCGGTCACGGCCCAGCCACACTCTAACTTGACTGTCCCCGGCCTGCCATCACGGACCCCCCTAATCGCAGTCGAAAGAAAAGCACGCCACACGTTGCACCACCCAGTTAAATGACGCCGTGCTGCCTCCTCCCACGACTTGTCGCTCGTTTATTAGAATAAATCGCTGGTCGAACCTTTGTGGCACTTTACCCACAACGCTTACAAGGCAGCAAATGCGGTCATCTCCAGCCCGAGAAAGCCATCTCTCCGGAATCCGAGCTCAGGAGAGACTCACGCGTTACCCCTCACGAAGCCGCGAGCGGTCGATGCACCGAAGGAGTGCCGGAGGTGCGGCGCTGCCGCCTGCCTGCTACATACCCCTCCCTCGTCGCGCTGCAGCTCTGCGGTGCGGAGCGACGTGGCGCGACCGCCGCAGAGATTTCATGCGGGGCCACGTGGGGGGGCCTGGATCGGGAGATCGTCTGCGGTGGAGTGGATCCCGCCGCGGCCAGAGCACGGTGCACCTTCCGGTTGACCCTTAGCGGCGTTAGCGCTCACCTCACACACCAAAGAGGGGTCTTGGCTTTGAGTGGTCTTGGCTTTTTGCCAGGGCAGCCGCCAGAACCGCCCCGCTCCGGCGGGTGGGGTCAGCCGCCGCGACCACAGCGGCTGCTGGCCTGGCTAGCGCCGGCAACCCCCTTGGTCACCTTACCGCCACCCCTCTCGCACACACTCGCTTTGGCTTTGGGCCTGGGCCTGGTCCAGATCCGGCTGTGTGAGGCTGCGGGCCGCCCTTTCCGCGCTGAGTTGGTCGGCTAGCTGTAGCAGATTGCTTGCGGTATGTCGCAGGTAGGTAGTAAAAGAAGGCCGCAGCAGTCTTTACCGAGATGTACAGACATACCTGGAACAGTGGACTACTGGGCTACTGTAGGGTTATGTACTGTACGGAAAGCGAGCGGGGCTCCATTATATGTGGAGGCACTGGGTTACAAAGTCCGAGACGCTCGCTTACCAAAAATCTAATTACAAGAGATATGTACGAGAGCGGGAAAAAAAAAACGGAAAAAAAAGGAGGAGTGATGTAACACTCGGACCCATCATCCCATCGCGCCATTTACCCCATTTTTTAGTACCGCCTCGCGCTGTTCATGCTCAGAAGAGAAGGCGATGTCGTCAGCCATGTAGGCATACCAAGGGTCGTCATACTCGGAAAACGCTGGCCATTCGGGAGCCGGGTAGTTGAAGTCCAGCTCAATGTTACCGCGCCAGTCGTCTGCAGCCAGCTTAATGAGCCCATCGAGAAGGGCGCACGAGGGCACGTGGGACGAGAAATCGCTGTGGGTTGGTCTGTCGAGGAGCCACCGCTCAAAGATGTCGGCCTCCGCGGTGTAGGAATAGGAGTTGCCGTAAGAACGCTCATAATGCTCCCGACGAATGAATCCTTGCGTCCGAGCAAGCCGAGCGTTGGCTCTTGTGACTACGGTCGCGGAATTCAAGCCCCGGATATCGGTATCGCCAAGACGGGCCTGGATGGGAGATTTTGTGACGTTCGCGGCGATCGAGAAGACCGTACCAAGCCTCACGTCGATGTCGGTACAGTGCAGCCTGCCGTTGATATTGTACGGAACCTCCGGGAAAGGGCCCCACGATCGCATCCCCGGCGTAGTCTGCTCCAGGGCGATCGTACCCAGGCAAAGCACGCGGCCGGTGGACCGGAACTTCATGGCGTAGGACGCAACGATATCGGTTTCGCCGTAGGGAAGCCCCTCTTGCAGCTCGGAAAGCTCCCGTCGGTACCCCGTTGTCATCGCTTCGAGACCGCCAGTCCGCAGCTGTTGATCGAGGGGCCCCGCCGTGAAACCTTGGAGCACGAGAACGAAATCCTCTGTCGGGAAGAGCTTCCTGTTCAGCAGGAGAAGGCGAGCTAGAACGTCGATATAGTGGTAGGCACCGTGCATAAGCATGCCGTATCCGTACTTGTAGGGATGGTCCTCGCGTTGTCCGAATTCAGAAGGAAGATTCCATACGCCTGAGGCGGTCTTGACGTGAATAGACGTGATGGGGTGTTGCAGGCGATTCATCATGAGCGCAACAGGCTGCCGCAGCTTCTCTTCATAAATCTCGTGCAGTCGTCCGAGGCACAGAACTGCAGTGTTGACTCGGGCCGCAATCGATGCTGTGGCAATTGCATTTATGTTTGGCATAAGGGCCCGGTGATCGAGCACCCCTTCTCGCATCGGCAACACCAGTGGCTTTGAGACCAAGACGTCGAACTGCTGTGCCAGTGCATACTTGATATATGTGCCATGGGACTGTGGCTCTGTCGTTATGACTACCTTTTTCTTCACCTCGGACTTGGAAAAAACTCCCTGCTGGATGAGCCATTCGACTCCGGACTCGGGGCCGTTCTGAAGAACCCGTTCTGGGATGTAGGTGCAAGTTGCGGGCTGTATGGGCAACTTGGCGAGCCTCGCTTGGACCTGGTGTTGCTGGGACTCTCGATCGATGACGTGGTATCGGCTCAAATAGCCCTGCAAGACGGCATTGTGTATACATCTTGAGTACTTGTAGCCCGCAACTGGGCCAAAACCAATGATGAGAAGCTCCATCGTTTGTAGACAGGGGCCGCACGAAGTGCTGTCGCTCAGTTCTCCGAGTTCTCTGTGAGAGGGGAGGAGGGTTTCGAAAACAAAGTCTTGCAGCTCATAAAACTTAAAAAATGCGGAGGCTAATGCATGCGGACGAAGTGCTACCTTCAGATCGAGTGCAATTTATTGAACAATATGTCATAATATCGAGTAAACTCCCACTGCGTAATTCTGGTAAAGGCTGATTATGCCCCGTGCCGCTCCGCCGCATGTCTTAGCGTTCTGCCGTGCCCCCACGTCGCATGTCTTAGCGTCAACAGCAGCTGGTTATGACCTCGGTGACACATCGGTGCAAAGACTGTCCCACCTGTAATAGAGCTGACCGAAGCATGTGCCTCGCATGTAGTAGATGAGCAGCAGCAAGACCATCGACTCTCTGGCACTTCTGTTGCTTTCTCCAGGACACATTGCCACATCCCGAGCTGGCAGCATGGCTTCGAGTCCCACCACCGTGGCAAGGTTTCGGGAGGAGCCAATACGAGCATCCGCACAGGGCCCTCATACCCCACGTACAGAGGCCGAACAGGATTGTGTGGACTCCACCTCCATACCTGCCGGAACCGATTCTGCCCAAGGGGCACGCTCCCGGCCTGTGGTGGCGGTTGTTGGCGTGGGCTATATCGGGTCACATCTGGTCGAGGCTTTCGCCAAAACCTGCGATGTCATCGCCTTCGATATCTCAAGACATAGAGTTGAACAGCTTGCTCGGGAATTCCATGGGCTGTCGGTTCGGAGTACTTCCCGTGCCACTGATCTGGCGGTCGCGGACGCCTTCCTGATAGCAGTTCCAACCTCTCTCAACCATGACAGGACCGTCAACATCACCTCCATCGAACGAGCCGTACAGACCATCGCAGAATATGCGCGACACGGAGTGATAGTGGTCATGGAAAGCTCGGTAGCCGTGGGTACAACAAGACAGCTCCTGGGCCCTCTCATTGCTGCTAAGAACGTGAAAGTGTGCATGTCTCCGGAGGTATCCATCCCCCCCCCCCCCCCCTTTTCTCACCTCGCCCTCCTCCCTTCCCCTCCATCACTCTCACCGAGCAGAGCTGACGACTACCGACAGAGAGTTGATCCGGGCCGCCAGTTTCCCGCATTCCAGGCAATCCCGAAAATCATCTCTGGCATCGACTCTTCGTCCTTGGACGCCATCCGGCTCCTCTATGGACGAGTTTTCGACCATCTCGTCCCCGTTTCTTCGTTAGAGGCAGCAGAGATGACGAAACTTTACGAGAACTGCCAGCGTATGGTATGCGCTGCTTACGCCAACGAGATGGCCGACGCCTGCGCCTCCTTGGGAATCAATGGCTGGGAGGTCAGCCAGGCAGCCGCATCAAAACCATTCGGTTACCTCCCATTTCAGCCAGGTCCCGGAGTCGGCGGACACTGTATACCTGTCAACCCTTATTATCTGCTACAGACGTGCGACATGCCCATTCTAAAACACGCCACAGAATCCTCCTGGCAACGGCCCTTTGAGATCGTCAATCGTTTGGTGCAAGTGCTCGAGCGCAAGCGAGGCGCGACGGGGACTCGACGTCACATGTCGACCAAAAAGGCGCGCGTCCTTGTCATAGGTGTCGCCTTCAAGAGGGGTCAGAGCGGACTGTGCAACTCTCCAGGTGTTGCCGCTATCCAGTTCCTACTCCGAGACCACCATCTAGATGTCGAATTTGCAGATCCTCTCGTCGGCCAGGAGGCGCTGCCGTACGTGCCGAAATTGGATACGTCCGTGAACTGGAACAAAGAAAGCCTTGAAAAGTTTGATGGCATTCTTGTTACGATGGATCAGGTCGGCCTCGATATGGATCTTCTTGGTCTGCTTGACGGAGTAGTTGTACACGATTACTCTCCGCGACTTCACCTATTGGCCAGATCGTAAGCAGTGTAGCCAATAACAATGACGTCCATATAATCTGCTAGTTACTCCGCTGCATGCGCGAATGAGCGTAAGAGATGTGTTGGAACGTTTGGCTGGGCGTCTGGTGCTTAATCAGACGTTAGATGGACCTCTGATTTCACTATTCCATGTTCCTCATTACCGACGTCCCGTAATAGCATAACGATTGAAATTATATCGGATGTGCTCTTTTGATTGCGCACTTCCAGGATCGGATTGCTATTCCTCTCGGCTGCCCTGTACCCTTTCCTCCTCGACGTGTTCTTGCTGTCGTCGAGCTTTCTCTTGTTTCAAGCCGTAGTCTCGAATACACGAACTAGAGCAGAGATGGATAGCGGCAAGCACGGCGAAAGAAATGAACACAGCCCGGAGACCAGTCATGTAAGCCCGAGTTATCATGTCCCTCTCCTCACTAGTGAGGGGCAGGTCTTGCAACGCGAAGGCCGAGGAAATGATTTGACCAATGAGAGTGTCGCTGATCCTCCCTCTCAACTGACCAGACAACACATTACTAAGGATGGTACCGGAAACTGTGTATCTTCGTTAGAGCGCCACCGAGCAGCGTCCGGGCACCGAAATGGATACATACCGGCAGTACCAGTTGCGCCCCCCATATCTCTCACGAAATTTCGCAGGCCAGTCAGGGCAGCTCGATCTTCGGTATCGGATCCCGCGAACATGCCGATGAGAACTATACAAACTATGCGTGAGTCCCGATGCGAAGAAACAGCAGACGTTAAGAAAAGAGTCAAAATTACCGGGCTGCAACGAACAGCCTACACCTATGCCGTCCAACACGCCGACCACAACGATCTGCCAGATCGGGGTAGCCTGATCGTAATATGTCTTCGCAAGGGCTCCCAGGGCCCAACAGACGGCCCCGGCGACGATGATGGGTTTATAATGTCCCAGCATGGATATGAGAACTCCTGTCAGGCCCGACGTAAGCCCGTGGGTGATGACCATAGGCAGCATCAATACTCCAGCCCGTGCCGGGCTCGATCCGCGGACGTTTTGAAGGTAGAGCGGCAGAAGGAACAGATTGCCCCAGTAGACCCAGCCGATGAGAATGTTAGTACATATAAGTATGTTTGTGGAACGATTGTAATAAAAGAGCCGAGCCGGCAATAGAGGGAGTTTAGCAAACCGCCACTCGATCGCCAAAAAGACGCCAAAGAGCGTCGTGCCGGCGATGAGCATGCTTATGGCTGCGGGCGAAGCCCAGGACATGGTGGATCCGCATTGTGAGATGGGAATCTAGTTCGTGAATCAGCAAGGCATCATCGGACTACAACGCCGCCCCTCTCCATCTGTTGGTCATTGGCCTACCAGTAGCAGCGCAATGCTGAAGAGACTCGCCCAGGCTCCTGCCCAGTCCACCAGCTTCAGCTTGTCCCATATCGGGCCTTCGGCAGAAGCAGAGCGCGAGGTCGGCCAGACAGCCATCAGATAGCTGATACCGATGACGCACAACGGGCAGACAAACCAGAACGCCCATTGCCATCCGATCGTCTGGGTGAGTACCCCGCCGACGAGAGGGCCCAGGCCGTTCCCGACGGCCACGGCCATGCCGATCATGCCAAAGTAGTACCCGCGCTGCTCCAGCGTCGTGATGTCGGCGATGGCGATCTGCACTAGCGCGTTGATCGCGCCCGCGCCGAACCCGGTGAAGGCACGCGCGACAAAGAGCTGCACGCCCGTGGCCGAAAAGCCGCTCCACAAGTTCCCGACGCCCATGATGGAAAGCGCCGCAACGAGCGACGCCCTGCGGCCGAATATATCCGATAACCTACCATTGATCAGCTGGATGCTGGTGCTGGTGATGAGGAAGCTCGCGCCGACGAGGGACATGGACGCGCCAAGGTCGAGCGCGGACGCGATGGCGGGCAGGCTCGTGGAGATGGCGGTCTGGTCCAAGAAAGAAGTGAAGTGTATCAAGGCGAGTGCGGGAAAGACAACCAAGAGGCGCCTCGGAGAAAGAGTGTGGTGCTGGCTCTGGAGAAGAGGAGTGGTCTCGTCCATGTTTCCCGGGGCATCTGAGGACCGAGCCAAAAAAAAAAAAAAAAAACCTGTTGAATGGGCGAAACGAGCACGCGACTTGGGTTTGTGCTGGCAAAAATCCTCAAAGGTGTGGTGAGTAGGCTAGGCCAGACAAGTGATGTTGCACAGTACTGTTCCAAGGATGATTGTGGTCGGAGAGAGGTTGTGGTGTTGATTGGAGAAACGAGAGCCCTAATTAATTATCTAGTTAAACGTACAAGACGCCAAACCTAATGCAGTTATTAGGCACCAGAAACAACGATAAGCCGCCGACCACACCGCCATGGGGCGGATGCAAGTCAAGTTTCGCATCTGGATCCGAGAATCCGAGAATCCATGGCAATACTATTAGGGCGTCCAGTTTTCCAACTTGAAAGATCAACAAATATTGATCGTTGGGCGCATTGTTTCATATACAAGAACGTGAGAGCAGAAATCCTCCATCCCGGTCCTGGGATGCCACGAAGTCGGCAGCGAAGCTGTGTCAAATTCACGCTGTGTAACGGGGGCTAATAATAACAAGCCTAGCATCGCTGATCGATGTATGCAACTGGGTGAACATGTCTTTTTGTCTACACTAGATTCATCTTGACTCTGTTTTATATCTGACAACCCTGAATTACTTTCCTTTCCGTAAGCGACAGCATTATTAACTTAGTTACTCGATAGATCGATCTTCAAACGGAACGGCATCCCAACGCACTCGACGAAGATGACGCTTCGGGTCCTTGATGTTATTTCGCGCATGCAACCAACGGCGGTTGTCCACCAGGATAATGCTCCCCGCCGGAAGGTCTCTCGGGGTGAGATGCAGCGTGGACTCTGCCGGCACCTTGTTGCTCTTCAAGGACGTGTCGACTTCTTGTAGGGCTCTCGATGCGCTTTCTGTCAAAGGTATGACAAGATCTCGCCGGAACCGCATCAAGCAACTCGAAGACTGAGCGTCCTGGTGAGCTGTCATTATGCTGCCTATAATATCCCGCTTTTGGGGCTCCTTGATGAACTCGGGCGGGATTCTGATGCTGTAGTCTTTCCGCATGAGGGATGTTCGGGTGGACTGGGAGAGCAGCTGGCTCAACCTTGGAACGCTCATGAGCGAGAGGGTTCCTCCGCCGAACCGATCGTGCTGCAGCACATGGAGCGCAAAGTATCGCGGCGGCAGCTCTTCATAGCTGCAGTCGGTATGCCAGGGAAACGCCTCCATCGTTTCCGACCGCGCCTGGTGTTGGGGAGTCTGGAAAGGAGTTTCGATGCTCGGCCGGACGTCCCAGAACCACCCGCGGGACGCACTGTGAGATATGGGGAGTTGATGGCCGTGGTGTTCATGCAGGCTGAGGACCAGTTGCTCCAGGTACCGGCTCTCGGGGTCCGGAAAACCCAGGCTGATCTTGAGAATCCCGTCCTGCCGAAGGAGCTGGGATGCACTATCCACATGATGCCGTTGTTTTGCGTACGTGAGGTCCGGTGCTGTCAGCTGGGGCACCACATACGGCGTCATCCCGGCAGCCGGAGCCGTTGCATGGTAGCTCCGACTACTCACAGACCTTGCAAGGCGAGAGAGGGCCAGAGCCGGGCGGGCCGAACACCGCAGGCCCGAAGGTCTACCGAAGCAGTGGCGGAGCCTGGCACTTTGTCGGTGAAGGTGCCGATACTCGAGCTTCATGATCGTCGGGCATGAACGGCGGTTCAGTATCTTGTCGAGATACGAGCATGCATCAGGGCATCCAGGTGGGTTAAAGAACGCGGGGTGCAGGATGCAGGGCCGTGGGGGGCGGTGAGACGCAGGAGAGGCTGTTTGACCTGAAGGATGCGTCTAGCTAGCCATTGCAGGCAGAGGCGAAACAATATGGTACGCGCCACACGCCACTCGACAGATGCCTGCTTCGTCTCAGTGTGTTGCCTGATTGTGGACTACTGTGATTACCGATCGAGACACTCTTATGGTACCACTGTAGCCGATCTACAGTATGTAGCCAGGCATTGCTGAGCCGCAAGAGCGCACTGATTTCCCGGCAGGAGTTCGTAGGATTTGAGCAGGCGCAGATCAGGCAGCTGGGGGATGCTCCCGTGAGGCACGGAAATCGTTGCCGCAGATGAACACCAACGGACCAATTAGGCGCGTGTGTTATCCATGGGTGTCGGCTTTCCGCCGTCGGGGCGCAAATGCGACTGCAATCCGAGGTAAGCCAATCGGACGATTGTGGGCGGCTGGCGGTGGAGGGGAGTTTAGGCAAGCTAATAAGTGTCCGCGTCTCGAAGTGGAGGGTGTGGTCATTTGTCGCAGGCATCTCGATCCTATCATTTCAACCGCTACTACCACACCCCTCAGGCCGATTGTCGGGGATGCTTTTGCAGCATAAAATGCCTCATCATGTGGGAGCTCGGTCGATAATGAGAGGAGTATCGTGTCGAATCGATCATCGTCGACGCGACCTAGACCCATCAACCCGGCAAATCGTCGCAACGGTGAAGTATCACAAGCTTTCAGTTTCAGTTCCGCCATTCTACTTGTACGTAATACGAGTGTAACGTAAAGAGACATACCTGTAGTTATTGCATATAGCGGTTATCTTAATAAACCCAATACAAAAACGATAGAAGATGGCTGAGTACTTGATGAAAGATTTTGGGGTGGGAAGGGGACATGTCTTTCGGCCAACTACCAAAACTACTCGCAGAGTGTCTATCTACGATCAGTTCATGAATACGTAACATTGCTTGTTGCTCTCTCCGACCCATAGTACAACCCCAAGTAAACAATTGTTTGTCAGCGCGGCTGTTTCGACGGGTGCCTGTTGGGTTTGCCAAGCCTGGGAAGTGGGAAGTGTTGCGCCAACAAACTTACAGGGGCCGGGGATTGGACAGACAAGCGTGATACCGGTATCCCGTACATATGTACATACGAAGTGGCGGCCTGAAACCCCAGCTGGCGAACGGCCGGCATCTCGGCTTAAATTTCGACGTCGTACATAGTTCACGACGAAATACTCAATCCTGTGCCATCGGAGAGCAGTTATGGCACACACATCAAACGCCCACATTCTTCAGGAGGTTAAACTCCCCGACCTCCAGGGTCGTCATGGGAATGATGATCGAGATGCCCGTATTCCAACGACGACACGCCGACGAAAAGGGAGAAGACGTTTCTTGTTTGGCATCATCGCCATCTCAGCAGTCGCCCTGACACTCTCACGATGCCAGCAGTGCTTGCCCTGCCAGTCCTGGAGATCGCATGTCTCCGCCGGCCTGGCTTCCAAAGACGGCTTCCCCCTTTCGACCTTGGAGACTATCCTCCTTTCTGAGCCCGATGCATCCCGCGCCGCGGACTGGAGCCAGTACTACACCTCGCAAAGCCACTTTCCCGGCGAGGGCAAGGAACAAGGCATTTGGACCAAGAAGAAATGGGAATCCTTTGGCATACCGGAGACGGAGATTGTCAGATACAACGCAACCATAAGCGAACCGATCCTTCAACGGTTGGCCCTGATAGACGCCTCGAACGCCTCATCCCCGTCTGTCATGTACGAGGCTAAGCTGATGGAAGAGCTGCCCTCTGACGACCCGTCTGAGATTCGAACTCCGGCCTTCCATGGGCAATCTTCCAGCGGCAACGTGACGGCACAATTCGTGTATGCCAACTTTGGCCGTGGACAAGACTACGATGACCTGGAGCAGAATCGCGTCGACGTGAAAGGGAAAATTGCCATCGTCAAATATGGCATGGGCTATCGAGGAGAGAAGATGCGCACTGCGGCAGAGAGAGGGCTTGTCGGGATCCTAATATATACGGATCCACAGCAGGACGGCAACATCACGGAAGGGCATGGGTACAAGGCGTACCCCGACGGACCCGCTCGACCCGAGACTTGTATCGAGAGGGGCGCAATAGGTTCGATCCGTGAGTCTTATAATACCCAAAAGCTGTCAATCCTATCAGGTCATGATCATCTAAATGCCAGTGCCATCAGGAAACGCCAGTGCCGGGAATCCTAGCATACCGGGACAGTCTATTCCCTCGCTTCCCGTCTCTTATGGCGACATAGTCCCGCTCCTTAGGGCACTCCATGGTCGCGGGCCAAAAGCTGCCGACCTGAGCAGCGATTGGCACGGAGGCGGCCTGTACTATAGAGGAGTCGAATATCACGTTGGTCCGTCGCCGCCGCATATCGTCTTGAACCTAAACAACCAGATGGCTTTTCCGACCAAGGATGTCCACCAGACGTTCGGCATCATCAGGGGTTCCATCGACGACGAGGTGATCATCCTAGGGAATCACCGCGACTCGTGGGGCCCGGGGGCCGGCGACTCTATCAGCGGTGCCGCAGCATTGATGGAAGTCGTCCGGAGCTTCGCGACAGCCTACAGGAAGGGATGGCGGCCTCGGCGGACTATCATCTTTGTCAGCTGGGAAGGCGGGGAAACAGGGCAGGTCGGATCCGAACCTTGGATCGCCGCTCATCTCCCTTGGCTCCGGAGGACTGCCGTGGCATATCTGAACGTCGTCGTCGCAGCGGCAGGCCGCCAGTTCCAGGTCAAAGCAACCCCGCTCCTGCAGCGAGTTATCCACAAAGCTACAAAGGCAGTCGCTTCTCCCGAAGGCGGAACGGTCTTTGATCGCTGGGGTGGGGAGATGATCGCAGCAGGCGGAGGTGACGCCATCCCATTCCTCGCGACGGCTTGCGTGTCGACCTCGGACCTCAGCTTCGGTGCCCTGTACTGGGCCTACCACTCAAACTTTGATACCTTTACCTGGATGAATACCACCGGAGATCCGGGATGGAAATATCACGTCACAACCGCAAAGATCTGGTCTCTAATGGCGGCATACCTATCCGAAAGTCCCATCTTGCAGTTCAAGGCGGCCGACTACGCCGTCGCGATGCGCAAGTATGTCCAACGAATCAAAGATTCCATCCCGGGTTCGGCACACTTCGACCTTGGACCTCTCGAAGATGCTATTGCGGAATTGGAGGACGCGAGCATACGATTCGATGCGTACGCGTCCTCCCTCAAGCCCGTTGAGACTGGCGAGTCAATTCGACAGGTGAATCAAAAATATCTACAACTTGAACGCCAGTTCTGCCACAAGGGTGCGCACCTGGTCTACGAATTTTCTGCCTTCTACTCGGACCCGCCCGAGTTCCCTCGCCTCTATTGGAGCCTTGAGTCTGGAGACCTGGAAGAAGCTCGAGTAAGTAATTTGTTCCAATCCTTTTCTCCGTCATGCTGACCAATGTCAGAAATGGATGGACATCATCCAGGCCAGGATTAGAGATGCCGCTGAGCTCGTCAAGTTGTAAATTGTGGTGCGGGACGAAGGCAGTCATCGATAGGTAGATAGCCGAGGTTGCATGAAGATAGATCTCCATTATTCCATGTTGCATTGTTGGATTAAAGTTTGACATATCACTATCGATCGACCTTTGCCTTCTGGGTTTATGTTAGCCGGAGGCGAGCATGGCACAAAGTCGGGTCAAACACGGAAATGCAGAATCAAGCTCCTGGAGATATCAGCCAAGGGATGTCGTTATCATCTATGGCTCTATGACGCAGCGTGGGAGAGTGATTGTGCCCTATTCTCCTTCTCTTAGATTCCCACTATTCAGATGTGAGATCACACAATAGCAGGCTAAAGGTTGAGATCCGCCGCCAGTCTCTACTCGAGCTTCAACTGCCTAAACTGCTCGATGGTCGCCTCAAGGCCGTTCGCTTCGCTCTCCAGATCCGCCAGCTTCATCTTGTCGGCGTCTTGCGTTACGACGTTGGCCTTCTTGAGGTACGCCGGATCGTGGATGAGCTTATGCTGCTTCTGGGCGGCGACGCGGGCCTTCTCCAGCTTCTTTGTCGCCTTGGCGATTTCCTCGTCGAAGTCGACGCGACCCGCAACATGGATCAAGACGGAGACGGCACTGGACACGGGGAAGGCGACGCAGCTAGCAGGGCGGGCATCGGCGGGCGAGAGAATATCGATCTCTACTGCGAACTTGCCGCTGAGGGACTGGATCGATGACTTCTCCTCGGATACGGTCTTGTGGGACGTCGTGTTGTGGGCATGGATGAAGATCTTTGCCTTATCTTTAGGCGCGTACTCGGCCATCAGCGACCGAACACCTTTAGAGCAGCCCAAAACGATGTCGTAGGCGGCCTCAGCCGCAGGGTTCTCGAACTGTTGGTCCCATTCGGGGTACCTCGCCACCATGATGCTCTTCGTTTTGTCGCCTCGCCTTCTGGGTAGTCTCTGCCACAACTCTTCCGTAATGTAGGGAAGGAACGGGTGAGAGAGGACGAGCGCCGCTTCGAGGGCGGAGTAGAGCGTCTGGAGCGCGGAGTTGATCTGGGCTTCAGACCCCTGCTGTATCAGAGCCTTGGAGTTCTCGATGAAGACGTCGCACCTAAAGGAACAGTCAGACAAGGACAGGATTAGCGGGTGCCGGGAACCGCTTACAGCTGGAAGTACCAGTAGGCATATATAAGGTTGGCACTCCTCATGAAATCTCTTTGCTCAAGAGACTCGTTGACCGCCTTCACGGCGTAGTTCATTTTGTGGAGGATCCAAAGCTCCGCTAGAGACTCGTGTCCAGTAAGGGCCCGCCGCTCCACAGGAACAAAGTCCTCGACGGTCTCGAGTTTGCCGAGGACATACTTGCAGGCATTCCAGATCTTGTTGCAGAAGCGTCTATACAGGTAGATGACCTTGACATCGAAGTTGATATCGCCACCACCCGTGGTGTAAGCAATAAGAGCGAGGCGAAGAGCGTCTGCGCCGCATTCCGGAATGCCCTGCGGGAACGCCGTCTTCTGGTACGCGGTTGCCTTCTTGACCTCGGAGGCGGCAAGATTGCCCGTCAATAGCTTGTCGTGAAGAGCCTGGAGCTCGATCCCACGGATGACATCCAGAGGGTCGACAACATTGCCGAGCGACTTGCTCATCTTCCGCCCATCAGAGTCGCGGACTATAATGTCAGCATCGTGAGCTTGCCGGATGGGGGTGTGGCTTACTCAAAGAATGACAGAACACCTCAGAGAACGGCACCTTGCCCTGTTATCGGGTTAATCGTTCGTCGTGTGGCATGGGCCGTCTGAGCGGGATTCACTTACAGTGAGCTTTATGCTAAGGAAAATCATACGCGCAACCCAGAAGGGACTGCAGGTCTATGTCAGCACATGTCTAGCAAGATGGGCTCTCCGAATTCTTCGCAGGACACGGTAGATTCGCCCGGAATTTGCTGCTGGAATATCCACGCCGGAATGCTTACATGATATCCCAACCGGTCTCCAGCACGCTGGTAGGAAAAAGACGGGCCAGGTCAGGAGTGTCATTTGGCCATCCGAGAGTCGCGAAAGGCCAGAGGCCAGCGCTGAACCAGGTGTCGAGGACATCCTCATCACGAACCTATCAAGCGTAAGCCTCCGATCATCCCCTGGCAACAGAATCTCCAAGAAGCGTCCAACTCTGCGTCGTGCAGACAAAGAAAGGGATAGTCTCACCAGCTCAAACTTCTTGTCGGGCCATGCTTTTTTGGCCTTGGCGAGGGCTGTTCTGATCAGCGCTGGACGAGCAACGTTGGGACGACTACTGACCTTCCTCTTCGGTTCTTCCGGCGAACCACCTGTCGTCGGATTCGTGGACATCCACCTCTCCTTCGAGGCGCACACGATACATGGGGCACTGATGTCCCCACCACAGCTGCCTCGAGATGCACCAGTCGTTGATGTTCGCCATCCAGTGGAGATAGCTTTTCTCCGCCGACTCGGGCCTGATCTTAATCTGGCCGGTCTCAACCGCTCTGATCTAAGAGGAGTGTGAGCAGACAAGACAAGGCATATAGGATGGTCATGGACCTACAGCATCCCCTGCAAGAGCAGACATCTTGACCCACCACTGCGGCCTCATGATAGGCTCGACGACATCCCTGGTCCTCTCTGATAGCGGTACGGACATGGGGTTGTCCTTCTTGTCTACGTATAGACCGAGCTTCTTCAAGTCCTCCTGGATAGAGTAGCGGACGTCGAATCGCTTCTGGCCTTGGTACGGGCCACCGTTCTCGTTGATCAGTCCGTTATCCGTTAGGATATTGATGAACTCGAGCTTGTGGGACATGCCCAGGTTGAAATCGTTCGGGTCGTGCGCAGGGGTCAGTTTGACGGCACCCGTGCCGAACTCGCGGTCGACATAGGTATCGGCGACAATCGGAAGCCTCCGGCCCTCGATGAACGGATGAACGGCAAACTTGCCCACCAGATGGGAGTAGCGAGTGTCCTCGGGGTGTACGGCAATGCCGGTGTCGCCGAGCATAGTCTCGGGACGGGTCGTCGCGACTTCGATGCTCTCGTCGGAGTTCTCGATAGGATATTTGAAATGAACGATGATTCCGAACTCGACCTTTCTTTCGTAACCTGGTACGTCGAGAAGCGTCCGTCCTAGTAGCTCCTTGTTGTCGACTTCGACGTTGCTGAGAGCCGTCATCAACGTGGAATCCCAGTTGACCAGACGGTTGGCTCTATAGATGATCCCCTCTTCGTAGAACTTGACGAAGACATCCGTGACGGCCGCTGAAAAGTGTTCGTCCTGTCGGGGGTTCGGTGTGAGCGTCGCAGCCGGGCCACAATCCTGGGAAACGTACCATTGTAAACGCCTCTCTGGTCCAGTCAAGACTGCTTCCCATCTTTCTGAAGGCGTTGGTGATCTTCTTGTGGTACTCCTCCTTCCAGTCCTGGGCGAGCTCGATGAACTTTGTCCTGCCGACATCATACCTTGTCTGCTGCTTCACCTTCCAAAGCATCTTCTCCACCACGTTCTGTGTCGCAATGCCTTGGGGGTCGTCAGATCATGTCAGTCGACAAGCGGCGGGTATCTTACCAGCGTGGTCACAGCCGGGCAGCCACAACGTGGTCTTTCCCTTCTGCCGGTTGTAGCGGATCAACAGGTCCTGCAGCGAGTTGCCCAAGGCGTGGCCCATGCTGCTCACGTCAGTGATTTGCTAAGGCTTTGAAGGCACGAGCGGGAGGGCGTACTGCAGGGCTCCCGTAACGTTCGGAGGAGGTATGACGATGACAAATTTGCCCTCGGGCTTGACCTGGCCTTCTGGTGTGAACTGCGGCTGGAAGAACCCCTCCTTCTCCCACCAGTCGTACCATGCCGACTCGACGGCGACGGGGTGGTACGAAGAATAGTGAGGGTCGTCGAAGGGCTTGAGCCGCTTTTTCTCTCCCGGCGGGGTGTCCTCGACGAAAGGAGGCAGGACCTCGGCCTCGGCCTTTTTCTCCTTCACTTTCTTCTCCCCCTTGGTCTTATTCGCACTGGTGGCAGCCGCCTCGGCCCGGGCGGCATTCTTTTGCTCCAGCTTGGCCAGCTTCTCCGCCTTTTTGCGCTCCCGCTCGAGCTCCTTTTCGGTCTTCACCTTGCCCGAGGCGGGAGTCCCCGAGTCCTGCCCGGAGACACGTGTGTCAATTGCCTCGCCAGTGGAACTCGACTGAACGGTAGGTGCGCCATCCTGTCGCGGGCCGTCGGCCGGGGCAACTGTGTGAGGAGAGTGTGTCAGCCAGGCCTGTGGTTCTCGGCTCGAAGCCTTTGTGACTGGACTTACTGGGGTTTCCTCCTGCACTCTTGGTAGCCATTGCGAATGTAGAAGAGAATCCTCGGACGATCGGCGACGGGCGCACGAGGAGCGCACGTAAAAATGGTCGAGACAACGTCGTGGCGATCGGTGGGGGATGACGCGGGGAAAAAGTTGGGCGGCTTCGGCCTGCAGCGATTGTACCACTGGATTTTGAAAGCTGTGAGTCAGGTTGGCAGCAACCCGTTGGCAGTAAAAAGACTCCAAGCACAGCAGGGGCCACCCCCGCGCCCCTCCTCTAACCACGAAAGCTCGATCGGTCCCGAAGTTTAACCGTCCACCACCACCGAGTCCAGTCCTCAAGAAAATCAGCCATGTGCTTACTCAGCCAACGTGTCTGCGATCTACTCATGAGAATGAAGGTGGCACGAGCTAAAGGCGGCCCAGCGTTCGAACAATCAGGTATTTGTCCGCTCAATGACTATCCTCATATACATTCGTCCATACTCTAAATGATATATCCATTCCATTGCGGAACTCCTTGACACGGCGCCGCTCATTACACAGGTCTTTGCGGCACTTGCTCGCCGTGTCACATGGTATATGGGGGGGCCCTAGCCCTGCAAACGTAAGGATGTCCTTTTGCCTGCGTTGTGACACGCTGAACATGGCCGACCTCAAGCCTCCCTTCCATGTCATCGTTGCCCGCGCCCGCATTGCTGGCCTAGGTGGTCATCTCTCACACTCTCCACAAAGCGGGAGATCGCTCGCAGCGAAGGCGGAAGTCTGTTCACCCACCCCCGTTGGGCCCGAATCTTGAGGCAGGTCGGTTGGCTGGAAACTGTGCAAAAACGCACAGTTCCTCTTGGTCGATAGTTAATCTCGCTTCCGGACGGGCAGGAGGGCAGTAGAGATTTATCCCCCCCTTCCTGGAGAAGCAATAGGTTAATTGACGCAATTCTTTTTGTGCTTCACCAAAATACTGTTGTTGTGTTATGTATCTAGTTTGCAAAGTTACAAATATGGTACGCTCACACTCGAACGGCCAAAGTTTCTTCGAAGCCTGGATGACACCTTGCTGGACAAGACGCGCGTCAAACAAATAGCTTTGTATAGCAGATTATGCAAATCGAAATCGGGGTCTGGGGTGATACTAAGCAGCGGCGAGGTTGAGAAGGGCGGTCTGGTCCTAAAGTACAAGGGCCTACAGCTAAGTGAGCACACCAACCAGGCTGTTCTGACAACAATCTTCCCACGTCGGCTACCAAAGTGGGCTAGCACTGCCTCGTGTTCAACTTTGAGAACACCAAACTCAGCAAAGTCAGCGGGTCCGGACGCGGACGAACCAGCCACGCCGTTTACCGACCACGCCTTGTATGAGACGGTCGTGTTTGGTGGGGTTTGAAAATACCGCTTTGTTTGAACCCCATCCGCCTCAAGGAAGGCACCCTGGATCATTGGTATGTACCACGGCGCTCGCAGCACACGCTGCACACAAAGTGAGTGAGGAGCCACGCCCCAGCCGTGCTATCAAAACACACGTATGCTAACCCAACGTGACTATAGCGGGTTCCAAACACCGGAATACGCGGTAACTCAAGCATCGAGTCAGTTGCCGTCATGACTAATTAGCCACTTGCGCCAGATGCTCGTAGACAGCAATGGGGCCAAATCGACCAGTGCGGCACTCGAGGATTCGGTTGCTGCATATCACGACGAGTGCGTCGGACGTATGTACCACAGATTCCAATTTTTCGGAAACCTTTCGCAACGATGATCGACGCCGTGGGACAATCTTTGTCGACCTAGATCACCCCGTCCGTGCTGGTTAAAGTGCTGGCGGACGATCTACAAAACATAGGTAATCAGTCCTACGCCGAAGCTGGATTTTATCAAGGGGAGCGAGTTGATTCGGCTGCGAAGCCATGGAGATACACGACTAAAAGTGAGGTGGCCAAGAGCGAGCGGGCGAGCGATCCGAGCATCATCATCGGGCTGGCGGCTGTGCTGTATTACTACTACATTTACCGTGCCACTGTCGCAGCCATTTCTCGAGCAGGATCGGCTTCCCGCCAGCGAGGGGCACACTTCAACGGTACGCATATTGCAACCGCCCTGCTCCTAGTCAGAAAACCCCCGCCCGGAGCTACCAACGCAGTCATCGAGTTGTTGGCGTCTCAGTGAAGAAAGATCTCAATTAACTAGGGCTACGTCGTTGATAAGGCGGGGGTGGCGGCGCAGAGTCGGCCGTCGCGATTGCAGAATCGCACGAAAGGTAGCTGGTGCCGCTCGCACGCCTCGCGGCTACTAGGGGCAGGAGACTGCGAGACATCATGGTTACGGATACTTTCCCTAGCGTAGAAATAGAATACCCACCTGGGAGACACTCGGCTGATGTGAGTGCGGAACGACCTGTGGGTGCGGGCGGCAGTGCAGTTGAATTAGAATAGTGCCGCACGGAAGGTTTCGATGGTGGGGAACAGGCACAGCGTAACGCTAAGCGCCAAGAGGCCCAAAACCATTGCGCAGGGGAGTAAAAAGCGGAGGCCCGTTCTCTCCAGTGGCTGGACTCTGAGAAATATCGAAGACTTTCCGCGGAATTTCCGAGCTGGATCTGCGTTCCGGGGCCCACTGTTCAGGCCACCGGGCAGGCACCAATAAGTCCATGGGGCACTGCCACCTGTGCCACTCTTCCCATCAGAATTTGGCGGCTCAAAGTTGCAAACGCCGCGCTTTGCCGCCCCCTCCCGGCAGCGAGCGAAGGCTGATTTTCCCCATCAAGCGCTTCGCAGCTACGCACGGGAACTTGTCCTAAGTTGGATGCGCAAAACCAACAACCCGGCAGAGGCTGTGCACGCATTGCGCTTCCCGTCTCGTACCTTCCGTACACTTAGCTACCGAGCCTGCGTTAGGTAGGTAGGTATCTACCCAGGCAGAGGCTCGGGCAGGGGGGCTCACACGTCCATCAGTGATGTCAGGCTCCAGGGACGGCCTTATCTTCGTCAGGGGGTGAAGCAGCTGAGGCAGTCGATACCATGTCGCCTTACTCCCCTCCAATAACCAGCGCCGCTTCCGCTCGCGTCGCTTTTGTTTCATGATGCCAGTCTTTATGGCTTTGCCGTCACTCCGGGGTTGTGTCTTGCCACTGTACGGAGTAAGTCTGGTCACATCATCAGATCAGATCAAAATAGACTTTAGCTAGCTCCATATACACCGCTCCAGGTTACCGCCATGAGCGTTTACTTAATACAAAGTACTGATGAATGGATTTTCACTCTGTTCTCGAGCAAGCGCCCGCTAGCAGGATTTCCCTTTTTCCTTTTTTTTTGTTTCCTTTTCTTCACGGCGCCGGTGTTCCCCTGCAACTCTCTCTCGCAGAGTAATCCGGGCGTGGGCATTTTACTAAATCGACTTTCGCGCCAAGGACCACACCATGGTTCGCCATGGCGCTCTGTCACCAGAACTGGGAATGGGTGTTGCCATCATTGGCTTCTGCTCGGTTCCTGCTGCGTCCGCCCTTGTTACGCGCCTCATGAAACGGGAATTAAGGAGAGAAGCCATTTACGAAGATGCCGATGGCAAGGCAACACCCAAGTCGACGAAGAGCTTCTCTGCGACACCGTCGAAAATCATTATCTTCTCCTTGGCAGTCACAGGCCTCCTTTTTTCCATCCTCCTTACCCTCTTTTCATGGCACACGCCAAGGGTGGCTTCCGAGAACTTACCGTTGATAGTGGGGGCATGGGTAGGTCGCAGCACGCCTCCGTCTTGTCTCTTCCAAAAGGCTAACGAGATACTGCACACAGAGTGCATTGTTATTCCAGGCCGTGGCCATTGCTTCGTGTAGAGACTCGGTCCAGGCCTACCGTCTTGGAATGTATGCATCTCTGTCGTCTGGGGTTTTGGCTGGCCTTCTCCTCGCGCAACTGACTGGGATTGCCGATCATCTCCTCGCTGGCCATCGCGCCTTACTTTCCTTCTGGATGGTTGAGCTGGCCTTGTCCGTCCTGCTTGCCTTTGGCAGCCTATCCCTCCCCAGACGACCGGATGTGTTCTATGACGGAGAGCTGGTAGACCGAATGTATACCGTCTCGGCCTTCAGCCGCTTCAATTTTAGCTGGCCTGCTGACCTCTTGTTCCTGGCCAAGAAGAAAAAGAGCCTGGACTTGGTCGACCTACCCCGGCCGGACCATCTCACTCGGTCCTCCGCGGTATCGGCCGACTGGAAGCGTTACAATTATCCGCGCCGCCTTTGGTTGTCTCTACTCGTCGTCCACAAAAAGGCTTTCGCATTGCAGTGGGCCTTGACGTTTTGCACATCCATTCTGAGCTTTACGCCGCAATGGGTCATTTTGCAACTCTTAAGGATTCTGGAGAACCGGCCGACTGGGAGCGGTACCTATGGTTTTGACGTCTGGATCTGGGTTGTCTGGCTTGGGTTGGCTATCACCGCCGATGCGTGGGTTGACTCATACCTCCTCTGGCACTCATTGGCGGAGCTCGCTATCCCAGTCCGAGCTCAGCTGGCTTCTCTTATTTTTGAGAAGGCCATGCACCGAAAGGATGTCAAGAGCACCGCGAGATCAAAGAAGAAAGGCACCGACGATAAACCCGCCGAACCGACAGTTACAGACGAATCGGAAACAGTGACCGAAGATGACAATCTGGAAGAACCCAACAACGCCACACAAAGCACCGTCAACTTGATTGGTGTGGATGCGCAGAGGGTGTCTGACTTCTGCCGCTACCAAAACGTATTTCCTGGAAGCCTTTTCAAACTCGT
Organism: Chaetomiaceae sp. B2702; assembly: GCA_023628455.1. Taxonomy (NCBI): domain Eukaryota; kingdom Fungi; phylum Ascomycota; class Sordariomycetes; order Sordariales; family Chaetomiaceae; species Chaetomiaceae sp. B2702. The sequence continues at coordinate 32,222 of JAMAKP010000046.1, forward strand.
TGTATCGCTGGCGTTTCTGGTCAGTCTCCTTGGCTGGAGACCTCTCCTGGCCGGATTCTCTGCTATGTTGGCCATTACGCCTATCAACATCTACATATCCAGAAAATACGCTGCAGCACAGGGCCGGCTCATGAAGGTCAGGGATGAGAAAATGGCCACCGTCACGGAAGCTGTCCAGGGGATGCGGCAGATCAAATTTTCGGCCCTGGAACCTGAGTGGGAGAAGAAGATCGGGGGTGTGCGACACCGAGAGCTTACCGCCATCTGGGATGTGTTTATGGGCAATGCAGCCCTGCTAGCCTGTTGGGTTACGAGCCCAATACTGCTTTCGGCCATCTCTTTGGCTGTATATGCGGTTTTGACTGGGTCGCTGACCCCCTCCGTGACCTTTGTTAGCCTCGGCGTCTTCAAGGGTCTCGAGGCTACCCTATCCATCATCCCCGAAGTTACTATCCAGTTGCTAGACGCCTGGATTTCGGTCCTGCGGATTGAGGATTATCTCAAGTCGCCAGAAGTGCTGGATATTTCGAAGGATTCTAACAAGGTCGCCTTCGACAATGCGTCTGTTGCATGGCCGTCCGACGATGCGAGGATTGACGATACGGATAGATTCGTTCTCCGGAATCTCAATCTCTCTTTCCCTCAGGGCGAGCTGTCTGTGATTTCCGGGAAGTCCGGGACGGGCAAAAGCTTGATCTTGTCTGCGATCCTGGGCGAAGTGGATGTCCTTGGGGGCGACATCTATGTGCCCCAGGCTCCGTCTGAGCGCTATGACGACCGAGCAACTAAGGGCGACTGGATCATTCCGAACGCAATTGCTTACGTGGCCCAGACCCCTTGGATGGAGAACGGAAGTATCAAAGATAACATTCTTTTTGGACTACCCTACGACAATCAACGGTATAAGAAGACCATTGATGTCTGCGCCTTGAAACCGGATCTCAAGTTACTCCCCGATGGCGAAAACACAGAGATTGGAGCAAACGGCGTCAATCTGAGTGGCGGGCAAAAATGGCGAGTGACACTTGCTAGAGCTATCTACTCTCGCGCCGGGATCCTCGTGTTGGACGACATCTTCAGCGCCGTGGATACACATGTGGGACGCCAAATCTTTGAGCAATGCCTGACGGGCGAGTTGGCCACTGGAAGGACAAGAATCCTGGTTACCCATCATGCTTCGCTTTGCAAGAACAAGACCAAGTATCTCGTGGAGCTGGGTGAAGGCTCTGTTCTGTACGCCGGTGTTCCCCTGGACTTGGGCGAGGAATGCGATTCTCCCAAGCAGACTGAGAGTCGCCAGGACATGGCGGATGAGATGGAAGAGTTGGATGAGATGGGCGAGCTGCCCACGGCGGTGAACTCAGATGTCTCCGACGACGAGGTTGGGATGGGCGATCCGCTTACAGCCGTGAATTCAAATGTCACTGCGGATGAAGAGGGCGGCCAAGCGGGCGTGCGCGGCGGCTTCAAGAAGGCCACACGCACAACCAGCCGAAAATTTGTCGAAGAAGAATCTCGCGAGCAGGGAGCGGTCCAACGGCACATCTACCTTACTTACCTACGGGATAGTGGCGGGTGGCTATACTGGACGTTCGCCCTTCTGCTCTTCATCATTGTGCAGGGCATCTTCCAGGGACGATCGTGGTGGGTCAAGGTCTGGACCGGCGATGGCATGGAGCAACCCTTCCATTCGAGTCAAACCTTCAGTTCATCCGGGCAATACGACTATTCATACGCGGTAGCCGTCCAACACACCTCGATTCACACAATGTCAGCCCCGCCAATTCGGACGACTCACAACAGTCTTAAGTTCTACCTTTCGGTCTATGTCGCCTTGGCTATCATTTCGTCTATATTGGGTACACTGAAATACCTGTTCGTCTACCTCGGATCGATCCGTGCAAGCCGTAATCTATTTGCCAGGTTGAGCTTTGTCGTTCTGCGGACGCCCATTCGATGGCTCGATACTGTGCCCGTTGGCCGCATCTTGAATCGATTCACGGCCGATTTCAACATCATCGACTCGCAGCTAGCGAACTCGCTAAGCTTTGGGGCAGACCGCTTCCTGGGCCTGTTCAGCATCATTGTCGCCGGCCTGTTCATCTCTCGCTACGTGCTTGTGCTCGCGGCTCTCCTCCTCTTCGTCTGCATCTACTACACCATGTATTATCTTGACGCAGCTCGGCCTATAAAAAGATTGGAAAGTACAACGAAGTCTCCGCTGTTCGAGCAGTTTGGCTCTGCCTTGACCGGTATAGCCACCATCCGCGGGTTCGACAAGACACAGGTCTATATCGAGAAGATGTATCGGAAGATCGACGACTACTCCACTGCGACCTGGCACTTGTGGCTTCTCAACCGCTGGATGGGCTGGAGAATGGCGCTTATCGGTTCATTTTTTGCAACATTCGTCTCGATTCTTATCTTACTTACGCCTGGTATTGATGCTGCGCTAGCTGGTTTTGCCCTTGCCTTTGCCATTCAGTTCTCCAACTCGCTGATCTGGACTATTCGCTTCTATGTCAATGTCGAGCTAGACATGAACGCCGCGGAGCGGATCATTGAGGTATGTGTTTCGATATCTATTGCTCACAAAGACCTTCTGCTCACCGGGCCTTGTCGGCCTCGGGCGAGGGCTCTTTGAACTGACTGTTATCGTTGTGTTCCGTGAGGCTGACTTCGAATGCTATCCATCAGTACACTGAGGTCCCCACCGAGTCGCTTGTCGGTAAAAGTCCTCCAGCCTCCTGGCCTACCCAGGGATGTATTGAAGTTGAGAATCTTGTGGTCGGATATTCTCCGGACCTCCCTCCTGTTCTGAAAGACCTCACCTTCAGCATTGGCCGCAACGAAAGAGTGGGAGTCATCGGTCGTACTGGTGCCGGAAAGTCATCTCTGACCCTCGCGCTGTTCCGATGCCTCGAGGCCAGGTCAGGGAGCATTCACATCGACGGGTTGGACATCTCGAAGCTTAAACTGCACGACTTGCGATCTCGTCTTGCCATCATTCCGCAGGTAGGCAAAGCCGGGCGTGTCTATATCTGCTCCTGATAGATGGGCTGACTCTTTTTCTCTTCAGGATCCTACCCTTTTCTCAGGCACCATTCGCAGCAATCTCGACCCGTTCAGTCAGCACACCGATGCAGCACTTCTCGACTGCCTTGAGAGGGTACACCTTCTCACCAGCTCGCCTGAAACGTTAGGGACTGCGGCTTCAACAGCTTCCAACCCCAAGAATACCAACGTCTTCGACAGTCTAAGCTCCCTGGTCTCAGAGGGGGGCCTCAACCTCTCACAAGGCCAGCGACAACTGCTTTGCCTTGCGCGCGCCATGGTCAACCGACCCCGTGTGATGGTTCTCGACGAAGCAACCTCGGCGGTAGATATGCACACGGACCGCCTTATCCAGCGTAGCATCCGAGAGGAGTTCGCCAGCTCAACCCTCATTGTCATTGCTCACCGTCTAAGCACAATCGCGGACTTTGATCGCATCATGGTGCTGAGTGACGGCCAGATAGCCGAGTTCGGCTCCCCTAGGGAATTATGGGAGAAGGACGGCGGAAGTGGAGGGGAGAAAGGTATTTTTAGGACTATGTGTGAAGAGAGCGGGGAGAAGGAAAATCTCGAGTCAATCGTGTTTGGGCGGCGAGCTGAGTGAAGGAACGCCAGAGGATGGCAACCCAGCGCGCCTCGCGCTGCAGTCCTGGGAACCCCGGGATCCGACATGGCGCTGGGAAAAGAACACAAGCTATCCCAAGTCAACGAAGGAGTTGACTGGAATTTTAAGGTGCCTCACGTGGGCCAAGGGATCAGACCGGCGTATCCCTACAACGAGACGAATATCTCTCGGTCAGACAACCGAGCGAGATATCGTCTCACCCTGGTTAGAGAAGAAATGTACAATACCTGTACTCTGTGGATATATTAGACAATCAGGACTCAGAAACCTCAATAAGTTACTAATTCTAACGTCAAATAATTTCAAAGATTAGCAGACGTGCTGCAATTCCCTTCCAATGGCTGGATTGACCCGACCAAGATCTGAACTGTCAATAAAACACTCACTACTTACACAATAATGATTGCGGCCTTCTAAAAGTCTCTCTGTGGGCTCCATTCGAATAAAGCATGTGTAGAGCAAAAAGTGTATGGTAAACCAGGGGGTCGAAGTACGCCCACTCCATCTTCAAAGTTGACCGGATGGGAGGGTATGACATGAACTTAGCGGGTGTGGAATGGACGATTGAAGAAAGGGGGCGAAGACGAACCAACAGTATGGTGCATAAGGCGAACGTTAGTTAGACCGGCGGTCACTTGCAGAGTGGGCGCTAGCAACGCTATAAATCATCAAATCTAAGCACACTATACAACACTTCCATTCGACCGCTTTAAAGTATTTCGGTTGGACACCTCGTTCTACTCTAATGTCGAGGAACGGGCACTACTTCATCCAGATATAAACTTTTATTAGATACAGTGAATAATCGCAAGGTAACACCCGTCCTAGAATTCAATGAATGTAAAGACGTCCATCAGAGACATACTAGGGGAACCTAGGAAATGCAATTACCGTCTCGTTATGGCTCGGAGAACGATTCCAAAATCCGAGAATCGGTTTACCCGAGACCTGACACGCCGGATACAAGGTTGTTTATAACTACAATAACGAAGGAGAAGTCTACATACCATCTTTTACCGCGAGAGGCCGCAAACACGATTGATCAATAGGCCGGGCATCTCGGTCCAGATACTTTCGCAAAAGGGTCCGGGTGCCAAAGCCGGCCCTGCACGCTCAACGCTGACCGGGGCCCACACCAGAACCACAGCGTCCGGTATATCTCCGTCATTGTCTCAACCATTGTCTCGTCAATTGACTTGGCCAGCTCACATCTTGCGTCTTTATTGGAGCCGGTGACTACTGCGGCGACTTCTGGGCAGCTCGGTAGCTGCCTCCTCCAAGTCACCATTCTCTCCGGCCTTCCCATGGATCCGCGCCCTCGCCCCGTCGCAACCAAGATGGGCACTGGGATGTGAGACACAAAAAACACCGATGGCGATGAGCATTGGCGCCGACTCAAAGATCCAAAACAGCCACTCATGCCGGAAGGCGTATCCGTCAACACCCTCGGCAAACTCAGCCACGCGGTAGATGCAACGTATCTGCAGTTTTTGGTTTGCATCAGCAGACACACTCTCTCTAACGGGAAAGTCGGGTCATGTCAACAAACACCATACCAGGATCAAGGTCGAGGATATGTAGACGGCAACGACAACGTGCTCCCATCCCGCTGGCGCCTGCTCGGAAACTAGCCCCTTCCTCTTGGCGAGATAGTGGAAACGCGAGAAAATGCATACGAAAATAACGAAAGCCGCCGCCTGTAGCACGAGGCCACCGATCAAGATGTTGACACCGACATCTGCTGTGCTGCCCACCCATTCAGTCGAACTCGCAACGCTGGACCCGCTGGCTTGAACGAGGAAAGATACAATGTCGCATATAACAAATATGCGCGTGATGAGGCGCCCATGGACACCAAAGACGCGGTGCCCAGTTCTCGTCGAATCAAGAACGGCCCGAACTAGCCGGCCAATGAGGAGGTAATTGCCTGCCGCGATAAAGACTGGAGCTAGCACGACGAGTGAGAGGGTGGAGGCGAACGGGCCCTGTTGTTGTCCTTGATTAGCGGTCGGATCCTCGCCAGAAGGGGAATGAATGGGGGGGTCGGGGCGCCTACGATCTCGGTCGGGTGCTTGATGGAATAGCACCGAAGAGCATACCCGGCTACTTCAATAGCCGCGCCGATGACAACACAGGTGAAGAACCAGGCGCGATGCTTGATGATAGTTAGGTAGAAAATCCAGATGAAAACGGCGCCGTAGAGAATAGAGGCAACGACGGCGAGTGCAAAGGATGGATTATACATCCAAACTGAGCTCGGTGCGTCCGCCATCTTTTCCCAGGCTTGCGAAAGGAGAAGGAGGGACGACGGAAGTTTTTGGACGGGGCAAAGACAGATTTGAAAGACGTTTTCCAAAGACCTTAGATATTTGGTCCAGCTGCGTGTTGCAGTCCCAAGATCCGGTCGGAATTGTTCCTGTCATTCATTGTTACAGAAGAGCGAGGTGACTTTTATATATCCCAGCATCAGCATTCAGGGATCTCCGCCATAGCAGATAGCGCTGGCAGACGTCCAGGTGTCATCTGCATCACTCGGATCCATCCCGAGCGTTGACGTACGAAAGATTCTTGGCGTTGGCGGGCGTGTTTTTCTGACACCCAGCTGAGCCAGCCTTGTGAGGCCTTCCCGATTGGTCTGTTTCAGTTGGGTGGGCCACCGTTGATTGGTCGATTGGTCGATTGGTGCAGGTTGTTACAGCAGATAAATCCGAGGAATCCGAAAGCAGTCGTCACTTCCAGTGCCTTACTTGATTGATACGGGGAGCATACCTCTCAGCTTTTTCAAGTTTCAACCTCATTTCAGTGTCACTCCCGTTCATGACTGGTTGGCATCCTTGAAGCGCTGGTATGTATGTACATACATACATACATACATACATACAAATAAAATATGTGCCTGTGCCGTGGTATTCTACTTGAGCTGCAGGGCTAATACCGCACTGACATTGCAGAAGCAAATCTCGATAACAGATAACAATCCTGCAAGGCCCCCAACCTCAGAACCTTCCCCCCGGGCAGTTTTCGCTGCGGGTGCCACATTCATGGCCGAACATTATTCGCAATCTCCAGCGTGAGCTTAGCGGTATCACCGCCCCCTACCCCCGAGTTCGCCACATCCACCACAACAGTTTGCCTGCCGTCTTTTGGCACCCGAAAGCTTTCATTCTTCTCATCCTCCAAGTCGTCCGTATCCTCGCTAGCCCCTTCGTAAAACTTGACGTTGACCGTTCCCTCGATATCGCCTGGGAATTTCCAGTCAATCGACACACTGACCTCCACCCGTATCTCACCGCCATGGCCTTGTCTGTGAGGCTGCACAGCATGGGTGCCAAAGGGCCCAACAAAGATGCCGTCGTAATACAGTTGGTAGGTCCTGTTCTCGTCGGATATGGGCCATGTCTCATCATCGTGAATATAGAGTGATCCGCTTAAGATTACCTCGCGGTTGAACTCGGGCGGGTCTTGGAGCGCGATGGCCACAGTGGTGGTACCGTTGGCCGCTACCGTGATGCGGACGGTTCCTTCGATGTAGACCCCATCCATCAACTTCCCGGCCTTGATCTCGAACGTGCCCGCTGGAACGTCGGCCAAGGTAAACGATCCGTCAAGAGCTGTCACGGACGTCAGGGCACCAACGCTGACGTTGGCCCCGTCAACGGCGCGGCCCTGGTAGCTCACCGTCCCCGTGACTGTTCCGGTCGTTTTCACCAAGGCCCAGCGACTTATTTGACGGAACTCGTACGTCTCGGGACGGTAGATCAACTTCTCGGCGTAGCCGTACAGGCCATGCTGCACGCCGTCGACGATCTGCCCCGGCGCGTCCCAAAACAACAAGTTGTCCGGCGACACCGCATGGCCCACACCCGTGTCTTTCCAGGCGTCCGAGTCCTTGGCGTGCCCCTTTCCGTCGTTGTTGTCGCCAGTCCAGTCCGAGTCGAAGGCGTTCACCATCTGGTTCCCAAGGTCATCGGGGGCGTCGCCGACCCACGAAGCCGGAAGCCAGGGCAGTTTCTCGTGGATCTTGTCGGAAGCCATGTTGTACATGTAGTCGTACAGCCATTCGGCCGCCGTGAGCCGCTCTTCCGCTGAGTACATGTACAGGCCATCAATCGTCTGCCCGTCGACCCGCGCCCCGGCCGCGACATCCTGAGGTTCCAGTTCTTGCGGCGTCGTAATCTTGCCGGACCCTTCAAGCTGGATCCGAGGCCCCCGCACCGATTTAGCCGCGGCCCAGATGAGACTGGAGCACACGGTTGGGACGGAGTTCGACGCCCACCAGGAAGACCCGCGGTCTGGGGCGTTGTACGGTGTGTCACCGGCGGATATTGCCGCGTCCGAGTACGCATAGAAGCGGTAGTGTCCCTTTATGGCCTTGGCGGCCTCGGCAACCTGGTGTAGCGTGGTGCGTACGCTTGGGATCAGGGCCTCCTTGAACGGGTCTGGCTTGACGACCAAGGCTGGCACCAGCTTGAGGGCTTGATCTTGGCGGCTGCGGTAGTCAAAAGCACTGATGCGGTACATCTTGCCTGTTTCTGGCTCGGGGAAGTCCTCGCCGTTGTAGGCGCCCTGCACGCTCTGCGTAATGGTTCCCGGCCAACCGTACTTCAGGATGTCTGGTTCGATACCGTCTGTTCCTCTCTCTCCCAAGATGGAGCCGGCGAGGTGGTCCTGCATGCGATCTTCAGATGCGGTGGAATGGCGAATTTCATAGTGATTTTTGGTCATGATGCCGCTATGGGCATATGCCTGCGGGGGGTCGACCTGTCGGAGCAGACCGCCAATGACACCATTGCCGGCAGGAGACAAGATAGCGTCGCCTTTGAAGGCGTTGACAATGCGGGCTGGTATCGTGACCCAGGCCCATTCATCCGTGAGCTGGCAGGCCATGTTCTCCGCCGGTGCTTCCTCATCGGGAAGACAAGGCTTCCCGAGGAGGTCCTCTCCGCCAAAGGCCCGAATGTCGGGTATCTCTTCCGCTCCGCTCACGATGTCCTCCCGCAGCGTCCTGATGTTGAATCCTGCGCCAGCACTCTCGATCCTGCCGATATGGCGCACCACTTCATCTCTAGTGAAGAAGGTTCTCCCACGATGGGACGATTGGTTGCGCATGGCGTGGAGAGCCTTGACTGCATTTTTATCGGTGATGACCCGCATACCGTTGCCCTGGGCGCTCTCTCTCAGCTCAAAGTAACAGCTCACGCGGACCGCCTTGCCCGAACTGGTCCGTCCCGCAAGATGGACAGCATACCCGAAGGAACCGCGGGGCACGGGAGTCGGAATGCTGCAGTCAATGCTCTTTTCCCCCTTTGCTGGGACCTGCACCGAGATTGCCTCCTTCGGAGTGAACTTCTGCGCGGGTTGGGCACCGTCTTCTGCCAAATACTGGATGACTTTCTCCGTGAAATGCAGCGGTTCCGGCTCGAGGTTCTTGACATCGCAACTCGCCACAAGCGTTTTGTCTTGGCGGGCGGCCCGGAAGTCATACTGCAGTCTGGGTTTGATAAACCCTCGGGCCTTCTCCAGAAAGTATGTGTTCCATGCGAGAATGCTGCGGGTTGCGGTAATTGGGGCCTTGCCGGGGAAGGTGGCTGTTACGCGGATGTCGAAGGTTTCATACGGCTCTTCGGGGTCGAGGTAGTCTTCAAACGACTGCGTGACCAACGAGCCGATGGTAGTCCGCGATCCGGCTTTTCCAAAGTCCCAGGTGTAGAAGGTACCAGTTTCGTGAATGTCGGTGAAGTTGAGAATCTCGAAACGCCCTTCGCTCGCAGATTCCGGGCTGGTCGTGCCAATGAACGGGAACTTAACCCTCTGCGCAGGGTCCTGTGGATTCTCTACAAGAATGTCCACCGATCGGGTCTCCATGAAGTCTCCCCTGCGGTAAACTGTCACCACGACCTTATGGACCCCCGCAAAGTCGTGAAATTGAAACCACTGCACTGGCCCAGGAACGCCGTTGATGGAGACGCGGAAGCCTTCTTCCAGGTCAGGCAAACGCACCGCGACTCTGACACTCTCTCCAAATTGGACCTTGTTCTTGGAGACCAAGATGGCGCGGATCAGTTGCACCTTGTTCCACAAAGCGGGAGTTGACGGAGGGGACCATCCTTGCAGGGAGGTATGGGCTTGTTGGCATTGATAATTTTGCCGCTCAAAGATGACCTTGCTGCCGGCCTTATACTGCGTTTGCACTCGCCACTCGGTAACGCCGCAAGGGTTTGGGGTTGCCCAGAGCGCAGGAGCATGCGGTGGCTCCCATCCAGGGAGAGAGTGATGGCCTTGCAGGCAGCCATAAAGCCGGCCGCCGTAGCGGACGAGCGAGGACGTGGCATAGTCGACATTGGGCGTCCAATCGGGAGCGGGTGTGTCGATTGGGGTGCAGATAGGAGGATCACTTGTTTCCTGAACCGGTTCCTCGAGGGCCGTTGGTTTGTCAGCAGTGACTGCTGCCATGCTGATGTCGGACATCTTGAAAGCCCAGTAATTGATACTGAAGAAGCGCCGGGGGTTTTTCTGGGGCTTTATTTCTAACAGACAGGCGAAGAGGTAAATAAGTTGATCAAAAAGTTGGCTGTCAGAAGTGGCGGGATCAGACAGCCGGAAGCGGTCTTCTTATAAGTATAAACGCGCACATCATGTCTCTTCTTACTTATATCCAATGTGAGCCGAGTCGCATGGCGTGATGCGAGCAGAAAAAGCAGATTCCGGTTTTCAGCCATACACACTTCCAAATTCCCGCCCCGTCAGCCAATGGCTTCTCATTATTACGCCGGTATTCTTTGGTGTGGTATCTGTGACCTGGTGGTTGCCTAGGTGGCTTGGCCAGCCCCCATACCATTTCAATGTCTTCAACTCAGCTTTTCGGTCTCATGGCCCTCAAAGATCCGCCGTCCAAAGAGTCCCGCCCTCATGATTGGGCTCTCTCATTCCCATTTCATGAGCAAATCAGCCGCCGGAGGATAGAGGTGTGCAAGCCTCTTCCGCCGAAACCTTGAAGGCTGCCATCACAAGGTTGCTGCGGTGCGCTGTCGGACTGATTGGCCAAGAGTTTATTGGTCACGCGCCGAGCTAAACTTGACGCCATGGCTCAAGGAGTCGGTGACGGGATACAGCCCGCGAGGCTGAGCTGCACACCATCGGGGAGCGACTGGCCATCTTCCAATGTCACAGACGCAGCGCGCAATGCGTCATGTACCCTTTATGGCGGCCGTCTTGGCAATGGCAATAAAGGGGTCGTTGCGATAATGATTGGATCTAAGGAGCGCGTAGTCTCGTAGGAGCAGCCTGCAATCGCAGCTAAGACACTCTAGAGACCTGCCGGATCCTCGGTGCTGGCAGGATTGGCCCCGCGGACAAGCTAACAGCCACCGAGTTATGAGACGCTGTTTTCTTTTCAACCGTCAAATGCTAATAGGATAGTTTAGATTATCTGTAACTGGGTCATTTCCTCCGGCACCGACCAGGAAGCCCTTCAAGAGGCTGTAGCTTGAGCTTGAGGCGTACACAAGAACGCAAGCAAGCAGTTTAATGTGAACTCTAACTGTTCGTGCCAGTTTATATCCGCGTTTCGCAATATAAGTAGGTATTGTGGGCATCCATAACTTGGCCTGGCCTCGTCAACAAGTCCTGTGCGAGACTCAGGCCACTTTCGGCAGATCATTCTCGATCTTTTAGGGGCCTAGAAGAGACGGTTGGGTCACTTCCGTTGGGAAATAAATATATTCATAATATTCTCTCTTAATTACAGGGAGCTTCTGTCAAACGGACTCCTATTATTCCGAACGATGTTGGCCATGTTCGAGGGATGTATACTATAGGGCCTCCGTGCTCCTACTGCTGAATGCCATATCTTTTAAGGAGTTTCTGACACTTTAAAAATCTTCAAATCATGATTTCACTAATTGCTAATGCCGTTGTGTCAGACAATGGCTCCCACGGGGGGAGGACCTCAAGCAGTGGAATTGAGATTCCGCTTGTTCCCCAAACCGCCGTCCATCTTCAACAAAATAGCTTTAACACATCCAAAGTCTCGAGCACATGATCTCCGGAGCCTTCAGCGCGGTCTCAAACATGCTAAGCGAGAGAGTACAGATCAAGCGGTCCTCAACAGATTTTCCCCCCATACCGACCGCCAGGGAATGAGGGGTTGCCAGATGAGGAAGCTGAATCGAAGGGTCCGGTTCCCATTGGGTACCGCTGGGTCGATGTAAAACGTAAGCATAGAGTGGCGATTTACTTTGCAAGATTTACCTTGGATCTAGACCCGTGCAACGGGTGAAATCCAACGTCTTGGCGGGATGAAACCCCCCAGCCGGAGGCGAGCCAGCAACCGGGTATCGGACTGGTGAGGGGAAGAGAGCCCGGTTAGACAAGGTGGCTGGGAAAGGGAGCTCCAGACAATACCAGAACATTGGGCAGGCGCTAATCTAGATCATAAGACGGAGGAAACGGTTGCCGCTGGGTGGGTGAAGCAATCGGTGGGTTGACCAACAGGATAAAGAGGTTAATCAAAACAAAAAGGCAATACAGAATCTCCTAGGGATATTGTAAAACGCTATAGCGACAGAGTTCAGGCAATCCAAGCGGGCGGTTCGACCCAGTGGTCCGGTCAACTTTATTTAAAGAGAACAAATCCCAGAACCGTGGTTACCTGAACCAGCCCTCATCTTCATCACTCCATCTTTCCACATACCTACTTCTCATCCTAAAACCATCACCATGCACTTCTCGTTTTTGATTGCGATTTTACCCATTCCCGCTCTTGCGGCGGTCAATGGCCGCTGCACTGGCAGCAAGGCCACGGGCCAGTGGAAAGAAGATGGCATCTGCATCTCCACCAGCAATTGCAAAGACCGTGGCGGAGAATACAAGTCCGGCGCCTGTCCCAATGACCCAGACAACATCAAGTGCTGCGTGATAGGGGTCGCGCCGGCGGCCGATGTGAACCCCTGCGGGGGCCTATCGTTGTGCACATGGACCAGCAATGGATGTTCAGGAAGTTGGAAGACTGGTAACTCACGCCGGGCATCCGTTATTTTTCAACTCAAAGGTTGCAGCCACTGACAACAAGCTACCTGCAGGACACTGCCCTGGACCGGACAATTATAAATGTTGTCTGCTTTAAGGAATCCGCAGTTGATGAACCACTGCCTGGGTCGGATCCATTCACCCAAAATTGCTCCTCGAGATGTCACATATATGCTAGACAACTTATATGCTTCGTGCGTTATAACTCTGAGATAGCAGCGCATTATTTCCAATTGATCATGTTGTGACCCATTCGGTCGGAACAAGCCCAATATTCAGGGCGGGGCGCATAGTGTATGTTTAGATTGTGCAATTTAAGTGATGAGCCTCAAATCACCCGTGACAGGAGACCGCATCTTGCTAACCCAGAAGAAAATACTAATAGCCGAAATGTTTGTCACCATAGGAAACATCTATATTCAGCGAGCTTTCCTTTGTTCGTAGATGATGCCGGCCGGAGCTCCACTATATCTCTCATTTCTAGAAGATCCAACTCTATGTCCGATATACATATGAACACGAATGGTTTCCCCGAATGTCTGGAAACATGTCGTGCAAAAGGCAACAACAAAAAATGCACGGACACATGAAGCAACGACTTTATGATGCCGCAATGATAATCACATGAGTAGCGTCGAGCGCTTGGTTCCGAGTCTAGAAAGTTAGATACCATTCAAGGACATGAATGATCTACACAAAGGACTTTTCGGCCTCAGAATATAGGTAAATGGCCACATCTACAAATACGGAACCTCGGCATTTGGTGCCGCGACCCAACAATTGACGCGCATGGCTGTGAGATAAAACCGGGGTTGCGGCCTGGAATAAGATGACAAATTTGTATTGAGATGTGTGTATATGATTATTCAAATGGCTAAAGCTTTTCCTGGTCGGATCGAAAGGTGTGCTTGAACTGCCCGTGGAAACTGGCACTAGCCAACGAGGCTTGAATAACATCCGTGTGAGAAGAATAGACTGGGCCCAAGCTGTCTATAATGTGCACCTGATGCAAGGAACGGGCAATGGCGGGCAAACAATGGGGAGGTGTTAACGTTCGTTGCCAGGAAATAGATAAGTCAGCTTGACTACAGTAGAGCGCGTATCCTACATACAACGTACCTCCCGTCCCAAGGCGGGGATGACGATCAGGGTACGACATCGACGTAGCATTGCAGTCGGACATCTAAGACTCCACCATACGGGAGACGAGATGTACAGTACCAGGGTTCAAAGTAGCTCTATTTACACTCCGTACATCCCTACTCCTTAGCCAGACGTGCCGAGCAAAATTTTGGGAAGGATTCTTTTGTGACCAAGTTTCCTTCCGTTCACAATCGATTCCATTAATCAGCAAACTCTCTCGTTGAAAGCCCACATCCTTCTGGAGGGGACAGGGGTTTTGATTACACCGCAATTTATCTGCTCAGCCGTCAACTAGGCCAACGATTTTCGTTTAGAGAATCTGGTGTTCTCGGTTTGTTCACCAGCTGGGGTTCAATAGGTAGACAGAGTCTTCGATTAACTTGTGCATCCCCAAGAACACAAAGTTGAGGTGTTTTGATCACTTGTAGAAGGCTAGGCTACGAAAGGAAGCGCGGGTGCAATCGTTCCGGCTAAGAAGGGATACGGATATTAGACCTCGAATTAGGAAAACCGGAAGTTGAACTGCGGAGCAAGGTTAAATCTCATTGGCGGATTTCTAGTTTGCCCAAGGTATCCAAGGGACAAAACACCAAACTCTACGGCATTTCTGTCCGAAGTCTAGCGGTTTCTAACCCTCGCACGGTAAACCAATAGAGTTGCTTTCTGCCCGGATTCCAGCACGAGACGTTTCCTCTTTATACGCCTATCTAGCAGTCCGATGCCCCTCTTTAGTCTGCCATTGCAATCACGCTGTGGTGCAGTTAGACACGGAATTGTTTTCGGCAAAATTGGCCGAGATGCCGCCGGGTGTTCATCCTAGTACTCAACCACCACCTACATTGGCCGCCCTGGAGGTCGTCGTTAGAGTTAGAGCCAACTATTTCAACTACTTAAGAACTCCATCACCCACCATGACCTATTCGGTGTCCTTGCCTCGACTTCGTCGTATCTCTCAAATGTTGTGAGGGCTGTACCTCACATCCCGCGGACCGCCCACGTTCTCTCACCCACCACTTCCGCAGCTGCCCACAGCTTGCAGAGCCACACCACCACACACATACATCTTCGTCCATATCCTTGGTGTTCCTGTGCCTCGACACTAAACGGTAGTTCTCCTCGTTGCCCCGCTCAGATGATACCGCCCCCTTCCGTGGGCGTCGCCCTAATGCTGGCGGCTGCTCCGCTCGCCAGCGCCGATGTCACGACCGTCATCAACACCAAGTCAAACTGGGGCACTTGGGAGGGCTGGGGCACTTCTCTGGCGTGGTGGGCCAAGCAGTTCGGCAACCGAGACGATCTTGCCGATGCTTTCTTCACTCTCAAGTCAACAAGTGTGAATTCGCAGACGCTCCCCGGCCTTGGCTTCAATATCGTACGATACAATGCTGGTGCCTCGAGCTGGAAGGCTGTCGAAGGTGAAAAGATGGTCGAGTCAAAGAACATCAAAAGGTCGCGCCAAATTGAAGGATATTGGCTGGACTGGTCTAGCACAGACCCGTCCTCGTCGAGCTGGGACTGGTCCGTTGACGCAAACCAGCGATCTGCCTTGCAAAAAGCTATCGCCCGGGGAGCCAATAGAACGGAGCTTTTTTCCAATTCCCCAATGTGGTGGATGTGCAAGAACCACAACCCATCCGGCGCCGCCGACGGGGGGGAGAACATTCAGTCCTGGAACCTGGAGCAGCACGCCATCTACATGGCCACGGTGGCTAAGGCTTTCCGGGATAAATGGGGCATTCACTTTGAAAGCGTGGATCCGTTCAACGAGCCGACGGCCAACTGGTGGAAAGCCGACGGGACCCAAGAAGGTTGTCACATTGGCGCGTCTACCCAGGCGACGATTGTCAATCACCTCTCTTCTCACTTGTCTTCTCGCGGCCTCTCCACCATCATTACAGCGTCTGACGAGTCTTACTATGACCAAGCTCTGAAGACGCTTCAGACCATTGGCAGCAGCTCTCTCGGCAACATTGCCCGTATCCACGTCCACGGCTACCAGTACGGAAGCGGCAACCGTGCCGGCCTGCGTGATGCTGCCGCCAAGGCGGGAAAGCCGGTATGGAATAGTGAGTACGGCGACGGTGTGGCCTCGGGCGAGAATATGGCCCGGTTTCTGCTCAAGGACATGCGAGAGCTCCGGCCCACCGCATGGGTTTACTGGCAGGTACTTGACGGCGGCGGTTGGGGCCTCATCGACGCAGACAACGACAATAACCGACTCGGCAGCGCTACGCAGAAGTACTTTGTGCTGGCGCAGTTTGCGAGGCACATTCGCCCCGGCATGCGCATCCTCGATGCGGGCCGTGATAATGTGGTAGCCGCGTACGACGCCAGCGCTTCCAAGCTTGTCATTGTTGCCGTTAACTGGGACGCGTCTCAGTACATCAACTTTGACCTGTCCCAATTCACTCAACGCCCGGCCGACGGTACCACAGTAACCCGTTGGCGCACTCAAATCGGAAGCGGAGACCGCTACGTCCAGTATGCCAGCGATACAAAGATTAGTGGAACCAAGTTCTGGTCACAGTTTGACAAGAACACGGTCCAAACCTTTGAGGTCACCGGCGTCAGGTTATAACGGCGCGGTTGATAACCCTTGTTCCCGAGTCTCCACCGCGAGACTCTAGGTGTGACCGGGAGGCCAGACCCAGATACCGGTAATGGCCCAAATTATACGATCCGCTGCGCTGTTATGTACTCGATGCGAGGAATGGCCATCCTGTAATGATGTCTATAGCCAGCAGCAGCGGTGTGAAAGGGTTGATATAAGCGTCCTGAATGTTAGGTACCTAGGTACGCATTTGGATAGTCGGTGTTTTATTGGTACGGAACATTTTGTCATCGCTGCCCAACTTGTCCCCAAGACTCCACGATGTATACATAACCCTCTAGGTATGTATAATTGTTATCCCTTTCTATCAATCTTGACTATTATGGCATTTTCCACCAATTCACACATGTTCCTGCCTCCGCCTCTACCTCAAATACTCTGCAGCAGGCACTGACCAATGCGCTGAATGACGCCCTAGCCATCGTTTTATTCCAAGATGCACTTTCTCGGTCTTGGAGACTGGTGGCCACTAGACTGAATAGAAGCCGACACAACCTTGATACCAGACCACGACGTCGGCTAGCAAAGTGGGCTCGGCAATTGCAGATCTAAGGTAACTAGCCCCTAGAGGACGAGAACGAATCTAGAATATCTTTCCTCGAGGATCAAATCCCACTGCACTGGGAGAAAACGCCAGAGGTTTGTTTGTCACCTAGCAAGAGACCTTCCTTCGTGGTCGCAGGGAAATCGTCGTGCCACATTTTTTCAATAGAGTGTATGTATGTGGTATGCACCTAATCCCATGAGGGCGAACACAGCACAATGGAAGGCAAGACGTAGGAAGTACACCAACACGAAGCACAAATATGATCTGCAGAACGAGGTATATGTACAAGTAGATTGTCTCTTTGCATAGAGAAAATAGCTTTCGTACTTTAGTCAAGTCTACTTTGCAACCAACCACGCAAATCAACTCTTGCCTTTTGCATCTCCCACCTCAACATCATCCGGAGACGGGTCCATTCACGCAACCATGTGAATTCCACTTTCGCTCCCATATCAATACCAAACGTCCTGACAGTGCAGTTAAGTAAACTGCGAGAAGAAGTCCCACGTGTTCTTGGGCGCAAACGGGGTCGATGATCCACTGTCGACCTGGGACGGGTTGTGGTCGCCATTATGAATGACCCAGGTGACCGGGAATCCCGCCTTGCAGTTCTTGTATTCGGTCTTGACCGACCGGCCGCCGTTAGGATTGGGCTCCGAGACTGGTGTGCATCCGTTGTTCTTGACAAACCGGTCGCGCATCTGCCTGCCCATTGCCACGTTGAGCACCGAATCGGATGTGCCATGCTGGCCGTAGTAGGCGACAGGATCATTTCCGCCAGAGCAGCCGCTAAGCACACCGCCAGAGAGAACAGCAACAGCGCGTATCATCTTGGGCCGCGAGCAGGCGAGATTGTAAGACATGCCGCCACCCCAACTAAACCCCGTGGCGAACCGCAAGTTGGTGTCAACACAGAGGTCAGCCTCAATCGACTTGACCATCTGGTCGAAAAAGGTAGTGTCCTCGCCACCATTGTTGGCCCAGCCAGAGTTGAGCCCGTTGGGCACGACGAAGATCGCGCTGTTGTTGGCCAAGGGCGGTAGGCCGTAATAAGGTACAACGCCGCCACGGTTGGGGTCCTCGCCCTGCACAATCTTGGTTGCGCTGCCTCCTCGTTGATGCCATAGGAAGACGAGCCGGTAAGGGTGATTCTTGTCATAGTTGTCCGGCAATTTCATGATGTACTGTCGTTGCTGGCCGTTGACCGACATTGAATATGTCTGGCTTCGCATGGACGGGTCCTTGCCACAACCCGCAGATTTGTCGGCAAGGACAACGCCCAGCCATGCGAAGACAAGCAGGGCCGCCGCCACCAGTGAATTCGGTCTTCGCTGCATTTTGGATACTGGCCTCAGCTGACAAATTTGGGCGAATGGAACGCGACTCAAAAGGCGATAAAACAAGAGCTGGTAAGCCGCTGGGTGAGCCAGTCTCGTTGTGCTGTCGCAGAGCAGAGGGTTTTATACCACAGGCGCGGGCATCCAGACGACCTCTTCGTGGAGTAGAAGGGTGGAGTGGTCTTAGGTCGACGTGCTAGTTGTCTTCGCCCAGCATAGCAGCAAAGGCGCACGAATAGGGAGACTGCCGAAATGGAGGCTCGACGGACGTGAACCAGGAGGTTTAACATTCCCTAGCGTACCTGGCCAGCACGGGAGCAGAGGCGTACGAACCGGATAAAGATGACGATGTAGGCGCGTTACAAGGAGCCATAACCTTAAGACTTCAAGTTGCTTCGCCGAAGACGTTAGCGGAAGCGCACGAATCGGATAAAGTCCGTTATTCGAGTTAAAGAACCCTATTCCCACAGAGTTAGACTTAATTCATCTCTCCCCTAAGTCGTGACACAGTACCGTTGACCGAATTCCTCGAACACGCAATCCAATTCGTGCGGCTCCTATCTGTATTTGATCAAGAGTTGCAAGAGGGATAGTAGTAGATGTTATGTGTATATTGCCAAGCCTTTCTCACAACGGGAAATATACGTGTCCAACAGGGAATGGTCATGGTCAAAGTTTGTCGGTGTTGTATACATGTAAATCGAGCAGGAGTTTAGGATGTGATTAGATAGGCGCCAAGCAAAAAAACAACCCCAAGCTGCCGCAACATGCCGGGTGACATTTGTACCGGGCAGCCGGGTCATATACTGTACACTGGGCCAAGTCCAATGCACACGCGCCCGAATCAGGGGCATCGTACAAATACCCGCCTCCCTTTTCCCGGCAAAGTGCCGCTGATACTTGCCGTTAACAATTGCCGAGAAGAAACGGGAAGTCTGAGAAAAACTTCCGCCACAACAACCTTTGCTGATTATTTGGTTGCTGTTGTTTTTCGACCGTCCGAGTTCAGAAGACTCTGGCAGGGTCGTGTGGTTGCGGGGATGCAGTTCAAATCAAGAAGTGGTTTGGTGAGGTCTTTAAGTTACACTCCCATTACATTCCATGCTGATTTGGTGCCAACTTGAATTCTCTCCGGGGCATAGGCAAGACAACTGGGCTCCGAATGTCTTAGAAATAAGTTGATTTGTGTTTTGGGTGAACATCGAGTTTAACGAGATCTTAGATACTTTGAGGATACCAAAATAGTTCGTGGAGTCCCTAAGGTACCTAGGTCATAAAATCCGGCCAATTTCCATCCTCGCCTGAACAACCGTGGCACTGAAGCGGAAGACAGCTAGAATACGGATTCCTTGCGGTATTACACAAGAAAGCGGAGAATAAGAAAAATATCACATTAGGTGCTACTTGTTTATATCATTCGCAATGCCACACATCAAGCCTCTCGTGGAGCCAGCCGCTTGTTGTCTTCAGTGCCGTCTTCCTTTCCGACATTGCAGGGGCGTAACCTTGTCCCATAATGACCTTGTCATCCATGCTGCACAAATCCTCGACGTAGCTCCATTGAACACACGAAGTCCAAGACTTGCAGGCGGCTTCGCACGCGTCCACCGACGCCCAGGCGCCCTTCCACAGCCCGGCGTCGTACCCCGTTTCGGGGACTGGAGGTGACTCCTTATTTGCAGAAGTGATCCTGTACAAGCCGGACAGGTTATCCCACCATTCTGCCCGTTTCCGAAGGCTTGGGGCGATCATGGCCAAGAAAAAATCGCGGTGGAGCAATGGTTTCTAATTATGCGTTAGCGATATACGCCTCCAACAAGGGGAAGAAAACCCCCGAGTGCAGCCCACTTACAGTAAAATCCCAGGTGCGCTCAAAAGCGAAATACCGCGCAACGTCCCGATTGTGGACTTTGTGCCAGGACATAAGGGGGCTGCACCAGTTCCACTTGCTGAAACCAAACCGCCAGTGCACAACGGGGTTGAAGCCCCAGGTGAATTTCTCGTCGCCATCGTTTTCCCCAAACCGCACCCCGTATTTGTTCAGTGCATAGCCGAGCACTTGGTCACCGCAGCAATGCGAAGCCGTGTATGCCTCAGAGTCCTCCGACATGGCTGGGTTACGTCCAAACGATTTCTCCCACGCACCCCTAGAGAGGGCAAAGCCGGCACCTCCGTGAGCGAAGACAATGTCCGACTTGGCGGCGTAGCTTCCCAGGTAATGCGGCTTCCGCCAATCGAAGGCCGAGAGATAGCTGAGAACATTGGGAAGAAACAAATAGGCGTCGTCCTCCATGTAAATGTACCACTTTGCCTTGGGCCAGTTGTTTCCAGCATGTTGCATCAAAGGGACGAACTTGTACTTGTCAACGATCCATCCTCCTGGGGGCCCATAATTGTCGCCATCCACTCCCGCAGCCTCCACATACACATTGTGCTCAGCATATTCGGGTTGCTGCCGGTACACGTCAAAGTCAGGCAGCGTTTTGGTTGTTTCTGTGATGTTCGCTAAGACATCAATGATTTGGACGTTGCCAACCGTGTCTGAGTGGTCCGAGTAAACCACCGTGTTTGCAAGCGGGATCCGGGCTGGGGAAAGAGACGTGGTCAAGTGAATGAGCAAGCGCTTCCACATTGAGGTGCTGCCGGTCTTGACAATCAAGAGCACATCACCCGCCGATAAGTCGCCGTGACTACCCCCGTGCTGCGCGGTCGGAGAACTGTCTGGGGCCAGTCTTGTGGGCGATGCGTCGGTCGCCAATGGGTATGGATGTGCCGCCGTTATTGCCGGCTTCGAAGCCAGCGTTTGGTCATGGCCCTGGCTGTATCTCCAATTTGGAAGCACATCACCCCAGTTGTTGACGTTTGGGTCGATGAGGCAGTAGGAGATCCAAAGGCAGACGGTGATGATGACTGCCGGTACCAGCCGGTTATTCCTGTGTGTGACGATCATCTCTGGGTGCTGGTTGGGCGTGCTTGTTGTAGAAGGGATTGGGCAACCGTCAAGTCGCCGCTCAAGTGGGCAGGGCTGATGAGAAGAGGTCGTTGACTGCCATTTGCGGCGACCCCGTCCGATCTCCATGCAGGAACGAGAAAACCAGGAACGAGGTCCAGGCCGTTGTTCCTGGTGCCTGTCAGAATGCTACCCTGCGCCTTGGCGCTTGGTTTTCACGGGCTGCTCGGTCATTGACTCACTGCTTAATTATTACACAAGATCCATACCTCCGGCGTGCACCCAATCAGTGACAGCAAATGAGCCGAAGTCCGATTTTACTCATACGCCGCTTGAAGATACGACAAGGCATTGCGGCGGAAAGCGACCGGAAAAGGATTTTTGTCAGGGGGTAAATGGTCAACGGGGCTGTGCGTGGATCATTCGCTGGCCCCTGCGACCCCTATTTCTGAGCCCTCGAGTGTGCGACAACATGGATTTGGAGCCGGAGTGCTTGGGTTTAATTTACAGCAGGCTCTTTTTCTAGTCTTGTTGCGTCAGGGGTCCTGGTCCGACACGGGAAGTGAGACCCCACGAGCACAACGTCGGCCAGAGCCCCATGGACGAGAGAAGCGACAAATATACTTAATACTTCGGGCCCTCAGGGCGCGGTCGTCATCGCATATTTCAAGCATTTTCTGTCTATACTCTGCATCTTGGTTCCTGTCAAATGTTCCTCGACAACCGGGCCAGCTGGGATGCCAGACCACAGGCCACCCCGGCCACCAACGGCCATCGGGTGCCGGCTCTCCGTCAATTTTTCAACGTGATCGGTTGCCTGTTGGCTGTCCCCCTTTACTACCTCACAACAGCGCACAGCCGGTACCCTGTAACGTTGGACATCGTCATCACGATCGTCTTCACGGAACTGAACCGCTATGTTATTGAAGGATGCCGGATGGCCTTCCTCGGCCGGCAGCGTCATAGCCAACCGCAAGACTTGCAAGAAAAGAGCGACATGGACATGGTGTACTTAGAGAGCCAACAAAGTACACAGACATTGGACTGCTTGGCCGCTGTGGTCGGGTGGCGGGAGGACCCGTCCCTGTACGCCCGCGCCCTGGAGAGCTACAAATCATCCAGAACATGTGTCTTCCTGCTTGCTGGCATTGATGGAGACGAAGCGGAGGACCAGGACATGGTCAAGGTTTTCAACAAGGTATGTGCTCTCGACCGTTTGGGGCAGATGCGAGACAAAAAGGCAGCTACTGACGCGATGGCTGTATAGACTTATCCAGAGCAATCCGCTGTAATTCACATCCCGGAACCTCTTGGCGAGGTTGCCGAGAGGATCCGCTCCAAGGCCATCGCTCAGAACCGTCACCATGATCAACCCGTTGACGAGGCCGAGGCCGACGTTATCGCACTTCAGTATTGCATTGAGCTGGCAAAGAGCATCCTCATCCAGCACAACCTGCGAATTGGCGCGCCAGACGGAGTGCGGCACCTTTGTCTCAGCCAGCGTCACATGCATAAGAAAGGCATCATGTTCACGGCATACGTCTTCTCGCTTGTCATTGCCGACATTCTTGGCGTCGAGTTCCTCTGGTCCTCGGACTCGGACACCATTGTCTTCCCCGATTCCCTGGAGCGGACCATCAACACTATAGCGGCCGACCCCGGTGCCGGAGGCGCAAGTTCCGGGTTAGTCGTGCACAACTCGCAAGAAACTACGGTCACGAAACTCGCCTCGGTCGTGTATTGGGGAGAACTGTATCTGACGCGGTCGACCCCTTCTTGCACAGGGACCAGTGACTGCCAAAGTGGCCCGAGTACTGCCTTCAGACTTGCCGCTCTGCCGGAAATCCTTGTGCCTTGGTATCTCCAAAGGGCACTTGGAAAACGAATGATTGTGAACGAGGACCGCCATCTCACTACGAACCTCCTCCTCAGAGGATGGAAGGTCATGTTTGCCTCAGACGTGCTTACAGCAACCGACACACCAACTACCATGGCCAGATGGCTCAAGCAACAAGTCCGGTGGGCGAGAGCGACGCATATTGAGTCGCTGCTCCATCCTCGTGTCTACGCCACCAGCCATCCTCTCCTGTTCTACGGAATGGCAAAACGCGAGTTTGGTCCAGCAATTGGTGCCATCGCCATAATCTGGTACTTCCTCACCTCGCAGCAACTGATTGTCTTTTCCGCCTACGATGTTCTCCTCCGCGTTCTGATCGGCTGCATCTACAACGTCGTGCGGAATCCCGATCGGTTAACGGGACGAGGACTGCTCTGGGTCGTCCCAAGTATCTTATTCTACTACATTCCGCTCCCGGCGGTCCATCTTTGGAGCATGGTGACCATGGGTGCGGACGGATGGGGCACGACCATGAGGGCGAGCGGTGAGCGAGCTCGAAGAGAGACAATGAGCAAGGCATGGTTCGAAACGGGTTTCTTTGTCGTATGGATGGGGATATTGGGCGGCGTTCTGGCAAAACTTCTTGGGGCATACTTTTGCATGGTTTGGCATGAGAAAATGGCGGCGATACTCGTCAGCACGGCGGTAGGGTCATTTGGTGCCTGGAAGGTTACCATTGGTGCATCATAGAGATAGATAATATTCCTCGAGGCATATATGAGCAGAGTAAGGTACTCTACAGCACCCAACCACAGAGGGCCTCGGCGTAATAGAGGTTGGACTCAGCGTTTCAGAAATCTGAGTCTTCACGTTGCATATCTTTTTGTCGAATCTCTCTCCACATTCACTGGAAGCGGACGGCTATTCTCGAGGTGCTTCCCGACGAGTCTGGACTCCAATCCGAGACCAGGCAACGACAGGCCGGCTGTCAAAATTCTCGTCAATACAGAAATTAGCGCAATCAAGTGTGAAGCAACTGTAACGTTTCCCTTGTGTTGTATTCAAGTGAAGTTCGTGTTAAGCGACAACAAGCGCCAACACTCCATTCCCGGACGGCCACGTCCGTCCCGTCTCTGCTGGCCAACAGTTATGAGACGGCATGTAGGTAATCCTGGATTTCATTTAATGGGCCCCATTCTCGATGTTCATGAATTGGATCGTCACGTGGCAGGGAAGAAAGAACACAGCCAGTTGCCCGATACGAGGAAAAATCGGTTGTGGCTTTCTGCTTGAGTGCTGAGACATCGATGTCTTGAACGTTGGCCGCCTGGAGCGGGAGGGTGTCTAGATATCGGGAGGGTGACCTGGTATGTCCTGCGATTCGTTGATGTGACATCCCATACGGTAGATTCGTACATATTCGTCATATCAATGCCGGTGCTCACTTTGAAGGTCAGTGAGAAGCGACAATTGTCTAGGTTTACATCGGAACGAGATTAAAAATGGCAAGTTTGTATCACTACAACTATGATCAAAACCTAACACACACACTACTGCTGAAGAAGAGCTTGGCATGTATCGGGTGTGGGCAAATTGGGTTTCCTCAGCCGCCGGCAGCATGGCGTGTTAACAATATTAGTAAAAAGACACAGTAACTTCACTCGTTCAAGTCTTTGCTCGCACGCTAAGCTCAACTGGCTAAGAAGTGCAGGTATGGATGTCTGTTTGATTAACGGAGCAAAGAACCTTCTACTTATAGAGCCTGAAAAGGCAGCTAGTTAATTAGAGCTTATCAAATGTCAGCACTCGGCCTGGGTGCTCTTGAATGCCCCCAACCCCTGGACGGCGCTGTGTATGTGTCAAAAATATAATATCGACTCCGATGATCGGCAAGCCAACTAGGAGTCATTGATGAAATCTAGCTTGAACCGCGAGATGGTAAATATCGCGATTGCAGACAAACAGTGACAAAGATAGGAACGAAGGCAGCCTAAATAGGGAGGAAAAACGAACGAGTAATCTCCGAAAGATACCGCGAGAGGAAAATGGGATGGCCACCCCTGGGCATCTACCTGTTTCATACGCAACGTTGATTGAGGTCCTGCCTCAGCAGCAATGCGAGCGTTGAGGTGATGCCGGTCATGCCTGAACCGATGCAAGGCAACGATGCCAGACAAATATATGCATCCTACTGTATGTACCTGTTTTTTCCCTCAACTTTGCTGATGTGGGGGCTATCCTAGCCCCATTCGTAGACCCTGACCGACCACTACTCAAACATGTTTACTAGGCTTCAGGCGGCGATGATGAATAGAAGAGGGTCTTTGAAATTGAGACCCGGGGGTTCCGCCCAGCTGGTCGAGAAGGGGCTGGCAAAATGCAACACGATGATAAGATATTCCGTCATTCGCATCCTTTTTAGAAGGCTGCAGGTCGAGGAGTCCGTGTGACGCGGCATCACGCGGGCACATGCAAGCCCCTCACCTGATTCTCGTCAAGTGTGGGCAAGATCCCGTCGTCAACTAGGGCCTAAAACAGAACGACTACCCTCAGCTCGCTCAAAGCGCGGGAAATAGCCGGTAGTCAGATGCACTGTTGCCAACTTTTGTCCTGCTAGAGGGTTCCTGGCGGTCCTCATGATGCACCGTGTCCCTGGATGTTTGGTTCATTGAGGTCCGACACTTGTGCTAACCACACCCGGTAACTACACACCGAGGGAAGCCGAGCCAATGCCAAGAATCGCAAATGGATCGGACTCCTCTGGCTTCCTCGGCGCATGCACTTAACGAGGCGGGGTTTCGTGTTCGCCCCACCCTCTTGACAAATTCAACGGACAAACTCGACGCTTGTCTTGAAGTTAAGTCGATAGATTTTTAGCCGCAAATTTCCCCATGAAAAATTACAGTTGTTGGGAGTATATCGCGACTGGGCGCTCGGAAGGAGTGAAGATTGACTTTGTTTTCTCAAGCGCTGGGTTGAGATTCCCATATTTGGAGAGAGCACGGGGATCGGGAAAGGCAACGAGGACGGCTCGCGGTGGCTCCGAACTTGGGGTGGTGCCGCTTGCCGCTTTCTTAGTAGTAGGTGGCTTACTTTGGTGAGGGCTTCGCCCCTTTACAGTGATACACCCCGCCATCTTGCAGAGATCGATCTCCCGTTTCCCCCCATCCATCCGCCTGGCGCGCAGTTTAGATTCCCGGTTTGTGTTAGTATCTTTTTTCCGACTGCATGCCACTGCTTCATGGCTCGGTTCTAGGCATATGTATCGCCGTGATTGATCATTTTTGCTCTTCGGTGCACTGCCTTTCCCGTTTTCTTGGATGGACGAGTGCTGGTCGTCTGCGTTGTGTTTCTCGCTGGCAATCCCCGCCCTAGCCGAGTCCTAGTCTCTGCAGCGGCCCGCCCGGGCTGCCCCTCATCAACAGTCAGCCTTGCGCAAATCAGGCCGCCCCTCCACTGACTGGCTCGGACCTCTCATCTGCGGAACATCGAAAGAACCTCGCACTTCCAACGTTGCTCCCCACAAACCCACACCCAGCGATGGCAACCTCTCACCCGAGCGAGCATCGCCACATGCGCAGCGGCAGCCTCAACATTCCCCCGCAGACCGGTCGCGCTGGCAGCATGGCCGGTGCCGTGCCCGGCGCTCGCTTCGACGGGCCACGAAGCCCACCGAGTAAGTTAGCCGCTCCCCTCCCCCCCGAGGCGCGTGTCGACCGCACAGCTCCTCTGGTTAGACTCCTTCGGTCCTCGACCCCTGCGGCAGAGGCTAGGGCACGATATATTGGCATAGGGTGTAGCCTTTTTGCTAACGCCGATTTCGTTCCTTCGAGCCAGACACATCACATGTCCCATGCAAATTCTTCCGGCAAGGTGCCTGCCAGGCAGGCAATGCCTGTCCGTTCAGCCACGACCTCAGTAGCGCCTCTGAGACGGTGTGCAAGTATTTCGCAAAGGTGCGTCACCCCGAGACTCGCCGCATGCTTACCAAAAAAAAAAAAAAAAAAGGGAGGTGGCGGCTGCCGACAATGACCCTCGAACTGACTCGTCGTGCCACGCGATACAGGGCAACTGCAAGTTTGGTCCGAAATGCGCCAATATCCACGTACTACCCGACGGCCGCCGTATCAACTATGGCAAAAACGGTGTGACGATAGGGGCACCGCCGGGGGTTGCCCTTGGTGCCCGCGTGAATCCGACAACATACCACCAACCCTCCAACAGCGCGCTAACCAACTCATTTTTGCGTGCCGATCAGCTGCCCCCTTACACCGCTCCGACTCCATATGGCGTCCAAGATGACCCTTATGGCCACCAGCTGGGCCGCCAGCCGAGCATGGAGAACAGCTTACCCATAATCGACACCACTTATAGCTCGAATCCGGCGTCTGCCTATGGTTCTCCCCGCGACGAGGATGCCGCCCGCCTCGGGCTCGCCCTCTCCCCGGTGAACGCGAAGGGTCTTTCGGTGTTGGACGCTCCGCTGCCCGCCTCGTTCGACAGCAACGGTATATCACTCGCCGCGAGATACGGACCGTGGCCAGCATCCGTGCCGTCCAAATTCGGCCTCGAATCACCGTCGCCATCGCTCCACTCGGCAAGAGACGCTCGCACGTCCGAAACGCTCAAGCTTTTGCACACCTCCGCCTTTGGGAGCAACGAGCATCTATCTCCTTCCGCCATTGGCGCAAGTGACGCGAACGGCTTCGGGAGTAGCCCGCCTGTCGGTTCGGCGACCCTAGGTTCGGTGCTGGGGAGCGATGAGCACTTCGGCAAGCGCTTCATGCACAGCAGCGCGCTGCGATATACCAAGCCACGAATGATAAGTAGCAGCGTGCCCAAGATTGACCGGGACTGGGAGGCTGAGTTCATGTTTGAGGAGGACTACGTCCCAGGTGCTCTAGCGAACGAGGTCCTGACGCCGGCCGAGAAGGCCAGGAGGGGTTCCAACACCAACACTGTGCGGATGACGGATACTATGGAGCCGGGCGCTGAGTCTCTGCCCATCGGAGCAGCGAAATTCGGCAGTCCTGTCATGGCCGCGAGTCCGAGTCGCTGGGGCCCCCTATTTCAGCGGCAAAAGGAGGAAGAGTTCGACGCCGGCGGTTCTACTCGGTCCATGAAACATGTGTCGGCGTTTGGTCATGTGGGAAGCCCACTGAGGAATTCGAGCCTCGCATCGGCAATCACGGCTGAGCTTAACGGAGACTCGATCAGTGGCAGGGCTGGGAACCAAGACAACGGGAACGAATCCGTCTCCGCTTTGACACGGCAACTTCGAGAGACACGGCTGGCTGAGAGCGGATCCGAAAGCCCGAGCCCTCATCTTCACCCATCCGTGCCGCGCAACCATAAAATGGCTGGGTCGGCTACCATGGGCGCGGGCATCATTGGAAAGGAGCGGGAGAGGGAACGGGCTCTCGAGCGACACATCAGCAGTGGGTCGATCAGCTCGAGCGTGACGGGGAGGTTCACTACTCCAATCGACGAGGAGGACTCATCGTTTGTGTTTAGGATGGAGGAAGAAGATGACACGCAGATGCGCGCCAGGAAACGTGCCTCAGGAGGTAATCTAGGCGTTGGGAGCCCGCTCAGTACCGGATGGAGCTACGCCAATGTGGTTGCCAGCAATAGGGCCGCCACAAGCACTCCAAACGGCAAAGGTACGACTGGGAACAACGCCGAGGTAGTCGGGGGGAGATGAACGGGGACAAGACAGTTGCGGCTGCATGGGGGCGGGGGGGTATGGTAGAGCGGAGGACATGATAACGATACTACATTGGGGCTACGGCAACGGAGTGCATCGGCCTGTCTCTGCGAGTAGGAACAAGGTGGGAGGCATCCCAGTGGAGACACGGCAAGGCGTTGTTGATATATCAAAATGGCGTTTTTTGTTGGTCGGCTGGCGACATCACATCACATCTCTCGCGTTTCTATCTTGGCTGCGTGTTAGGATAATCTTGTATAGACTGGTGTGGAAGGCGTTTCGGTAAGTGGATGTTGTCAGATGGAGGAAGTCGGTCTTTGCAAAGTCAGCCACAGGACAGACAGTCCTCATACGATAATACATAGCCATAAAACCAAATCTGATCTAGCGAAGCCACGAGAGATTCTGAAGTCGACGTACATAGCAGAGATGGATCAAGGGGGGGGGGGGGGGGGCGCCGCACAGGACCTACCAGTATGTGGAAGGAGCCAGGCGTCAAGTCGCCAACCCTCGGCCGTTTTCAACTTGATTCTGCCTGGACGGATGATCTGCGATAGTTGAGCGGTATTGTAACTATCTTTACCCATCTCGTCCGGGCTGTCAAGCCTCCGGTGCGCAAGATCACGACCGCCTTTTAGACCTAAGGACAACGCCCTTTGCTGGTGCCCTCATTGACACAAGTAACAGGCGAAGACTAGAAACCCTTATCCACCGTTTATTGGTCAAGGGGGCGTCCTACACGAGTTTCGGGGCGTAAGACACAAAATTTCTGTTTTTGCGTGGACATCCGCCAGGCTGGTAACGGAAGACCGAGACCGTTTCCTCCTAAATTAGCAGAGCAGGCGCGTTGACATGGCAGGCCCTGTAGGCCCGGCACGCGAACTCTCCTGGTGGTCGGGCAAAACAACAAACGCCACGAGTAGGGCGATCATGGCTAGCACGCCTGTCACAATAGCACGGTGAGGGGAAGTGCAGTAATCTTTACGCCAACTCGGGCGGCGCCTCCGCCGTCTCTTCCATTGGGATGGGCCAATACTCTCACAAAAGGCCGTACCCATCCATGCACGTCTGTCCGATGCAAAATATTATGGCCACCCCAGCTCAAGCACTGTCTAACCGGCGGCCAAGGAGCGGCGTGTCATGTTGCGTGTTGTTACGGTGATGGTATTGTACAGGCAGATGATAAAACATGTTTAGTTTGCGTCCGGCTGGCTGAGGATATACTCGACGGCCTTGTCAACTGAGGAGGCAACGGAGTCAGCGGATTGGCAACCACATTGTGCAGCAGAGAGGGACACGTACCGCTATGAATCGTATCGGCATCCTTGTCCGGAATCTCGATGCTGAACTCCTATATCGCAACTTTGTCAGCGCCGCACTTGTTTTCACTCCAGGGCAGTACGTGACGTTGGCGACCCCATAACGTCACGATCCAGTTGCCCCTCAGCAAGCAAGGGAAAGAATCGTACCTCCTCGATGGCCATCACAACCTCCACGGTGTCCAAACTATCCAAACCAAGGTCGTTCGCAAAGTGCGCGCTCTCTGTGATCTGTCGTATCGAGGAAATAAATCATGTTAGGGTAGGGAGGTAACAGGCGGTTTGGCCTCGGATGCCAATGGGTAGTAGTTGAAACTCACGTTGCTGGGGTCGTTGACCTAAAAACCATGTCAGTCTCGATTGTCTATATTCCTACGCAAAGCAACACGAAGCGGCATTGATGATAGATAGGCCGGGCACAGGGCATGGTTCCTGCTATCCGGAACGAGACTCGGAGTTTGCTCCAGCCAAACCAGCCAAACCAGCGATCCGGCCCGGGCTGGTGATGGAAGGAGAATGGCCAAAACCCACCTTATCAAAGCCCGACAGCAGCTGCTTGATCCGCTCGTAGACCTCGGTCTTGTCGAGAGAGCTGCCCGAGGCATAACATCGCACTGCCTGCCAGGCGACCGTCTTGGGCACGAAGGAGGTGGCTCTCGGAGCCGGGGCGATAGCGAATCTCCTGGCAGCGGCCGAAGGGACGGGGCGCATAGCCGTCCGCGACGCGGCAGCGGCGGATCGGAGAATGGCGGTACGGAACATTTTGGTTGATAAATTGAGCTGCGGGAGGATTGGCCGTCAGAGGAATGGCAATTGGGCCGAACCGATGTTGTGTCGCGGGTGCAATCGAAGGGAATGTGGTTGCTGCGGTTTGGCAGGAAGCAACGGGATGACGATAAATTTCTCGCCGAGAGTCAAGCTCGAGGAAGCATGCGCCAAGCTCTCTCGAGTGGACCGTGCATAGTCACGTGATTCCCGGCGAGATGGAATTGGCACTGATGAGATCTCGACACGACGACAAAGAAAAGGATAGCTTGCTTTTAGTCGCGAGAAACGATATGTACAACTCTGTCTACAAATGTGCGGCCTATAGTCCCAGCCCAAATACCTCAAAACACAGCATAACTGCCCTTATCTGTAAGGCGCATCTGCCCTGATGGCCGCTGCCAGCTCCGGCTCCCACTTGTCTCCATTGGCAAGCAATTTCTCTGCCACAAGTTAGCACAGGAAAAGAACATCATGACAGCGTTGTTGCACCGTACCCTTATTGTAGAGCAGCTCCTCGCGGGTCTCGGTAGCATATTCGGCGTTGGGAGACTCAACGATGGCATCGACGGGACATGACTCCTGGCAGAAGCCGCAGTAGATGCACTTGGTCATGTCGATATCGTAGCGGGTCGTCCTCCTGGAGCCGTCGGCACGCTCCTCAGCCTCGATCGTGATGGCCTGCGCAGGGCAAACTGCTTCGCAGAGCTTGCAGGCGATGCATCTCTCTTCGCCCGAGGGATACCGGCGCAGAGCGTGCTCTCCGCGGAAGCGAGGGGAGATAGGACCCTGTACCAGCGTCAGTCCGGTGTCAGTGGCAAAGCGTAAACTTCCCCGTCCGGTCTTTTGAGGGAATTCGAAAGATTGTCCATAGCCGTCCCTAATGGACGCCCCTCGCTCTATTTCAACGCACCTTCTCAAACGGGTAGTAGATCGTGTACCTTCAAACTGCCATGTCAGCACCGCATCCACGGGAAAAAGCGAATGCGGACCTCGGGAAACTACTCACGGCGGCCTGAAGAACTGCTCCATGAGCACGTACATGCCCCGCATCATTTCCGTCAGGAGAAAGTACTTTCCGATCTTGTCGAACGTGCCCTCCTTCTCTTGATCCCACGACGTCGGCGGTTTGAGTCGGAAATTTTTGGGCGGCGGGCCGGCCGGCGTCGCATATCCTCTCCTTGCAACTAGCACCTGCGAGGGGATTGTGCGCACGAGGGCAGAAGGGGCTCGGACGAGGGGGATCTGGCGCGCCGCCATTGAGACAGCCGAGGTTGTGATCATTGTGGCAGCTATTCGTCGAGAGGCTCGGGTGCGTGATGAGGGGACGGAAGGAAATTGGGCGAGGTGGTTGATGACGGCGACAGCTTTTTGCGCAAGCTCCTTCAAGATTTGGCAGATGTGGGCGGAATGCCAGAAAGGGCGCCGGTATGGTGTTCTTGGGCGCCAATTAAGACGATCCTGCCGGGTTCGGTCGACCAGACACGAGGTGGAGGAGTGGGGAGATGGGAGGCGGCTTTCTGAGCTCCCCAGCGGCGCTTGACGTGCTGGATCCTGGAGCTCGGGCAACGACCTTCGGGGATTTGGGGCCAGCAACTCGCGCGATTACATTTCCTGTGACCTGATTGGCAAAATCTGGACCCGCGGGCCCGTATTTATAGTCACGTGATCTTGCAGCACAGCGTTCACTGCCACTGCGAGTTGCTGACATAATTCCATAACTTCGCAATGGTGGGCGACTCACGCCCCGGGTCGTCTAGGTCAACGCTGCCCAAAACATCACAACGCAACTCGCTTTAATACCGCGCTATTTCGCTGGCTGGTGGTATGTACCGTACTGGCTCTACGTTTCTAGCACGGGCCGGATTGAATATTATCAACAAGCATCCGCCCCCATGTGGTCCACCAAACGCCCACGTTGGCAGCCACGACCAAGTCCAGCATCTTCAGGCCCTCGTCGTGGATGATGAGCTTTCCCAGCTTGGCTCTCTTCCCTGTGTTACCACCCCCAGCATGCTCCTTTCCGAGACTCAAATCCATCGGTGTGTCGTTGTCGTAATCGTCATGGTCATCCTCGGACTCCTCGTCGCTGCTTCGCGACCTGTGATGCAGGAGCTTGTTGAACTGTCCAGACAGACGAGTCGCATCCCACCGGCCTCCTCCTTTGGATCCGCCTTCTCGGTGGGGTGCACGGTGAAGACCGCTCTGTGGCAGGTTGAACCGTAGCTCGCTGACTGGCTTGGCGCCTGCCAACGCTGAGGAGAGCTCGTCACCGCGCGAACGGCCCATTACCTGCGCATCCCTGATGCTTTGCGCCACCTCTCTTGGGTCAAGCCTTACGCTAGCCGGGTCGAGGATGTGGCGGCACTTCAGACTCCGCCCGTTGGTGCTGGTCCGAAACTCGCACCTGCCATTCCAAGGACTCAAAAAGACATAGCCCTTCGGTTTGAGGCCCGGCCCAGGATGCGTAATGAGCGTTGGCGACTGTCTGCCGTCAGCCGAGTCAACCGAGCCAATGGTCGAAGCACTGCTCTGGCGTGCGTGAAAAGGTCCTGCCATGGTGTGCTCCTCGGGAGACATGCCTCCGGCATTGGCGGGACCACCAGGATGGTCCCTGCGGTGGAAAGCCTTCTTCAGGTTTGACTTCCAGCTCGTGCCGTACGACATGACGACCTGCCGCGAGAAACCCTCCTCGACTGGCTTCCAAGCAGCTTTGAGCGCGGAGGCTTTCTCTGCTTCGTGTCCTGCCACGCTCCCTTTCATCAACTGCTGTGCGAACGAGTGTCCGGAGGTCGGTCGGCAGGCGTCCACATCCGCCCGGCTGGGCAAATCGCGATACTTTGCGTAGCCCGAGGTCTCGAGCCGGATGCCGATTTTTTGCACGTGGGCTAATAAATCCCCCATGTTTTCGGGGTCAAGGTTCGGGTCGGCAGAGTCTGGCGTAGGCACGTTCGTCTGGAATGACGAGACCTTGCCGACGTTGCATTGCGTCCCTGAGGTAGGGTCCCGTCGGATGATGGTGAGGGAGAATGATAGGGAAGAAGGCCGGCGTCCTACCCTCCCGGGCGACAGCATATTGTCTGCATGTGGGTGCAGCGGAGAAGCCGGCGACGTGATGCCGGCCGGCTGACTAGCGCGGACTGTAGCTAGAGTTTCTGGCTGGGTCGGTGTCACAGGGCGTCCTTTGCCACTCATGTCGGACACCGCATGCGTACCAACGCCAGGGCCAGTGCCCAATGCGGTTGGTAGCGTTGCGCCCAAGGCTTTTCGCGGAATCGAAGTAGCTAACGGCGGGGGCCGGGGAGATAAGACGGGTACATCTGACGGGCTTCCGGATCGCCGATTTCGAAACACCGGGTTTTCTCGATATCCCTCAACCATGTCCTCCCGAGGATGTGTCATGGAGCCCGAAGGAGAGGCAGGGTTTCCGGCAACGGGAGCCCGAAGGGCAGAGGCCGGGATTGTGGCTAGCGAATGTGGCACGGCGCCGCTGTTTCCGGCATTGCCCTCCGGCTTCGGCATCTGGGCGGATGTCGGCAACGGCTTCCTCGGGATGGCGCTTCTCGCGCTCTCACTGCTGGTTCGAGGCGAAATAGAACCGTTGGTTCGTTGCGGGGCGGCAAGAAGTCCATCCTCCGGTGAATCAAGATGGACGTAGTACAGCGAACTGGTGATGTCCTCACTCGTCACATTCTTTTTCAGAGGTCTGAAGGTTGAAAGGATAATGTCTGGGTGAGCCGAGGTTAGCAACGGTCGGTACATGAGGTGTGTCGGGGGCAGCACACACCTTGCGTGCCGGGCACCCGAGAAAGGTACAGCGTTAATGACCCGCGGAGCTCTGGGTGGTAGGGATACTGCGGTGGGTTGGCCGCCAGATAATTGATGGTCGACAGCGACCCAGCTTCCTGCTGCGGCCGCGCCGTCATCCTCAAACCTAGCTACTGTAATGAGAAGTCCACAGCTATAACCAGTTTTAGCGGATAGCGGGGGCGAGAAGTTCTTGAAAGCGGGCAAAGGCGAAAGACTGTCCGAGTTGCCCAACGTGTTGCGTCCGGGATGCCGTGTTGATGGTAGAATCTGTCCGGTGCAGTTGCAACGTAGAAAGAACAGTAAGAGATAAAAGGAATTTGTGGACAAAGCACCAACGTAGCGTTGTAGGTTTCGAAGCAGGTGTATTAAATTCCCAGAGGTGGCTGGTCTGATGTGTCTCGCGCGTTCTGCCGACAAGTGTCCACGGGGGTTTCTGTCTCCAGTCACCGAGCCACCACGAGACGCCAGTGACGTCGCAAGCCCGTGAGGCGGTGCTCCGCCAGCTGGGTCGTCAGCAAGGACTCGGAGAAGCCGCGGTGCGGCTGAATGAACTTGTTATAAACCGCAAGCTAATCCTCTGGGGCATCTACAGTACGGAAGAAGACGTGCATCGTCATGGGTTGCTCAGGTATCTCAACCCGCTCATTCTAGTCCGCAGAAATGCTCCTCCGCCTGGGAAAATGGAAGTACTGAGAAAATTTGGTGGGGCCTCCCGCTCGCTTTGGGCTGCCAGCTGAATTCTGAAAGTGGGGCCTTGCCACACATTTCCCTTGGCGTAACAAAACAACGATTTCGTACTTCGTATTGTATGTACCTACTGTATGTACTGTACTTACTGTAATATTAACGTGGGCGCCTCAAAAAATAGTGGAATTGACACGGTTAAAACAGGCTGCAATGCCCTCAATTAATTAGAAGCATCGACTGCGATGATTGAAACTATCTGTACACGTGTATAACTGTCTATCCTAGCCGTGGTTGCAGTTCAAGGTTCGGTATCTTTAACGTATAGTCTGTACGTATGTATGTACAGTACCTACACATCTATTCCCAAGACCCCGAGTCCACAGTGCGCTTACAAATTCAACAAAGATCCCAAGTTGCTCCCTCCAAACTCAAGTTACTCAACCTCGACGAAACACCGTCAGAGGCGGCTTCCTGATTTAACATATCTGCACAACCAATGATATGCGGGCGACTTGTTTTGGTCACAAGCGACTCCATCACAATAACACACTGGCAAAGACGTCCACCCGAGGCTCGCGTTTGCAATAATAAGCAAGCACAGAGTTCAACCATCATTAGCGTGCACCTGCAGCGAAGAGAGCATCCATAGACTGCCTCGAGCTTTTGTGAGTTCCTCAAATACGGACAAAAAGGAAAGTTCAATTCTCTATCTCAAGCTGAAGCAAAACACCCGGGCGCCCGGGCTGCCCAGTGACAATGAACACTCCGATGCCCAACTCCAGTTCGCCCAACTCCAGTTCGCCCAACGCCAATACGCCCAACGCCGATACACCCAACGCCGATACATCCAACGCCAATTCGCTCGTCCCTTACACTTCCCTCGTCTTCTGCACAATCAGTGCCGCCAGATCGCTGATGGTTCCGCTCGACAGAAGCTCCAGGATCTGCAGGTTAGCCCGGAGTTCCTTGGCGATCCAGTTGCGTAGCTCAATGGCCGTGAGCGAGTCTAGCCCATATGATGTGATGTTCCTGGCCACGTCCACATCCTGGGCGGCGAGCGACAAGATTTCGGAAAGCTTCTCGACCAACCCTCGCGCAGCAATACGTGCGGCCTCATTGTCTGATTTGGCAGCCCGGAACGCGTGGCCTGTAGAAACCTCTTCCCTGGGCACAAGGCCCCGTTGCTTAGCGGCATCGAGACAGTCTATCTTCAACCAGGCAAAACGGCGCTCGTTGGCGTAGTAGGGCAGTTGGCCATCGCTGTTCAAATGTAGTCTCAACCCTGTCATGCACTGAGGCGCACATTGGCCACGAACAGCAACCGACAGCAGCGCGAGGACCTCGTCCTCGCTGATGGTCTCGTTGCCAAAGTTCCGGAGGATGTCTTCACGTCGCTCCGTGTTTTCGGCCATGTAACCGGCTCCTGTCACCGCTGTCAAGTCGAGAGCGGTTGCGGGAATACGACTGTTCGCCAGGAAAAGGGCGAACGAATCGAGCCACGCATTTGCAGTAGCATATGCGCCTTGGCCCCGACTGCCGATGATGCCCGCCGCCGAGGAGAGCATGACAAAATAATCGAGTTCAAAAGCATCCCTGGTGCACTCCACGGTGCCAGCAGTTATGAGGTTATATGCGCCCTCGACCTTCGGCCGGACGACGTCCATGAAGTCTTCGTGAGACATGTTTTCGATCAAAACATCCTGCCCTCTCGTTAGCCTGGCCCCTTCGTTGGTTGGATGCAAAGAACCTTGACTCACCCGAAGAACCATCGCAGCGTGCACCACACCGCAAATCCGGGGCATGTCTCTTTCAACATGCTCGAGGAGCTGCTTAGCCTGGTTCAAGTCGGCAATGTCGTACGTGAACACCAGGAGCCGGAAATCATAGCCCATAGCTCTCATTTCCTGGAACAGGTCGCAGACCGCGTCGTTGGAGCGGGGGCTCCTCACCACCATCGCGATGCTACGCGCTCCATGCGCGATCATATATTTGGCTATGGACCGGCCAAGGCCGCCTGCTCCGATGATGAGGTGAGTCCCCTCGGGTCGGAAGATTGACCCTGGCCCAGATGGTCCGATGGCGCGTTGGACTTTCGTGTTGAGTTCGCCGTCGCTCATAATCCTAGCGACGACAATGTTCCCATCCTCCTCGGCAATCTCCATCTCGGCGTCCTCCATATCTGCAAGCACCGACGCGGCAAAGGCCTTCCACATCAACGCCGCCCGCGCCTCATCATCAAGGCTGGAACGCGGGTCCAAGTCGAACGTGGAGATAGCTGCGTCCCGTTCCGAGCGAGCCGTGCGGCACAAGCCGATGGCCATGCCGCTATGCGGTGATGTTGGGAAGCGAACGGCCCCCTCAGTCACCCACATTACGCCTGGTGCCTTGGTAAGCAATGATTTGACACGCTCCATGCCTGCCTCGCAGTCATCACCCTCCATGATGGGTCCCATCAGGTCGTCCAGGACGATAAAGTAATGCTTCTGGTAGTCACCCTCGCAGATCCTCCGCATCCCGAGTACGGCCGCGTGAGTGCCGGTACGCCTCCGGATCTCTCGGGATAAGTGCACGGCACATGCGGCCATGACGCCATTTCTGGGTTCGGCGACGATCACGAATTCGGGACCCGCCCACTCCATCCTCGGGTTTCGCATCCCACTTGATTCGCCTTCCTCAAGCGGCACCTTGTTCAACGAGACTTCCTCAAGCGGTACCCAGGTCAACGTGAAGCACAACTCCCGCGGCGCCGGAGGCGCCTGAGGGGCTGTCTCCAGGGCGAGGAACTCGACGCCGGTCATGCACACGGCTGCGTTTGCCGACGGATCCCACAGAAGAGGGATATCTACCGCCGAGTAGGGCGTCCCTCGCTCAGGTATTGCGCGAACGGTGAATCTATCACCCGAAAACGGCTGCAGGGTGATACGGTCGATTGTGAGAGGCAGATGAGGCCTCTCGACCACTTCATCACCTTCTTCGTCCGGCATCCTAAGCAACAACAAGAGCTGAAACACCGCGTCGACGATCGAAGGATGAAGCTTGTATGGAGTTTCATGTTGCAGAGGCATGCTAAGATGGGTTTTCGGAACGCTGCACTGCGATGTTGCGAACTCTTCTCCTGCATAGAGTTCCTCCAGCGCGCGGAATGACGACGGGTATGACATGCCACGCCGTGATGCGAGATCGCCGTAGATTTTTTCCGGGCCCCAGTGGCAGAAGTTGTCGGGATTGAGAAGACGGTTACCGTCATCTGAACTGGCAGGCGTGGGAAGCACAGATGCCGAATGGGGCGAGGCCTGGTCGAGGGGGGTCTCACCGGGTAGTGCTACCACTGTGCCTGTGCAGTGGTTCAACCAACCCCGAGTAGCCTCATAGGAAATGATGCGGAACACATGGCATCCCGCTTCGCCTCCCTTCGAGGGGTGGAAGCTCACAAGGATTTCGAACTCCTGATTGTCTGCCAAAAACAGGTGCTCGGAAACTTGAAGGTGGTGGATTTCGAATTTCGCGGCAGGGAGCCCGTTCAGGGACGCGTCCTGGGCTGCCGCTTCCACGACCATGGATATGAAACAGGCCACGGGAAATACCATGCGGGACTGAACCCGGTACTCCTTCAGCCAGGGCAAGTCTTCGATGCGGATAATGTTCCGCCATGTTGGCTCCAAATTATTTGACCAGTCGGCGAGTGTCCCCAGAAGGTCGTTCCGTGCAAAGGGCTTGAGACGGTGCTGCCGAGCAAGCCGCGATTCGGAACAGTACTTTTGCCGCGACCACGGATACGTGTACAGCGACGGGATCAGCTCGGGTCTCTCGTTCTCCTCGCGGCGGTGGTTGACTTGGCAGAAGTCCGGGGTGTATCCGCGAACAAAGAGCTGACCAACCGTCTCGAGACAGGTTTGCGTGGCATTCCGGCCTCGCACCAGTGTCGGCAGATACGTGATCTTGGTCGCCACAGAGTCTGGTAGTTGCCTGAGACCCTGCATGATAGGCCCCTTGAGTGCCGCGTGGGGCCCGATCTCGATGAGGATGTCGGGGCGGTCCTCGGTGAGCAGGCACTGTAGAGCCGTTGAGAAGCGAACTCGGTCTGTAAGATTGTCGACCCAATACTCGGGCCCGAGTTCCGTGGGGTGTATTCTCCGGCCACGGAGCGATGAGAAGAACGCGATCGGGCTATCCGCCGCGCTGGCCTCGCCTTCGATGTGCCGCACACTGTTGTAGTACCAGTCGTCAATGCGCTTCATGTGCGGGGAGTGATAGGCGACGTCGACGAAAAGCTTCCGGGCGAAGGTGCCTCTTTCCTGAAGCGCGGTTTCGAGATAGTTGATGGCGTCTTCGTCGCCGGACAAAGTGGTCGAGAACGGCGAATTCTCACAAGCAACCACGCAACGCGGGCCATTTATTGCGCGCAGCCTTTCGAGCACCGGGCCTAGCTCCTCGGCACTCGCGTCCACTGCCATCATGGCGCCCTTGAGATTGGGATAATACCGCTTCAGCCTGCGGATGGCCTGCCCGCGGTAGTAGGCTGCTTGCATGGCCGTCTCTACTGTCAGGACGCCGATCGCATATGCCGCTGCGATCTCACCGCTAGAGTGGCCCGTGACGGCAGCCGGCCTCACGCCGAACGTGGCAAGCAAGTCAGTCAAGGCCAACTGAACCGCCGTGCAGACCGGCTGGCTGATATGCGCCAAGCCAACTCTCGACTCACTCTCCACCGTGAGCAGCTCCCTGAACAAGTCCAATCCGCTAATGTTATGCAGCGCCCAGTAGGCCCTAAAGATTGTGCGGAAAAAAGTCGGGTGTGAGAACATGAGCTCCCGGCCCATGGCATACCACTGAGCTCCCTGACCGGTGTACACAAAAGCCAGACGAGGGGGTTCGCTCGGAGCCCGGGCCGGCACGGCTTCGTGGCTGTTCAGCGCGCTGGCGACGTCGCTGCACATACTCGCCACAACTGCTACCCTCCAAGGAAGATGAGACCTCCGCTGACAGAGCGTGTACGCCAGGTTCCGCGGCATGGTGGTCTGGTACAGTTCCGCGTGTTGCTCGATCCAGATGCCAAGCCTCTTGATTGAGTTCCGCAGGGCGATTTCGTCGTTGGCAGTGACTACAAAGAGCCGGAGTGGCCTATAGGCACTATTGCTTGCGATTTCGAGATCCCTGAGTCGAGGGGCGGCACTCAAGACGCATGTGGCGTTGGAGCCACTGAAGCCAAAGTTGTTGACACAGACGTACTTCTGCCTAGCAGGCCACGGCTCTTGCTCGGTAGCTACGCGCATGTTCCATTCGTCGAGTGGGATCGCCTCGTTCGCCCGCTCAAAGTCGGCGTTGGGCAGGATGAAACCGTAATAGAGCATCAGGACCGCCTTGATGACCGACACGACGCCGCTGGCGCATTCGAGGTGACCGATATTGGCCTTGACTGACCCGATGTACAGGGGGTTCTCGGGTGAGAAGTGGCGACCGACAGCTCGGTGAATGGCTTCCGCCTCGATCGGGTCCCCCTTCTTTGTGCCGGTGCCGTGAGCCTCGAAGAAACCGACGTCGCAGGGGTTGATCTCGGCTTCCGCAAAAACCTTCCTGAGCAGCCTTTCCTGCTCCTTGCGATTCGGGGCCACGATGCCGATGGTGCGTCCATTGTGGCTGATACCACTGTGTGTGATAACGGAGAATATGTGGTCGTTGTCGACCTGGGCTTGGGTCAGGGGTTTCAGGACTAGGCATCCAGCGCCTTCACCCCGCGCGTACCCGGACTTGGCACGGTGGTCAAAAGCGTACGTCTTGCCAGCCTGGGAGAAAAGACGCAGTTTGCTCATGGATACCCAGACGTCGGGGTCGGTGATAAGGTGTGACGCGCCGACAATGGCCAGTTCGGACTCGCCAGTCCGGATGCTCTGTACCGCGAGATGTAGAGCGTGCATACTAGAAGAGCAGGCAGTATCAATGGTAAATGCAGGGCCCCGCAGGTTGAAATAGTAGGCCAGTCGGCCGGCGAGGAATGCTGCTTGGTTGCCGGTAGCGTCGAAGCTGGGAATGTGGTCCAAATCCCGCAGGTTGCTGACACGGTGCTCGCTGTAGTTGCCTCCGACGAACACGCCCATTCTCCTCCCGGAGACCGTCTCTTTTGGCATGCCGGCATTTTCCAAGGCCTCGTAGGCACACTCCAATAACAGTCGCTGGGCAGGGTCTGGCAGACAAGGCGTCAGCAGGGCGGTTTTCGGTTTTCAACGAGTTTGATTTCTGGTGACCTACCCATTGACTCGGCTTCCTTCTTGGTGATGTCGAAAAAAGCAGCATCAAACATCGAAATGTCGTCTTGGAGGAAGTAACCGCCTTGAGAGTTGAAGCAACCCTTCTTGTCGGGGTTCGGGTGATGGTATGCCTCGGCATTGAAGCGCTCCTTGGAGATGGCCGACCATGCGCTTCGTTTGCGGCACATCATGCGGTAAAAGTCTGCGGGAGTCGACACCTTCCCTGGAAGACGGCAGGACATGCCGACAATGGCGACGGGAGTCATGTTTTGTTGAGGCATGATGTACACTGATACAAACGAGAGTGGTAGCGAATGGAACGAGATCGGGAGTCAAAGTCCAGGATTAGAGAAGTTTGCCTCGCCTGGTCGAGGGAGAGAATGGGCGAGGACAGACGGGTTTATAACCGCGACTAGTGAACCGGAGAGATGTGTGGGTATGCACGAAACTCCCGCACGCATGCGTACTGCATCTACAAGACACCATGTCATACAAACGTCTAACTTGCAGTGGACTTAAGGTCCGAGGCTTCAAACCCGAAGCAGTGAGGCCGAGTCTCCGAAGGGCCGAAGCCTGAAGACCGCAGCATCAGAACATGACGCTCCCCGCTGCACGAACAATAGCGTGGCCAACCAGATGTTGAAGACGGGCTGCAGCTATTGATGTGGATACAAATGAAGTATTCGCCTCAAAGAACGCGAGGCTTCTAGAGCTCCTTGGTCATTGTGTGGTCCTAGCTTGTTTGTGTAGTAAGTAGTCTTCGTCCACACGGTTACCCACTTTGCGGGCATTCGGCATTATTCAAAGGAACTGCCAACATCAC
Organism: Chaetomiaceae sp. B2702; assembly: GCA_023628455.1. Lineage (NCBI taxonomy): Eukaryota > Fungi > Ascomycota > Sordariomycetes > Sordariales > Chaetomiaceae > Chaetomiaceae sp. B2702. The sequence continues at coordinate 74,709 of JAMAKP010000046.1, forward strand.
ATCTGTCTAAGCCTCACGGGGACATCGGGCCTAAGAGTCGCCGGGCCTTCGGACTGAGATGGTAGGTAGTATGACCGAGTACAGTCACGACATCGGATGACTTTGCTGAATTCCCCAAATTCCCGATCTAGAGCAGAGCCCGTCAGCACCTAACGCTCCAGTGGCTTTCGTTCATCGTGGTGTGTGTGCCGGGAATGATACGCGTCTGGGAGATGCGACGGGAGACGACGTAGTTGGTCCGAACATGTGCTTCGCCACTACCGACCTCCCACCGACAACATCATATAACTGCCACTATCCCTCAGCTATTGCACTCATTCCCATTATCCTCACGGGACTGGGGAACCTTTCCTTAATATAATAATACGCCATCTGTCATAACAGACAAGCCAGTTACGCATCTGGTAAACACGGCAGTAGGATATAGAATGCCGTAAGTTTTAAGAAACGCCGGTGAGCTGCACCGATTCCGATATTGCCCGCGACTGTGGCGGGTCCGCATGCCAAAACCCCCAAAACAACAATCGGGGCACCTCGATGGCGTGCGCAGACCGCTTGTATGCAAAGCTGCAGACCCGACGCGCATGCAGCTGCGGCAGTTCTGCGCTTTCAGCTCCACCCACGAGAGGCGTGGGTTCTTTGACCGGCTTGAGCCCGGTATGGTGTGTAATGACGAAAATCCTCTCAGACGTGCCGGAGTCTCGGGGCGCGAACCTTCCCTCCAGGGCTGCTTGATGTGGCGGGGGAGGCGCGCCAAATTCGGCGTCGCCATCATCCCATCACGATTAGCTTCTTAGGGCCTGTTTTAAAGTATCAAGAAGGCTCAAGTTTCCGCATCCGTGGCGGAGAACGCCAGCAAAAATTCCAAGATGAAGTTTCTATGCCTACCGGGGGCTTACGGCAGTGCAAAGGCAAGTTGAACGAAACCATGGCTATCTTCTTCTTTTGCCAGACTAATCGGATGTTCAACGCCAGAATTTCAGAGTCCAGCTAGGGCCGTTGGCTGAGGAGCTTGAAAATCGGGGGCTGGCAACCTTTGCATACAGTCAAGGTGCTCATGAGGTCGAGCCGCCGTCCGGATGGGAGGACTACTTCGGAGCCCGCCCGTTATACCGGTTCCTTGACACGCGCCATGGCGACAATTTCGAGAACCTGCGGCGCGTGCGTCATGTGCCCTACAGCATCATTCCCGAGGACGCGATTCGCATGTTTCAGGAGTGTGGGAGCGGAGAGGACTGGCACCAAACGGTTTGGCGCGAGGCCTTGGACCATGTGTTCGAGACGCTCGACGAGCACGCCGATGTGGACGCCATTATTGGCTACTCGGAGGGTGCCATGGTAGGTGCCAGCGTGATCGTGGAGGAGGTGAGGCGTTTTCAAGAAACCGGCCGCCAGCGACGCATCAAGGTACGGAAACACTGGCTATCCGACGGAGCAATGGCTGGGTACAAACCGCTGTGAGACTGACGCCCTTTTTCTCTCTTTCCGTTTCTTTCCAGTTTGCCGTTTTCATCTCCGGTTCACCGCCGCTCAAGCTCGAAGGCGATAACCGCGTTGTCGCCCAACTCGCAGATCAGGTGGGCATCGTTATCGACATTCCCACCTTTCACATTTTTGGCTGTGCCGACGCGTTTATGAGCGGTGCTGTCGCTCTGTATAACGTGTGCGAGCCGACAACGTCTACCATGTTTGACCATGGTCTTGGCCATATTGTGCCGCGAGATGCCGAGAATGTTCAGGAGCTTGCGAAAATGCTGGAGGAACTGATCCCCAAGGTTGAGGAACTGTTCCGCGAAGATGAGGACGAGAATGAGGATGAGGAATGGATCCCGGAGGGCGAGATCGAGGACGAGGGTGAGGATGAGGATGAAGATGAGTGGCACCCACACCTCGTTTACGAGAAACACCTTAGGTACCAGTATTGGTAGAGCCGGCCATAATAGGGCGGCATACCATATTTTGTCATCTTCTGAACCCATTTCAAGTGGCATGCACCCCGATCTTGAGATTTGGCACATGAAGTAACGATCGAGAGGCTATCCCCGAATTGGGTTTCGTGTATGTTGACAAGCCCCTGCGGCTGAGCTGGCGAGCTGGCTGGTCCTTGCCTGGGTCGAACCTTGGGTGGACACGCTGTGCGTTGGTATGGTACCAAGTTTCTGCTAGTGCATGCAAGGGTGTTGGGCTTTTTATTATCAGGTGAGTCGCGGCCCAGGAACCACATGCTACCCACGAACCGACTCTTGAATGCCGGACTGGATCATCGCCGGCGTTTCAGGTGTGCCATCGACAAGACGCCCTCGTAGCCGGGATAGGCTACGGTGGCAACCACGGAGCTACTCACCTACCTGTACATACACAGTATGTAACCACCACTCACAGCCAGCTCTCGGCGGCAGCGATATCCTTCCTCCACCTGCCGAGGCTGCCGGCGCCAAGCCAGTTAGCCCACGACTCGACGGGTGAAAGCGGCCGGTCTTGGTGGTTTCCCCAAGGGCTTCACTCGACGAGGTCGCTTTTGGGTTTGAGACACGTGGTTCCTGGACCGGTTAGGCAGATGTATGTACATACACTACTGTGTACTACTGTAGAGTCTCGAACGGAGAGATGGAGAAGATGGCGTGCAATCATTAGCGCGAGCTGTCGGCTTATCTGGCTGGCATGGCACGGATTGCGGGTGCTCCACCCCGGCCCGAGGCAGGCAAGGATAGTGCTGCTCCTGTAGGATCGGATTCGGAATTTGAGTCGTAATCGTCAAGCGCGCACGGTGGCGAGCTGAACCTGGGGACTGAGGATACTGTACTATCGAAACCAGGATGGCCGTGCGCTGGATCGTGGATTGTGAAAGGAGTCTTGTTTATTACGGAGTAGACATTGCGATGACTCTCGCCTTGTTGACGTGACGGACAGGGCCCGGAAAACGTTACCGGTGTTCAAACTTTGGATTGCTAACCGTCAGGCAGGAATCCATGCAAGTTCTCTTGATTGCAGACACTGCTGCACTTTCCCCCCCCCCCCCCCCCCCCCTATCTTCTCTTTCGCCCTGGCGCCGCAATATCTGAAGCCGACTTTTGGCTCAGGTTGTACAGCATGGTATACGTAAATTGCACGCCGGGTCGTCAGCACTTGCGGCGGTCCGGGCAAACTCGGCAGTTACGCTGACGGAGAAACGGACGCTCTATCGCCGTCTCTGGCCCAGAGTTTCAGGTCCACGTGGGTAGAAAAGGCGCTCACGCTAACACGCCGTGGCGCCGGCATGGACGAGAAAAGAGGATTGGAAAAAGTTCCATTTGGAATTGCGAAAGAAACTTGGGGCTTGGAAAAGCCGAGGAAGTTAGGAAATTCCCATCAAGCCCCTAGCAAATTCCGTAGACGCTAGACTCGGTTTGGGATGGCTGGCCGCTTGGCATCTTTGATCGTGATTTTCGATCGCGAATCGGTGGATTCCGTGGCTCCACAATACCCCAAGAAACAAGAAAGAGAGCCCAAGCGTCATGTTTCGGAAGTGCAGACCTGCTCGACACACTCATCGGGAAGGTGGGCCGAAGAGTGTGGGCGCGCGGCCGAGATTTCGATAGGAAACAAGTGTGCAGGCCTGCAAAATACGAGCTTTGCATCTGGCATCTTGTCTGATGCGCGCTTGTCCTAAATCACCAATCAGGGCAGCTGCCCGCCTAACACACACCTCGTTGAGTCGAGCGCAGTCATTGGCCAAAGACAGGGAACGTTCCTTAACTTTCTCAATCCTTGATGCTGACACCGCACGAATACGGCAGCGCACTTACCACTGCAGCTCCTGCACCCGCAGCACACTTGAACTGTTGGCGCTCCCACTGCAACCACAGAACCTTGCGTCGTCCCGCGTGCCCCTGCATACCTACTACTAGCGTACCACGGACACTTCCCTGAGTTTGGATGCACCCTCGCCGATTCCGAAAAAAATAAATGCGGCACGGAAATGCAGAGCCCTTGTTGGAAACCACCACCCGGCCACCCTCGCGGCCTGTTGGACGCATCTCTTGTGGATACTTTGGATGATTTGGCCTTGTGGATCCGGCGGAGAGCGCCATGCATCTGTGCACCTCCACCCGTGCCATGCGTGCTATGCTGGACCCTGCACGCTGGGCCGCCGCACTTGGGCTGGGCTTCTGGGTTCGCGGTTCCATCACCGTGCTTCCTGGTAGGCTCAATTGCATGATATGTCGAACCTGTCCCCCGAGGGCTCGCCTCTTGTGAGCGGGGCTACCCAGCCCTCTCGACGTCCTGCCTCACGCAAGCCGTCATACTCCCTCTGTCCCATGAACTCGTGAGGAGGTCTGCATGCCTGTGTAGGAAGACATAGTATTTGTACTCGCTGATGAGCTGAGAGAGAATGGAGACGGCATTCAAAAGAGACCTGGCCCAGCACCTGGGCCAGGTCGTCCCCGTCACCTTCGACCCGACGCTCCTGGTGCTGAGTTACCTGATCAGTCTCGTCGGCGCCGCCTCGACACTTGAGTTGATTCACCGCCGCACCTCGAGGAGAGGCTACTACAACAAGTGAGTCCCCAGCCGGCTTCAGCACTCACGGCCGCCCAAGAGACGCTCAAACTGACTTTTGACCGCAGCCTCCTGCTCTTCTGCGCCGCAATAACGATGGGAGGTGTCGCCATCTGGAGCATGGTACGAGCCCCATATTTCTCAACTCCCCCAACCCAAATGCCGCTCGCTGCTGACGCATCTGGCTTTCTGTTGCAGCACTACATCGGCAACCGCGCAACCACTCTTCTGAACGGCGAGCCTGAGCTGCAGATCGCCTACTCGGTCGGGGTCACTGTCGCGTCTTTCTTTGTACCCATCGTTGTGCTACTCGTCGCCTTCTTCGTCGTCACGGGGAACACCAGCAGCAGCAACCAAATCAGCTGGTGGCGTGTTAGCGTGTCTGGAAGCCTCTCGGGGGCCGCCATCTGCGGGATGCACTACCTCGGCAACGCCTCCATCAGCAACTACCAATGCAGTTACGTTGTCGCCTTTGTTGTTGGCTCTGTCGTCATCGCAGCCGTTGCCAGTACCGTCGCCCTCGCCCTCTTTTTCGTCTTCAGGAGCGCGTGGACAAACTCATGGTGGAAGAGAATCGGGTGTGCCGTCGTGTTGGCCGGCGCAGTGTCGGGCATGCATTGGTGTGGTGTGATGGGCACCAGGTACACCTTGACACATATCAACTCCACCAGCGACATCAGCTCCCGCAACACGACCGTTATTGTTACAGCCTGCCTCGTGAGCACCCTTCTGCGTCCTCCGTATTGATTAACGGCTGCTGACGGAAACTCAGTCTTTTGCCGCCTGTTTGATCATGGCCGGGCTTGCCATCTATTCAGCCCGAGTTCGCAAGGGCTATGCCAATAGGGCACAGAGAATCACTCTCGCAGCCGCTGTCTTTGACGAACACGGAAGGATCTTGGTGACCCCTGATGGATTCTTGCCGAGCGAAGTGGTGACCAGCACCTTCTTACAGAAGGTGAGGCCCCCTCCCCCCCACGGATGATGGCGGGCCGTCGCCAGCCCGGGCGCTAACCGGAGATGTAGACACAAAACGAGACCTTCTCTACAGCTCACCCATTATTCCACTGGCTTTTCCAGGCGTCCAGAAGCTGGGCCAGCATATCCACCCTTCTCGACAAGATGAACCATCATCTCGCCTGTCTCCCGCACCACGGACGCAACGTGAGAACAGGAATCGAGCTGGTTGACAAAGAGGGCCACATCATCGACAATTACGACACCATATTTTGCGAGCTGTTTTGTGTCGCTGCGTCTGCTTTGGCGTACCAAATGAGCGAGGACCTCGTCGATGCCGGTGTCCTCTGGGATGAGATTGTCTCAACAGGTGGTGCTCCCTCGACGGGTTCCATTAGCCAGGCGTCAACGTCGACTCATTCACGAGGCTCAATCCCGAGCATCAAGCATAACCTCGATGACATGGCGGAGAAAGGGGCGGCCCAGAAGAAGCGCAATGGGCAAGGCCACCTCATGTTCCTAGTTCGCAAGGTGGACAGCAGTAACGTCGACCATTTGGCCGCCTCCGGCTACTGCTTCGCTGAGCCTCGCCAAGTCGCCCATATCATCCGCGCTAAGATGCAGATCAGGAGCAGCCGACTGGAGGAGAAGTTGAGAGGAATGGAACGGTATGCGAGGGGCCACATGTTGACGCCTGGGGTCCACCTCGGTCTGTTCGCGGTCAGGACTCAAGTGCACCAACTGGGCTTTGATATTCTCGCCAGGAAGCAAGCACGGAACTTGCTTCCGAGCGTGGAGCTACCCCTGGACCGCCTGGAGCCCGCGCACATCGATTTCCTGCGCCGGCTTGACGGCATGTCTCTAGGCGCTCTTCATCGGCGGCTGGAGCGGGCAAACGAGTTGCCTCCACGAGACGCCAATTTCGCCGGGCTGCTCCTCGAAGCCATCCGAAACCTCAGGACATCAGTACAGGGCCCTGTTTTTGACAACGCCAAGCTGGTGTGCAAGGTCGCCCAGGTTCCATGCACTCCGCCGACGAATGATGCTCGGCCGTCAACATGCTCTTTCATCGCCTTCAGCATTATGATTCCTATCCATGTTCGCGTCGATTCTCCTGCATACGAATTCATCCCATTGCCCTTCTTCAAAACGCAGCAGCTCGTCTACAAAAACTCACCCCACAGTGCCGCGTTTGGACGATCTGTCCACCGCAAGATTGCCCCTATCCTAGACGCAGTGTCTTACGATAGCACGATGCTACCGCCAAACCGGTATCGAGACTTCATCTCAAGATCCCTTTTCTTGAGGACTGGCCAATCACCCCGGACCCGCTCTCCGCAACTCCGCCCGCGTCGCGCCGACGCCGTCAAACTGGTATCGCCAAGTCGGGAGCATATGGCTCTTACGCCGTGCAACGCAAGTGTCTCATCCCTACCGCTGTACGATGGCGGGAACGGTGGCGATTCAGGAGCCGCGCTGGAGCGCAAGGTACCGAGCGACGTGTCGGAAATCGCGAAAGGGGTACGGAGGCAACAACAGTCCACAAAGCTGTCCTTTGGCGGCATCATGATCTCGCAAGAGGTGACCGTTGATGTGGAGCAAGCAACGGAGCTAGCGCACGATATTCCCGATATGCCACCGGCAACGCACCACCAGGACTCATCTGACAGCCCTCAAGGGCTGGCACGCCGGAGGAGTCAGCGGGCGTTGCAGAGCGGGGGTGACGGAGCTGGCCACGACGCGTCCCAATATGACCAAGCTATCGAACTAAAAGAAGTTTCAACCGCCCTCGGGATGGGGCTGTCGAGAGTTGAGGTGAAAAAGGAGGGCGACGATGATGTGGTAACAACCTTTGTCGATGATCTATTTTCTACCTGCATTGATACCCCTAGACGCATGTAATTACTAGTATAGTCACTTGTATTGTATGATAAGTCTCTTCGGGCTCACTTCCCGGTAGATGGTCTCAACAGTTTTGCTTTCTCTTAGCACAGATGCCAACCTCTGTTTCTAACTTCGGGCCATTTCAGGCTCCGACTCTGTGGCTAACGCTTCTAATAATACCGCTCAACACTGGGATACACCCACTCGGGGGTGAAGCAAACGTGACTTTTAACCCACCGGTCAATTCTCGGCTTGATCCACCCGCTTGTGTATCGAATATCCTCGGCGATTCTAACCTGCTGCTCGCCCTCCGCAGCGTTATCTTTCCCCTGACCGCCCCCGGGAACTGGCACTTCCCTCTCGATGGTTTCTGGGTTTCTTGCCCCTCCAAGGTTGATAAAATGCTGCAAGATGCACCTCCTCGTGTGCTCTCCCCCCACCCAGTGGTACTGGTGACATAGAGCGTCATCTTCGCACGCCTTCTTGCAGGCTTGCAAGTTGCCCGCATTGGTGTCGCGGCCGGGTGCGAGACGGTCCCAGATTGTGTTGTCCCAGTCATGCCGAACATCAGGGGTTGCTACGGGAAGGAATTCATACAAATCAGAGTACAGAAGCGGACTCCCAAGCCTCCGTCGGCCGTTCTCCCACCGCCAGAGATTCACCATGTCCTCGGGCTTGAGTTTGTGCATAGTCAAGAATGGCTGACACCATAGCCGCTCCGTGTAGGGAATAGCATGCACCGCATAGGTGTTGAACAAGGGGAAGAAGCCGCTCAGGCGGACACCGGCAGTCCACAACGCCCAGCCCAACACGGAGTCGCCGCACGGGTCGCTTCGCACCAAGTCCAACCACTTCAAGGAGAACGGCGGCTCTGTGAACTGTCCGCTGGTCGGCGACGGCCTGCGCCCCAGCAGTTTCTCCATAGCGCCCCGGGAAAGCACATACCCGGGCCCGCCGTTCGCAAACCATGTGTCCTTCTTCTTCTTCTCGTCTCGCCGTCCCGGAGACGGGCTGCCCATGTATAGCGCAGCCTGCGGGTCGAGCGTCGAGAGGAAGCGGAACATGTTGTCCCACGAGATATACGTATCGGTCTCGTAAAAGACGTAAAAGTCGCGGCCCGGCCGCATGAGCCACGCCCGCTCGACCCCGGCCAGGAACTTGTACTTGTCGAGGCGCCACCCATTTTTGCCCCTGGCCGGGTCGTTCTCGACCGTCAACTTCCCGTCGCGGTCTAGCGCATGCATGGCTTCATAGTTGACAAAGTCGGGGTTCGCGTTGCCTTTGTCGTCGTTGGAGCGATACGCCTGGGGCAGGTTGGCGAGGATGTCCATGACACGGCGGCCGTGGATGTCTTCGTCGAGATCGGAGAAGACGAGGAGCTCGTCGGGGCCAAAGCACGCCGATACGCTGCCGAGTTGCGCATCGACCATGTTGCGGTTCTCGCCGTGGCCCATCTTCAAAACGGGCTGGATCCGCCGCGTCAAGTGGCGCGGAAAGGAAGAGCAAAGCTCCTGGATTGTCTTGTTTTGAGCGTCATTGTGGGCGACCGGGGAGAAAGCGCTGGTAGTCTCGAATGGATAGAATGGTGGCGGAGGTGCTGAGGACATCCCATCGCCGAAGAAAATGAAGAGGAGCAGCGCCAGAAATGAGGAGACGGTGACAGTCACGATGATGCGTCCAAGTCGCTTGTTAAACCTGTGTCGCAGCGCCCATGTGGCGGCAGGCGAAAACAATCCTGGCATGTCTTCATCTTTTGAGGGGAAATCGTCGCAGACGAGTCGCGAAGAATGACACGGCGTTGTCTGCGGAAAGAGGTAGTTGGTTCCATGACATTTTCAAGGCTCCGGCGTGAATTTGGCGGACCAAGGGGGGGGAGGGGGAGGGATTGGACCAACAAAACATGGCCTCCACTACCGTTGGACCGTTGGCCCGCGCGGGCCAACAAGCGATGTTGGTCCCATGGTTCCATTGAATCCTTTTCTACTTGCCCGGCGTCCCGCCTAATCATCCGGGCCCAACCACGTAAGAGCGGGTTTCAGAGGGGTCAAGGTAATTTATTGTTCGTCATGCATATTACCCTGCATTTAAAGGGCGCCAAGCGCCTGTGCCGCTTGACGATATCTCTCTAAAACCTTCTTTGTTGCGGACGGTTTTCTTACTACGAACCTGTTGTCAATTCCGGCAGGCGGGAGCCCTTGCTCAGGTATGTACATACTTGCTGTTACGTCGCCATAACGGCCCTGTGGCTAAGAGCGAGTTGCATTTGCGGATGACTTTAATACAGCACCATTCAACTAAGGAGGCCTCGGCCTGTTCATTGCGTTCAGTCAGTCGACGTTGGCTTGCCTGGAAATCGCCTTTTGCCAACGCAGAAATTGTGATGCTCAAAGTCGAGTAAGACTCGTAATTAGCTTGCTTTCGCCAGTCAAAGTTACCGTCTTGGATGGTACATACGGACGGATTTGATGGAGAAGAATTCAATCCCCAGCTTCATGCAGATTTTAGCTATCTACCGGGAAGTCTTGGACAACAGCTGAAGGGGTTGTCTGCGTCGTCTCTTTGCTGTTGACGCCCGGTGTACTAGTGCTTAGGAGCTTCGGTGCCTTCTTGGCATGGCTGAAGCTGCGTGCTTGCCTCGACGTACCTTACGATCCCGTAGTTGTGGGGTGAGTCCGACCATGGACTGCGCTTCTTAGCCTCTGGCAAATGTTTATAGATGCTGACACATATTCTTGGGGGCCGGGGGCGGAGGCTACTGATTATGCTTGTCACTGTAATGTATTATCTGGATGAAGCTAGGGACGAATGTTATGAAAATCCCTCGTCCCAATATCTGACGTCGAGGTCGCCGTTGTGGTCATACCTCCGTATTCAGTCGACGGCGCATTTTCTTAACTCCCGCTACACATGGATCTTGACTGCGTTACGATCTTTTACTAATTAGAAAATAAAAAGCATCGCGGGGAGATGTGCGGAGGGCAGACTTGGTTGAATCTCTTGGAGCATCATCGTCGGTTCCGATAATGCAATTGTAGCGTGGCGCTTATTAGTATGTTCGGGGCTGGGAAAAAAGCAGAAAAGAAGATGAAAAGTCATGAAGGATCTCGGTAGGTGGTAAAATGCATAATTAACCTCGTATATGTCCAATGGGATCGTTTTCGTCGTTCTCGTCGCCCTCCTCGTCCGAGTTAGGGTGCTTTTCTTTTTGAGCCTGCGCTGCCAGCTGCTGCCAGCCCGCGAGAGGGAAAACACACTCGAGCCAAGGGCCCAAGCGACGGTCCCTGGCCAGACACAGGCTTCGGATTTCGGATCGCCGGTTACGGCTCGCACGTTATTGGCCGTGGCCCGTCGATCAGCCGCCCTTTGGAGACTTCGGGCCGCCACAGACCAGCGCAGCCAGGGCAAGCCCGCTGCATGTCTCAGCTTTCGGGAACCTCAACACCATCTATGACTGGCTGATGATGAGTTGGACACTCGGCAGCCAACGATGCGCCAACCTCGGCTGCACCCCTCATTGGACGTGGCGTCTGGGTGCGGCGTTGGCTGACATGAGCCATGCCGAACTGGCATTGAACGATTGGCAAATCGTTGGTGATCATTTGATGATTTGATCATGGGCCGTCGCGGAGGTGCGTTCGTCTGATGCAGTGTGCTCTTGTCTCAGTTTCCAGCCACTGCATTTCTCGTCATCGAGTTCACCGGTCCAGCTCTGAACAGCTTAAAACTTAAGGCCGAGCGTCCTGCCCGAACCACCCGACCAAGTAATTGCGGCCACCAGCTGGCTTTCTCACGCTTAGAAGGCACCAATCTGATTTCACACGCGTGACGCCGGTCGCCATGTCAACACCAATTCCCCAACCCCCGGGGGTCCCTCTGCTGGGCAACATCTTCGACGTCGACCCGAATAACACATGGTGGTCGCTCAAGACTCTCGCCGAAAAATACGGTGAGTAGGTGTACGCCGAGATATCCGTGCACAGAAGAAAGCGGGGATGACGGGAAGCTGACGGGACTGTTGGACGCCGTGATCCTCGACAGGCGAGATTTTCCAGATCAAGGTGCTGGGCCACCGCATCGTCTTCGTCGCCAGCGCGGCATTGGCCGAGGAACTATGTGACCAAAAGCGGTTTCGAAAATATGTCGGCGGGCCGGTTGTCGAGATCCGCTACTCGGTCCACGACTCACTCTTCACCGCCTTCGAGAACGAGGAGAGCTGGGGCATTGCCCATCGCATCATCGCGCCCCAGCTCACCCCAGAAGCAATCGCTGGCCACTTCGACGAGGTCGTACAATGCACGGATGGTCTGGTTGCGAAATGGCGAGGCCTCGACCCGGAGAACCGGATCCGGCTGCTGGACGACCTCAACCGGCTCAATCTCGAATCCACCACCCTGACGCTCTTCGGCAAGAAGCTGGGCTGCATCGAGGGGCCCGAGCACCCCATGATCCAGGCAATGGAAGACGCGACGTCGGAGGCCATCAAACGGCCCACCAGGCCCAAGCTGCTCAACTGGCTAGTGCACGGCGGCAAGCTCAAAAAGGCGACGAAGGCGATGCGCGCATTCGCGGCCGAGATGGTCAAGGAACGGCAGGAGCACCCCTCGGACCGCCGTGACCTGCTCTGGACCCTGATGAATGCCAAAGACCCCGAGACGGGCAAGGCCCTGACCGAGTCGCAGGTGATCGACGAGATTGTCACCATGCCCATCGGGAGCAGCACCGCCCCGTGCGCCATCACGGCGGGCGTTTTGTTTCTCCTGCAAAATCCGGACGCTCTTGTCCGGGCGAGGGACGAGATTGATGCTGTCATCGGAGACGGCCCGTTCAAGCAGGAGCATGTGCCACAGCTGCACTACGTCGCCGGCCTCGTCCGGGAAACGCTGCGGCTGTCGTGTGCCGCGCCGGGCTTCAACATCGAGCCAATCCCAAAGCCGGGCGACGAATCTCCGGTGCTGCTCGCGGGCGGCAAGTATCAGATCGCCCACAACCAGGCCATGATCATCGTGCTGGCCGGTGTGAACCGCGATCCGGCCGTTTTCGAGGACCCGCTCGCTTTTCGGCCCGAGCGCATGATGGGCGAGGCGTTTGCGCAATTGCCGGCCGCCGTGAAGAAGTGGTTTGGTAACGGCAAGCGGGAGTGCATCGGCAAACACTGGGCGTGGGAGTTCCTGGTGGTCGTCATGACGAAACTGATCCGGGAGGTGGATTTTGAAGCGGCGGATCCCACGTATGCCCTGAAGCAGGACGGATGGTTTAATATCCGGCCCGTCGACTTTTTTGTCAAGGTAAAGCCGAGGGCGCGCTAATAAGGCGAGGGAAGGGTTGTGGAGGCTCGAGGGCCCGGGGGCTCGGGAGCTCGGGGGCTCGGGGGCTCGGGGGCTCGGGTTTTAAAGGCATGGCTCCTGGTTGCTGTTGATGACAGAGAAAACCTACGCGTCTCCGTCTTGCGCGCGTCTGCATGCGCCTTCTTTCTGCAACTGTGAGGATCCACCATGCAAGGTGTGACACGCGCACGGCATCGACTATGATATGATGTTCCGACCCCGCCTCATTGCGCAACCTCCGTCCCAACAACCATCGTGCTGCGCAACAGGATTGCGTCTGACTCCACAGCTTCGTCACATAGGTAGCGTGTTCGGTGTCGGCCCCTACGCGCTCCCTCTCTCGGCACCCGCTCGTCAGCCTTGCCACCATGTCGAGCTCTGAACTTTGACACGCCCAGACCGAGTGAATGATGACATGTTAAAAAGGCAGACCTCTGCAGCTGGGGAGGCGGAAGGCATTGCCGGGCTGTGAAAATTGCATATTTAGGCCCTCTCTCGCCTGGGGCTCTTCAGTTCTCTTCTCAGCTGCCTGCTTCCTGCTCTGTCAACTCACGCTCGCTACAAAGCACCGCACTCGCTTCAAGACCGCTTTCCAAGAACACACCACACAACCAGTCAAGATGCAGTTTACCTCTGCCACCGTTCTCGCCTCCATCGTCGCCATGGCCTCGGCCCAGGGCGTCACCATCTCGTTGCCCTCGGGCGTCTCGATCCCCTCGGGCGTCACCCTTCCCTCCGGCGTGTCCGTCGTCACCGCCAGCGCGACCTCGACCGCTCAGGCCAGCCAGCGCTTTAAGCGCCAGAACCTCAGCGCCATCACTGGCATCAGCGCCCTGTCCGGCCTCTCCGTCGGCCTCCAGCAGACCAGGACCAGCACCCCTCAGCCGACTGCCCAGGCCACCGCCTAAGTATCAACCCGGGATATCACACAGCCTGCGTGCTCCTGCAAGCGGGCATCTCTGTGGCGGTACTGGGATGGAATGGAATTGATTTTTCTTTTCCAGACGGTGGAATAAAAGAAAATTGTTATTCGGGCGAGAGCTGGAAGGAAGTGATTCCGGGCGACAGATAGTTCATGGATTCTACTATCTAGATTCTTGGTCTAATACTGCCGCAGCTTTCTTCAGATAGATATTCAATCCAATATCACGCTCGATTGACTAATTCTCCAATGCCGTCTGCTCTTGTATCTTCCCGTGGGGTGTATCCGTGCCGCGGCCTGCAGACGTCGCCTGAGCTCGAGGTGATGGAATAGTGACTTGATTGTCCTTTAAATATAAATAGACACACGAAATACATTTGGGGGAACTTTGAACAGCGGTGACTTGAGACATCGGGCTCCCAGCTGCCGTTGGCTGCTGGGCATGTACACACAGGTATAAGCTTCGTAGGCATGTATTAATGAATACACTTCTCGACCAAGTAAGACGAAGCCATGATTGGGTCAACAGTTTCCGGATCGCTTGGGCATTTGTCTCTTTGATTACTTCCTATATTTGGCCAAGGATCAGAAGTGGAAGACGGTGGTAAGGACCACGGTTTTTCAGGACACCAAGGGCACAGGAGGTGGGGGCGGGGGTTTGAGATAGCCGCGAGAGGGACAAATTGGAAATTGAAGGGCAACAGTTGAACTTGGGTTACTGGCATTTCGTCGAACATGGACAGGTCTGAATGCTGCGCTACGACTAAGTTTCTCGACATGATTCCCCCCCACCTGACCAGAGTTCCTATCCGGCAATCGAATACCAATCACACAAGCGCCATTAGAAATCACAGTCTCCCCCCCCCCCCCCCACACACACCCAAAGAAACACTAAGCATGTAACTTGCATCCAACACATGGAGCGGGCGGCTGTGAACTGCCAAAGATGTCAGGCCTCGGCTTCCCGGAAACGTTCAAGAACCCAACCGCCCCCTTATCCAAGCGAAATATAGCGTGGTCCACAAGAGTGTAGGTCCCCGGAACCACCAACTTCATGTCAACGATTGACGCTCCGCCGGGGGGGACGCTAACAGTTGACACGAAGCGACCGGGGGGGCTCAGAACATCCCCGTCACGGAAGACGTTCTTGAAGTGGGTGCCGATGACGTGGAAAGCACTTGTCAGATTGGGGCCCGCGTTGCCAAAGAAGATACGGACGGTTTCGCCGGTTTGCGCCTTCAGGGGCTTGTCTCTGGTCAGGGCCGACTCGCTGCCGTTGAAGACGACGAGGTTGGGCTCCTCACACAGCCCGTTGGGGTACGAGAACTCGACCGTCTTGGACGGGCGGCCGTCGTCGAGGATCTCGGGAGGCTCGTGGTAGAACTCGCTCTGCATGACGTAGTATTCCCGGTCCACGGGCGGGAGGTCGTTTTCGGCGGGCTGCACGTACATGAGCCCGTACATGCCGTTGGCAATATGTACCGGCACCGGCGCCGCGGCGCAGTGGTAGAGGTACAGTCCGGGGGCGAGCAGTTTGAACTTCGCTGACTTGGTCTCGTTCTCTTCTGTGGTCGTCAGCGCGGCCCCTCCTCCGGGCCCCGTGAAGGCGTGGCAGTCAATGTTGTGCGGGTTGCCCGTCTCGTCCCGGTTCGTGAACGTCATGTCCACGACATCGCCGACTCGCGCCCGGATGAACGGGCCAGGGACCATGTCGTTGAACGTCCATTGTTCGTATTTGTATTGACTGCTCAGCTGGGCCACTCTGGTCGACGTTGACAGTGGCACTTTGAGAAGGACGGGGTAGTCTCGAGTAATCGCGGGTGGAACATATGGCGCTGCGGTGAGGATGGCCTCTTCCGTAGGAAGGTCCTCGCCGACGGTCGACTCTACGTCCAGTGTTTCGTAGAACTGCAGTCGGTCATAGGCTTTCCCGTCTTGGTCTTGGTCTTGGACTTGGACGCCGGGGGATACAAACACCTAACGCAAGTATGAGCTACCATGAACACACCACGGGCTGCCAGTTGCACATGGGTCGTGGGCTGGGGGGGTCTCACCGGGTTTTCGGCGGGTCCGGAATGCTGTGCTCCGGGAGCTCTGGCCTGCAACGCGTCCATGCGCGCTGGTGTCTGGCGATACAGGAACAATGCACCAAGTGCAGAGGCAGTGACAACTACAATAGGCACCCATCGTCTATGGGCTGCGTGCTCGCTGGTTTTGGTCTGCGAAGATAGAGCGCGACGGCCTCCTTGCGGGACCCATCCAGTTTGCCGTGGAAACAAGAACTTTGGTGAGAGGCATGCGCCGCTTCGTCGCATGGCTTGCTGTCTGGCAGCTACCGCCACTCTGCGAGAGACCGCCAGAGGTGCATGGCAGGACATCGCGGTCACGGTTGTTTCTGGAGCAGGTATGACGAGGTGATAGGGGCAATAGGCCAATATGGGTGGAAGCCGGATTGGATGGAATGGCGCTAGGTCGTAGCTTATCTAAGAACAAATAGGGAGGACGAACAGAGGACAAAGCCGGTCCGCAAAGCGTCCAGGTAGTCGGCCTAATAGCCTTTGTAGCTGTGGATTTCGTCCCAACTCTGTCGCAAGAGTCGGGAATATGTCGGCGATTCGGATTCTCGAGGAGCAATGACGTCCCTCCATAAGGCGACGGTTTTGTTAGAGCCCCGTTAATCCACGGGGGGACTCTACAGCGTAGGCACTCGCTAACACGCGGTGGATGATACGATCTATCTCAACAATGGATCATCTCGGATGCTCAGTCCCGCATTGCCACTTCTTGCAAAATCCGGTAGCAATATTGCGGTGCATGCAAGTACTGTAGTATATACGAGTGCCACCATCATGCCTCCAGAATGCCCTTCAAAATGCACTTCAGTACTTGGTGTCTCTACGACAACGCTAGGCTGGTGTTGGACTCCTGTTTGTGGATCAGCCGACCACCCCACCACCCACACACGGGAATGTGGCGTGGCTGGCCACGTAAAGGGAACCCCAAGCATTGGATTCGTGCACACCGACGACCTTGAGACAAACCAACACGTGGGCCTCAGTCTGATGTACGAAGACGGCGCTGTCTCGGTGAGGGCCTGTACGATTGGGCGCTATTCTGAACGCGGCAGGACCTGGACGTGGAGGGCACAGACTATTGGAACCAGCACAGGGAATGATTGACTAATAGCAAAGCGGTGCAGAGCGGCTGGTTTTTAAAGCCCACTAGCGACTCTAGATGTTCTCCCTCAGAGTCGCTTCCTGGGGAGGCCATACCCGCGCCGTGGTGTAACCCTCAGGAACCCAGACCGGAATGGCGGCAGACGATCTTGTGCCCAGTTAGGTTGACAACGTTGTAGTCTTGCCATCTCCGACCACTCCGAACTCCCGCGTCTCGCGCCGCCGCGGAGTTGACACGCTTTGCGTTGGAGTATGTCTCGCTTGTCGCATGCATTCCTCAGCCCCGAACCTACATTTGGATGTCTCACATGAGCGCGATCGCCGCTGGGTTACACAGGACTGTGCTCGCCATGCTTTTAAAATGTGCACATCTCGCCATTCATCTCCGAGTCACTAGAAGTGCGAGCCCCTGAACGAGGAAGGGAGCTTTGCTCATTTCATCATGAGGTTTCACCGGGTCATCAATGACACCGAGGTATTAGGTAAGGTAGGCTGGCAGTTAGTTGCCTTCATGCGCCGATTCAAACATAGCACTACTTCCTTTGAACTTCTGGACAAACCGCCCTTCCATATCCAGGCGTTATTCCATATTATTAGTGAGCTGTGTCTGTGCAGCGGGGTCCTACATTTCTGGCCCGCCACACAGAAAAGGGCCTGCCAACTGTCCTTTGCAAGGTCTCTTTCTACTTCGCCAAATAAACCCAATATATTGTAACGTGCCACAGCGGCCCGCTCCGAGAGTTCCGTAAAGTGAAAGGGAAGGGCCAGCAACTATGAACATGGCGTGACAAAGAGATGGGGTCGACCCCGTCGACCCGCTCTCCTAGCTAGCATCTCATTTTGTCTCAACTCAATGCTGGGCTTTAGCAGCTCAAATACTTCTAGTGATATTATGACCCCCTTGTTCCATCCGGCCATCGAAAAGATTTCAAATTTCTCAGGGTCGCTCTCGCATCTGAGTCGTAGAGGAGGTGACAATTACTCGACAATACTAGAGCAACAGGGTAACGATTTACCATGGATACTGGTTGGAACAAGCTTTTTTGTGGCGATGTCGCCGCGGGAAAGAGGCCTGCATAATATCACCTTGATTAAGAAAATTAGCGGCTTGGCTCTGTTCTGGATAATTAAAACCAGCGCCGCACGAGCTAGGCCAATCCTCCTCTATTTCGCAATCTAAGACAATGGAAGCCATCGTCAGATCTGTTAATCTATCTCTGTTTTCTATCGCTATGGTCGCCAAAAATTCTAACATTGTCAAAGCAACTATTCATGAGCTTGACTGGATATGTTTACATTGTCCTACTAAATGATGACTTTGTGGGGTCGTTTAAGGCCTGGGCGTAGTACGAGCTGAGCGGCGCCCGCAGCACAACTGAAAAAAACGAGCCCACTTCTTAGACAAGTGCGCCGGCGCCAGGGGAAATCTATAATATAGGTTGCGGGAGTATTGTGAGACTTGGGGAGGAGGCTTGTCCGTGCTTGATGCGGGGAGGCTTGCGATTCCCGAGTGGGAGGTCACCAGCATTGGGGTAATAGTCAGTCAAGCTGCCAAGCTGGACCGTCACAACCTCGGGAACAGCACCGGCGCACGCAAGTAATTTGGACCATCGTCAAGGGGCTGTTGCTGCAAGAGGGCGACGAAAAACAGACACTGAGAGACTGACTCCATTTTTTTCTCAGCCAGTCTTTAGGTGAAGACCGAGGCGCTGCCCATTACATACGTACGGTAGAATGTGTGGTCGTATAGCATCTTAATTGATAGAATAGTGCTAGAATTTCGCGCAACGAGGGGCAAGCAGACATGGGGTTGTGTGAGGAGTATAACTCCAAAACCAGTATAAGCCAAGAGCCCGGTTGTACTTCAACTGCCGAACGCGGGGAAGACGTGGACCACAACATCTCCGGCTTGTCCGTGGTTAGCACCCTAGAGGACGAAGAATCAACAACAAACAACAACGACGGGAAGAACATAGCCGGTGTAGGAATCTCCTCTAGGGGTCGACAACGCGGTGGAGGTCCCCCCCCCCCCCCCCCCACACACAATCTACTTGGTTATTAGCAGTCGGCCCGCCCCGGGATTGGTGTCTCAATGTTGCACCATTAGCAACCTAAGCTTTCGCCTAGACGTCTGGAACTCGGATCCTCGGGTTTCCTTGCATTGCATGGAGTATAGCACTGGTCGACTTCGGCTCCCAATACGACAGTCCTCGGCTCATCGCTTCCGAGATGGCGGCCGGACCGGAGAAAAGAACACACTTACCGGAGACATCGCTTTGGGCAAACCGAAAATGTCTCCTGATGTGCGGAATTGTCGCCGTAGCGAACATGCAGTATGGGCTTGACTCTGCGTGCCTGGCGAGTCTCCAGGCAATGCCGGGCTTCCTCCGAGTGTTTGGATATCCCGATCCCAATCTCAGGGGCGGCTATGGCATCGATGTAGGCAATTGACCCCGGATGCATCGACATAGCAGTAATTACATAGCTCATTCAGGGGACACGGCATGCTGACAAACACGCAGAGAACCTTCCAACAACTCATCGGCTCTCTCCTCACCCTGGGCGCCTTCCTCTCGTCCATCTTCGCCGGCGCCTTTGCCCACTTCTTCGGCCGCAAGCCTGCGCTCTGGCTCGCCTGTCTGCTCACCGCCCTAGGCGCCGCCATCCAAATCGGCACCACCGACTGGGGCGTTGTCTACCTCGGCCGTCTGGTCCTCGGTATCGGAAACGGTTTTCTCGTCACCTTCTCCAACATCTACTGCGCTGAGGCGGCCCCTGCACACCTGCGGGCCGTGTTGGTGGCGCTGTTTTCCGAGTGGGTGACTATCGGGAGCATTGTGGGTGCCGCTGTCACGAACGCGACGTCCAAGGTGCTGGATAGGTCGTCGTATCAGATCCCGTTGGGCATTCAGTTTATTGTGCCGGCGGTTTTGGCTGTGGGGCTCTTCTTTGTGCCGGAGTCGCCTCGGTATTTGGTGAATAAGGGGCAGCTGGCCGAGGGGAGGAAGGCGTTGGAGGTGTTGCGGGGCGATTCCCTGAGGGAGGAGCAGTTTGAGCTGGAGTGGGTCGAGATGGTGAAAGGGATCGAGGAGGAAAAGAAGCTTGCGAGTTCCGTTGGGCCGCTGGATATGTTCAGGGGTACGTGCCCTGGGTTGCGCCGTGTTCGATGAGCCCATGACTGACGTCCGGGGGTAGGCAGCAACTTGCGTCGGACGCTGCTTTGCTTCGCAGTCATTGCCAGTGAGTCTTGGTGTTTCCCAGCGAGATTCGGGTTCTTCTCTGATGGCTAACTATCAACAGCCCAAACCGGAAGGTATGAATCTTGCCCCCCGTAATGGTTAGGGAACTCTCGCAGTCTAACGCACCTCGAGTGGCTCTTGGTTTCTCATCAGCTATACCACCTACTTCCTGGTCGTTTCGGGTCTCTCCGTCGATGAAGCCTTCAAATACTCGGTCATGAAGTCATGCCTTGGGTTTATCGGGGTGAACCTTGGTATCTACCTGATGCGCCACGTCGTCGGCCGGCGTAGCATCATGATGATCGGCTCTCTGACGCAGGGATTATGCATGTTGATTGTCGCCATCACGGCAACAACATCAGCCGGGACTCTCGTTGCACGAAACTGCCTCATTGCCTTCACATCGCTGTACATGTTTGCATACAATGCTTTCGTCGGAGCGGCCAGCTATCCTGTGGCCACGGAGCTGGTGAGCACAAGACTCAGGTCGTGGACGGTGGGCGCCGCCATCAGCTTGGGCTACTTCTTGGCCTGGCTGACTGGGTTTTGTTCGCCGTACTTTATCAACCCAGAAAACTTGAACTGGGTAGGTCTGCTGTTTCTTAGACGCTGGTAGTCTTTTCCTGAAAGTCACTAACAAAGGCAAACAGGGAGCAAAGTATGGATACATTTGGGCGGGCTCCAATTTTGCATGCGGCATCTTCTTCTTTTGGTGTCTACCCGAGCTCAAGGGACGCACATTGGAAGAAATTGACGAGCTATTTGAGAGAAGGATTTCGGCATGGAAGTTCAAGACGACGAGGACCAATATCATTGACGAGGCGCTGAAGGAGGTCCGGAACCGGGAAGCGGGGCTGACTGATTCCAAAGAGCCGATCGAACTTGTTGAAACTGCAAGAAAAGAGTGAAATAATGGCTAGGGGTAGCCTTGACATCGCGGGAGGGTTCCTTGGTGGCGAGGGATAGTAGGAGACGCTTATGCCCGCAGCAACGGAATTGACGTAACTGGTAAGTCCGCGGGTCAACGTACTTATTGGGCTTGGGAGAGGACATCAAGCCAAATAGTATAGGTAATTATGCTCTTCAGCCGAAATTGGGTAGGAAAAGGGGACATTCGGGGTAGGGCAGAAAAGGGGAACTATCACTGCGAAGGGTCACGTCTGCATGTCAACCACTGATTAGCTCGTGAATCAGTTTTCTATTTTAGTCATTCCATTTGGCTTCTCAAAACTCCCATTGCAGACACCAACTTTTCATCAACTCGGGCGTGATGGCGTGCATCTCGCGCATTGTTTTGCTGCGACCCGTGGTCCGCGACGTCTCCATGGCGACGTATTGCTGACCCTCTTTTGCCGCCGTCGCCCACGTTTTGTACGTGTCGAGAAGCTTCACGCCGGGGTTCTTGCTGATATCCTCAGTCTTGGTTTGGCTCTTCTCCAGCGCTTCCACCCACTCATCCAGGCTGACCAGCTTCTTGATACGATGGCCATAAAACTCCTTGACCGCATCTGCAAGCGTTTTCCACTGCGTCTTGGATGGATTGATGCCATGGAAATACCCATTAATGTCTTTGATCGGGACGTTGGACGTGACGCCCGAGATTTCGAGCACCAGCTTCGCAATGCCCTCGATCGGTGTCCAGTCGACCGTCGTCATTTGTCCCAAACTGTCCGGTAGCATACCGAGATAAACCGAGCTCGCCACGATGCTGGGGAGCCATTCCTGTCGGTTCCAGAAGCCCTTTTCGCTGCTGGGGCCGCCGATCTGCCCGACGCGGATGATCTCGGTTGGGACGCCCGAGGCTTCACTGGCCTTCTCTAAGATGAGGCTACTCATGAGCTTGGATCGGCCATAACCTCCTGTGCTGATGTTCAGGTCGTGCAGCGGCCGCTCCGGCACAGGTTCCGGTTTCTTCCACGCGTCGATGGTGGCGATGGACGAGATGAAGACAATGGGAACTCGTTTCGCCGCCTTGCAACTGAAGTCGACCAGGTTCCGCACTCCGCGAATGTGCGGCTCAAAGGACTCGACAGGCATGTTGAAGTTGACCGGCCATTGGTTGTGGATCACTCGGTCGACTTCCCGCAGCATTCCCTCGTACACCTTCTTTGCTCAATCCCAGATCAAAGCGCGACATGTCAGCATGTATGAACTCAGCCTTGGTGAAGTTGATGCTCAGCCCTCGCTCGGCGTTGCCTTTGCGCTCTCGTTCCTCTGCGTCGTCGGAGCGGTTTAAACAAATTATCTTCTTCACTCTTGGAGAAGAGGATGCAATATCAAGCATGTACGATCCTAGGGCGCCCGTTGTGCCCGTGATCACAATCACTTGGTCTTCGTCTGCCGGCGGAGGTTTGTCAGGTTGCGCGTACGGCATGTCTCTGGCATATTTCTCCAAGATGGCTTCCATGGCATGGCCCTCCTGTTGCGCCTCTCCCGTGGTAGCATCTTGGCCTGCCTTATTCGCTACGGAGAACAGATACTCCGCTAGCCGCTTCGAAGTTGGATGGCCGTAGATGACTCGCGTCGCTAGGGCCGACGCGTCCACTCGAATGCCTGCCGGTTCGAGGCTGGCTCGGAGCAGCCGAGACGCGTTGATGACCTGCATCGAGTCGATTCCTACCGTGAAAAAATCCGTGTCCGGTTCTAGCTTGGGCGCTCGAAGACACTTCTCGAAGAGATTTTGGATGGACCGGACCAATGCGTCTTTCGAGCTGAGATCCAACTTTGGCGCCTCAGAAGACGTGACTTCGCCGACGTGCTCGTAGATCTTGTCAATCTCCTCTTTATACATCCGAATGGTGCCAGCCCGCTGGATTGTCCCTTTGCCCGCTCGCAGGAACGGTTTGTCGGGATAGGAGAGCGCAATGAACTGCCGTCCGATCTGGCCGTGAGCTACGGTCTCATTGTTTGCTTTCACCACCATCGGCCAAACGCTGTCGATGAACTCCTTGGCCTCTTTTTCGCTCTTGGGGTGCTGTAACGGTTCGAAGATGAGCGCTGGCTGAAACCGGTTGCTCCCAACCACGATCGCTCCCTTCACTCCAGGATGGCCCATTAGGATGATCTCGATCGAGGCCGGGTTGAGTTTTTCTCCGTTAGAAAAGACAATGATGTTATCGGCTCTGCCGTGGCACATCCAATGATCAGGTAGTGACGGATGGGGCTTATACAAGTCTTTTGTTCTGTACTCCTTTGCGTCGGGGAAGGTGTAGAAGAAGCCTTGAAAGCCGGGGTCTTCTTCTTTCCTCGCGATAACCTGCTCGTATGCGTTCTCCTCTGCCGACTCTCTCCACTCGCAGCCAAAGAGCTCTGAGTTGCATATGAAATACCGGCAAAGCTTTGGGTCGGGTTGCCAGCATAATGGAAATGGCGTAAACCTGCAATGGTCAGTTGAATGCGCCGTGTTAGGTGTCTGTTGATAACGCACTCTGTTGCGGAAATGACGTTGAGCAGTGTTACGCCGTTCTCGACCAGCCTGTCTCCAGCCTCGCTCGACATGTTTCCTATCCGACGATCAGTACAGTACATGCTAGCCCCATTAGGGCGATGCTTACCGCCGCCAAAACCCACGTATGCCAACTCCTTCAGGGCGCCAAGAGACTCCTTTGACTGGCTCAGCTCTTCCAGAATGGTAGGTGGTAAGATAACCGAGTTGACGTCGGCATATTTCAGACACTCCAAGACCATGTCCGCAGAGAGGGGACGACTGCCAATGCCAAGCGCCGAGGGGACGTCCCAGTAATGGACCATAATCAACGAGATGTATAAGGCGGCGGCATGGTAGAGAGGCACTACACGCGCTTTGGTCAGCTCGGCGAGTCGGCATTCCAAGGGATATCGGCCCCCTTACTAGGGTGGAGCGTCCTTGTCGACCTGCGCGACATCTCATCAACCCAGATCCTCCTACCCTTCCACTCGCCCGTATTGTGGTACTTATCTCCAATGGCCAGCATCCCCTGCCTCGCAATAATCGGCTTAGGGAACCCTGTGCTACCACTTGTGTGTAGGATTAGCAGCGGGTCCCACTCGGCCTCCTCAAATGTCTTGTTGTATGGGTACGGCTCGATGTATTCCTCCGGAAACCACGCCTCAACTGGGAGAGTCATGAACGCGTGCATGTCCCATTCCTGCAGCCAGGACTAGACCATGTCCTTGTATGACGCTTCGAACCAGATGATGTGACAGTTTGTCAGCTCCAGCAGGTTGAGCTGTCCCTCCTGCGAATTGCGCGGCGAGATAAGAAGCGCCTGGTAGCCGGCTTTGACGGCACCCAGGGTGAAGACCAAGTATCGGACATCGCTCGGGCCGAGATAAACGACGGTTGGAAAGTCGCCTGTGTCTGGTTTGCCAGTCGAATCTACCAGCTTGTGGGCAACGCGGTTGATGGCGTTAGCGGCTTGCTTATATGTGATGGTTTTCCAGCCATCGCCGGGGTTGGATAACTTGGGAACGGACACCCATTCCCGGTCGGGCTCGGTTTCGGCCCGCTCATCGACGATATTTACAAGCAGCCGTTTGCCGTACTTGGGTGTTTGATTCATTGCTTCACTAGCGTTGTGATGTCAAGGAAATGAGGATGAACGCTGGTAAACACTCTCTCCGAGGCATAGGAAAAGCCTGGCCTCCTTATATTCCGGAGGTCTTGCAGATTTGTTCGTCAGGAGTATGATTACCCTCAACCCTCAGCCAGTGATCATTTCCAATGCACCGTGTTGTGTCGCGAGCTGTTCGCGACGCGAGATTTAGGACGACGCGCGACGAATTTCGCTCGCCATTCCGGGAGGCGACGAGCGGCCCTCGCTACTACCAGGAACTGGACCTAAAGCTTCAATGTCTACGTCACTTTTAAATCATGTCAACTATCCGAGTCGCGACACAGAACTCTGGCCCCATCCGAGAACTCACGAACTCACCCATTTGCCCCCGATCAACGGCCCGAGCGGGACTCCATCAGCGGTCCACTCCCAAAGAACCCCGAACCCGAAGGCTTGATGTATTTACTAGTGGAGCGAGTCCAAGGAGGTCAGGATATACCACGTCCCAAAACAATAGCAAAAAGAGAATCTCGCAAACATTTTCCTACTCTAGCGGGAGGCCAGATTAGTACAGGGATTGACTGGCGTGCGTCAATATGTATCAAGGCCCACGCATATCTGGCGTGCCAGAGGCCATATCTCACTCATAGCAATACACTGCGGTGCAACGTACGCTACGGTGCCATGCCTAGTCTCTCTAGGCTGCCGTTCAAAATCCACCACCCCATTGCCCTTGAATCCGATAGGCTCAATCTCTCGGCAGCTTGTTCCATCGCCGACATCTACCGCCCAACAGCATCGCCGACAGGGCAAGTACTGCTGTCAAAGCCCAAGTGAAATACCACTAATCCATCACGATACGGGATCGAGGCTCGTCCACCCAAGTCCTAATCTTCTCAACGGCAAATGTATCACATTGTGCCTTGGAGGTTATATAAACTATAATCCGCCATGTCTCGTTACACTCAGCCAGCCGTTCCCCGAGACGCGCCCAGTTTCTCGCTGATCTCATGGCAAGAGCTAAAGAGTCGTCGAGAGCGACTAGACAGCCCACCGACGACAACCGTTTACATTACCCATTGAACTGGTCGCCCACTTCGACTACTCGTCCATGCCGAGCACTATATCGATAGCCCTATGTCCCACAGCCGTGTATCCTGGCACAAAGCGTTCGCCGTATGGTTGCAGCATCGTATCTGATCGACTGTTAGTTTACTGGAAAGAGGCATCTATGGGACAAAAAGAGGCCACTATTGACTCACCGTACGTCGTCTCCGGTTTTGTCCGGCAAAGCCAGCTCAAAGTCTCAATAACAGAAGCCCGGAAGTTATCTCGGGGAAACACGTCCAGCACTGCCGCATACTCGGCCTCTGGGATGCCAAGGCCAGGCCCCGAGAAGTCCAAGCTCACGGACCTGGCAACCGCCGCAACTTCCGACTCCTTGTAAAGAGCAATTTTATCCTCTCCGTGTAAGGCAATGGCGTCCCAAACGAGCTGCACACGGCGCTCTTCCCATCGCTTGCCATGTTCGTGGGAGCGAATGAACTTGCGCGCGGCGATGGCGCCGTCAACCTCGAAGCGGTGGTCCAATGTAAAGACAGTCGAGTTAGGGGTGCGGTCGAAACCTACGTCGTGCAGAATCAAAGCCACTGCGTGGACCTCGGGGTCGACAATGGTCTGCAATGTGTCATTGTGCTGCAGCATGAGCGTACCAAAGAGCCAGCAGCGCATGATGTGTTTGTACATGTTGTCGTCACCATGGTCGCGCGCAAACTGCTGTGCAGCACGGACGAGAGGGGTGTCTACCACGGAGACACCAGCAATAGTCCTGCGTGGGTAACGATCCGGACCACCAGAACCTGGGAAAGGGTTCGCCTGAACGGAGAAGCAGAGGTGGGTTGCCACGAGGGCGAGCCAACCAATATTGCTGCGAAGCATGATAGTGATGGCGAAGCTGGGGATTTAAGGTTGGAATGACGCACAAAACTTAGCAAGTGGTATGAGTAGTGAACGTCAACCGAAGCTGAACCGCTCCTGTTAATATATGCAAAATCCGCCGGTGCGCAGGGCTCTGGATCCGAAGCCCGTCGGCCCATCCCGCGAAGGTTTGAGTCAATTTGCACCAATCCCTCTTTTTTCTTTTGGTAATTTGGTCTTGAGAGGTGTGTATGGTGTGATGCGTATCTTCCGGCTGGCCTCGGATCTTACAGGTTCCCCCTAGCCCCTAGATGCGGTCATTCCAGCAGCTTCGTAATCAATTTGGCGGAAATGTCGGACTTTTGTATGTACATACAATTAACGTGGCATTTCCAAAGCTCAATTCTCTTTGGTTGATGGATCATCTTCATGGCACAATGTGTGGTCGAATCGTGCACCTTGCCACCTCAGAAACCTGGTTCTCCTCTCAGGCGCCATTCTTCCTGTAAATCGCTTGTCGCTGATTCGAACTGGAATTCAGTTGGGCGGATGGTGAGGGAGGGCACACAGAGCACGAGCCCATTTTGCGGCTCTTCACTCGCCAGCAGTCGTTGGCCAGGTTGGTATTTACATTCTGCCCTGCCGTAGCGCTGGTCGGGGGGTGTCTAGCAATTGGAAACGACAACCCTAGAATATGAAAATTATGAGAGGAGAGACAACCCAATTCATCTTACACTGACCAACGAGCTGATAATCCGCAGCGCCGTCAGAACCGCGGCCACCGCATCCCCGCCCCGCGCTTCCCGAATGCTAGAGCCAGCCAGCCAGCGATCAGACACAGCCCACCAAGCGGCGTGACAGGGCCCATGAAGCGGAAGCGCTCCGTGTCGAGAGTCAAGGCATACAGGCTGCCACTGAACATGGTCATGCCGGCGGTGAAGAGAGCGCCTGCGACAGGGTTGTTGCTGGCCACGAGGACGGCCACGGAGTGGATGAGCTGCGATGTGGGAGGTCAGGGCTGTGCTCTGTCCTTGCAGATAAGTTGGAGCGTAGGTGAGGGAAGGAAAGTACCTGGTACTGTGCTGCCGTGGACCAGTTTGCGAGTTTGTTGGGGTCCGAGATGTGTTTTTTCAGACCGTGGGCGCCAAAAGCACCGAGTCCCACGGCCGTAGCACCAAACACAGCACCCGTCTTCCAGAGGAGCGTGCTCATCGTGTCGTCGTTGTGGTTTGTTTCGGCCGGCTCAGCAGGAGGAATAAGAGGAGTTGTCTCGTCCGTCGCCATCCAATTCGGGGTTTTGCATCAGCGATTGACGTCGGGTATCTCGGAAAACCTCAGAATGCGTGCACTCGGTGGGGTCGCGAATTGCCGAGTCGAAATAAACATTCGGGAGGGCACGCCAAACACCCGCAGTGGGACCATTCGGCCAGTCATATCTTACCTTTGTGGCCGGAGGGACCCTAACCCTTTCTGTAATCGGTTGCTGTATCAAAATGGGTGCATGGCGCCCCACGACAGCTTGGGCATTCGACCACCATTCCGTCTACTGGGCAACACCCAACAGAAGGGGCAGGGTAGAAAATGTCAGAAGGCGAATAAAGATTTAAATTGTCAGTTGTAAAAGAAAACCGAACCGGTGTCTAACGGGGGCGTCTCCAATCTCCCGAGGAAATGCAAGAGGCACCCTCCAAGTTCTGCGATTTCCATGTTGTTTACTGGTTTTCCAGCCATACTCTCTTGTCATCACTTCCGAGTCTCCCTCAAACCGCTGGTATCCCAATCATTGCCGTTACCACAAGCCCTTGACGCCACTGACATAAATTCTAAATTTAATATTGCAAGGTCTGCTATTGTTTTTCCATTATACAACGGGAATGCCCTCGTGCGGCAATGGCTTTGTTTATTTGCTCGGAAAAAAAAATTGAAAACCCAACATTCTATTTTTCGTGCCGGGCACACTCATCTGATCTGGGACGACTATTGTGTGATTGAGGTAGGGCTGGGGTAAACGTGACGGCCACTGCTCTCAAAATAGCACACTATTTCCAAATCTTTTCTGGCATTGAGCCCTCACCGCGTTGGTGGCTCGCAGCGGACCTTTCATCCCAAAGTTTCCCAATAAATAGTCCTGAATCCAACCTGACTGCGAGTTTTCCACAAATTTTTCCACCTCAAACCCAAAAATTCCTTGCTTCGTTCTCTTCCTGCACTCTTCTTCCAACCATCTTCTTCAAACCTCCGCCCTCAAACCTCTGCCCTCATCTTCCCCCAAACCACCATCGCCTCGGAAGGGCAAGTAAACCTTCGACTCAGTTCTCAAGCGAGATTATCGTTTCCTCTTCCGTTTTCACTCTTTCTTTTCCTACTTCCCCGCGCAATAATTGCGCGCGACCGATAGCCGACTGACTGGCTGAGCCGCGATTTTTTTGTTTAAAATTTTCTTTTTTGTTGCCCGCGATTTTTGACTGACCACGCAACAAATCACCGACTTTACCGCGCCTTCCCCCGCCTTCCCTCTTCCATTCTCTTTCGCTTTCCCTCATCGCTTCTCTTTCGCTTTCCCTCATCACTTCTCTTTCGCTTTCCCTCATCGCTTCTCTTTCGCCTTCCCTCCTCGCTATTCTTTCGCCTTCCCTCCTCGCTTTCCCTCTCTCTTTTTCGTTACCGCGTCTGCCAGAAATGCACACAAATGAGTGCACCACCTCGCGCTGCGCCCTCTTCGTGGGCGAGTGCAAATGGCCCGAATGGGACTCGGAGGCCGACGAGCCGCACGAAGATAATGAGGTTTAGGAGACATCGTTGACCGTAAGTCTTCCGCCTGCTTTCATCAATCATTTCATTCGCCTCACTCACTTTATTTGACATCTTGGAATTCCTCGCCTTCACAAAATATTTTTTTCCCCAATAATTATCGCACATCTTGCTGACTTTTCGGATTTCTCCGCAGTGGCCGTCGACCACCGAGGTCACACCAATCGCCGAGGCCGGACAGCCCGGCAACACAGTCGTAAGTCTTCCCCCGCATTGCCCGGGCCTCTGGCCAGCGGAACTCCTGTGCCCCATAGCGTAGGGCGTTGCTTGGCCTGGCAACGTCCGCCTGGATGGTCCGGTAGCTCTCCATCGCTCGCATTTGCAATGATCTGCAACCGCAGTAGCATGCAGCAAACAGGTCA
Source organism: Chaetomiaceae sp. B2702 (assembly GCA_023628455.1). NCBI lineage: Eukaryota > Fungi > Ascomycota > Sordariomycetes > Sordariales > Chaetomiaceae > Chaetomiaceae sp. B2702. The sequence continues at coordinate 104,375 of JAMAKP010000046.1, forward strand.
AGACGCAGGACAGGAACCCATGAGTCTTGCTCCGCTTCGGCGGCAGGCCGCGAACCGGATTGCAAGCTTGGCCTTTCAACAGCTTGCATGCAGGGAGAAATCTAGACCAGGCTACCTAGGGTGGACTAGCGGTGTCGAAAGACAACTGAGGTGCAAACCGCATCGCCTACGCAACCGGATGGTAGCGGATGACGGCAGTGGGAGCACCGGACACGCTCGCGCCGACTCAGAGGGTTTTATGCAACTCTTCCTGGGGATGAAGGTAGACGAGAGAGAGTGGGGACTCATGGGGTGCACCAGTGATCTTCGGATTTTAGTTTTGGCAATGGACTTACTCGGTACTCGGTATATCCGTTTACTGACGGGGGAAAAAATCTTTAGGTCAAGACCAACAGCGGCAGCACCGCACTGCTAGCCACCAAGGACGAGGTGACTGGCATCGTGGCCGCCTTCGTCAACAAATGGGCAAGTGACAACCATGTCATTTGGGCCACGGCCCAGCTCGATCAGGTGGAGACTGCCTGCGACGACATCGAGGACGGCAAAAGGGAGATGAAGAACCTGACGAATCTTGTTCAGAAGATTATGAGCGACATTGCGCGCATTGAGGCCTCGCAGCAGGCGGTTCAATCAAAAGTCCACGTCGAAAACAGCGCTTCCGACCGCGCTCTTCGCAAGGCGGCGGAGTTGGAACGCCAGCATGAGATCGACCGCCGGTTCAATGAGATTACCGCATTGCAGAATGAGATGGATTCTCTGCGCCTGGCCGTCAACAACACCCAGAAAGAAATGCGCAAGGAGTTTGACAAGAAGTCGGCAACGAAGCAACAGGTCCAGCCTGGCGGCGGCAATCAGTCCGCCAGTGACCAAGCTAACCAACACACTCGGGCGCTGGAGAAGCGGATTCAGCAGGTACGTGATGCATGCTTCCCGAGGCTCGAGACCGGACTTACTGACCCGAGCTCCCACAGCTCACCGAGGAAAACAAAAAGTTGCGTGCGGCCAACGGGCTGCTCCTCGACGAGTTGGACGGAATAAAAAAAGGCTCGCGATAGATGTAATGTACATCCAACGGCTCCGATGCTCCTGGAAGGATACCTGTCTGGCTTGAAGAAGCATGCCTAGGGGTGGATCGTGGAATGCGGCCCGCGGGCACCGAGGATGGCACAGCGGTTAGGTGTTGAGCTCAGGTTCGGACACCGTTGTGGCTGGGAGTCTCATGGGATATACACGTGGCATGAAAGACAACACATGTATTTTAGGGATGTAAACTTATTCACATGGCTTCTGCAAGCAAGATGATTGTTGTTGACATGAAGACCCTGGAAGTGGGGTCTGTTGATCGCGTGCTTGGAGTAGAGTGAGGTTCACAGGTTCTCCACCATGCCTAGCCAGCACGCTAGTGAGTGGGTGGGTTTTGCTGAGCGGCGGCTTGCCACGAACATCCCACCCGCCGCATCCACACCACAACTCCTTCATCCATCCTCATCATCACAAGATTGCACGAGATGCCCATCGTTCCAACGACTAGAGAGGTTGTGCCCGGGGCACTTGTCAATATTGTGCTCAAAGCCGACCAGCCGACGGGCTGCACAGTCCAAGGCACCGTCTCACAGCTGCTGACCCGAGGCAACCATCCGCGAGGCATCAAGGTGCGCTTGACGGATGGGAGGGTTGGTCGAGTGCAGAGCATGGTGAATGAAATGGCGCCCGCCGGACTCCAGGCTCGATCCGATGGCAACATACAGGCTGTCGTCAGCATGGGGCCGACAGATGCGAGGACAGATCAAGCCCAGCCACTGTCCACGCAAGCGATCGGCCTTGATGCCTACATCAAGCCCACGAAGAAGCGCGGCAAGGGAAGAAACACAGGGAACGCCACGGCAAATGCAGCGGCGGACGGCGGCGGGGTATCCGGCTCGTCCGCAAACGCTGCTGAGCCTTTACCTGGGCTCAAGGAGTCAACCTGCCCCGTCTGTGGTGACTTCCGAGGTGACACCGCGGCCCTGACACACCACGTGCAGTTGCACTTTGACGATTAGAACAAGCACGAACGCCAACCGGAAACATGTCAATGCGGAACTGGATATGGCGAGTCTCAATACCACTCATTAAGAACAAATCGGCGAGTTCCAGAGGAGCCGGATCCAAAGCCACGGACGAATATCCAACAAACACCAACGCCTAATCGATCACGTTTACTTCAGACTCAGCAGCAACCCATCCTTCAGCGCTTGAATCTCCTTCCTGCTGAGCGGATCTCGCTTGCTGTAGCTCGCCGACCTCCGCTCGGCGCTCGTCCAGGTGGTGATGTCGTATTTGTCTCCACCCATCGCCGACAGTGGGACAGGCCCATCCAGCTTCCCATAGTTCCTCTCATACTCACGGAACGCTTTGGCAGCCTTCCATGGATCATCGGCCGTCTGGGGGGGCAAGTTCTCGGCAACGCCCTCGTCGTAGGACACCCCGGGCACCGTGATGCCGTGTCTCTCAGCATAGCCCAGGACGTACTCGTCAAGGTTGGCAAGGTCGAAGGTGTACTTTACCGTGGAGCCATCGGCGGCTTTGAGCTTCACGGTTTCCTCCTGGCCTTCTTCCAGCAAATCGTCGTCCTGCATGTCCCTGGCGAGCTTGATATATAGGGACATGATCAGGCCCACGTTTTTCACCTCGGAGTCGGGGCCGAGACGGCGCTCCCGTTCGAGGCGGGCAAGCATGGCGAGGAAGGTGCGACCAACCAGGTGGATCAGTTGGATGAGGGATTCGCCGTCGTCGATTCTGGGTGGAATGGCTGTGGTTAGCTTTGATCTGGGACAATGGCGGTAAAGGCGAGGAAACATCAAGAGGAAAATACACGATTCGCAGACTCACCCCATGACTGCCTCGGCCAGGTCTGTTTGCAGGAAGAACGACGTGGTCTCGCACACCACCCACTGCTCCCGCCAATTGCTGTCCGCCTCGACAAAATCCAACAACAGGTTCTCCACCACCTCGACCACTCCGTATGCCTCATGATCGGTAAACGTGTGCATGCGAAAGTTGTCGGGGTTGCGAAGCATGGCCATGTCGACCTGGGCCAGAAACTTGCGGCGGCACGCATACGTCGCTATCCACTTGTGGCCGGGATTCTCTTGTGCAGGCTTGCCGCACAGGCACGTCTTGCCGCCATCGCAGGCGGGATTCTTCTCTGCGCTCTTCTTGTCGACGCCGGGTTCGGGAAATGGGGGTTTACACCAGCATGTGTAGGCGTACGCCTTGTCTGGCTCGGTCTGGAGCTGGCGATAGGCCGTGTCGATGTTGGCTGAGCCCGAGATCGGCGCCCAACGTTCTCCTCGCGGCACCGTGATGGCTGACATGGTGGGTAATCATAAGCGGGTGGATCTGCTTTGCCGTTTGATGAGACTTGGGGTTCCGAGTCCCGGCCGCGATCCACGCACGCATGAGACGCGTTCGAGTCTCAGCCCGATGCTGCACAGACCAGGTGGGGCTTGGGCGGGGTTGGTTGACCGCTCGTTGAGCTTTCCGCTTTGATCCCCCTCCTAAAAAAGATAACTGAATGTATCCAAAAAGGAATCACAAATTTCTCAAACTCTAGTTTTCCCGTAATGCGCAAACGCCTGCATCTCGTCATGCCAATCAGACTGCGTTTAGGCGAGTAAAGTCGGCTGGGGATTGCGGGCGCGGCTGGTAGTTCGTCATTTCGATGCTGTCCTCGTCGCTCGAGTCATCGTCGGCGTTTGGACCAGGTGCTTCAGTGCATCGCGTCTTGGCTAAACTGCCGGGTGTGTCGGTTCGATCCAGATTTCGAGGCTGTTGTTCCATGGGCAATGGCATCACTTGGATCGGCAAGGAGAGCGAGGTTGTGTGACTTCGCATGGTCCCGCCGCTGCGCACATGCAACCCAGACTCGGCCATGGTTGTCGGATAACCCGTCTCGTAGCCCAGGTCGACAGGACCCCGGAAGCCTCCTCGCGACAACGCGCGCAATATCGGTATCGAAGCTGCCATGATGCACACGGCCGACTCCGCAGTTCCCAATGCCAGCAACGGGATGCTTCCCCCTTGAAGCATGTCAGCGCCTGCGCCAAGACACGGGGTCTCAGAAAAACACGCGGCGGAGGGCGCGACTTACTGGCATCGATGCCCATAATTCTTGGGATTGTCGTTGCCTTTGCAGCGGCAGTTGCCCCGGCGCTGCCGTCTCCATCAGCTTTGGTGGCCCGCAATACACGCCAAGATCACTTACAACACGCCCATGCTCATTGCGACTGTGACACCGATCTTCTCCTTCTTGCTCATTTGTTGGCGCAGCAGGTATTTCCACGGCAGAAAAGCCAGCGCGAGGTCGACGGCGGCTGAGTACCCTGGCACAAGATTTCCAACATCAGCTTTCCTTCTGCCGGTCATCCGCACTTGAACACCCCCTTACCGCAGGAGAAGACGTTGTACCTTACGGATACATCGACCGGGACGCATCTTCCAGGCAGCTTAAACGGGCTGCATTCGATCCACACGAGTAGGACGCTCGCCGTAAGCGTCAGAGTCAGGGACATAAGGATGGACCACACCGAGATGCGCATCCACCGGACCGGAATCCGGAGCAGCGTCACCCCGAACGACGTCTTGCCCCAGAGGTTGGTGATGATCATCAGTGTCGACAGGATGTTGACTGTCAGGCCGAAGTACCGGACATTGGCCAGCGGGATAAACTTCTTGCCGTAGCCAAGGCTGATGAGAAAGGCGACGAGGCCCACGCCGGTCACCAAGGCGATCCAGGCGGCCAGGAGGATCCAATCGTCCCACCAGAGACCCCGATGCTGGCAGTTCTTGAGGTAGAGCCGTGTGAATAAGAAGAGGCCCGAGATTGAGACCAGCAGCCAGTTCAGGACGTTGAGTTGGGGCCCGTAATCGGCAGCGGGGTCGAGGTCCATCGTCCGCGATGCCCGACAGATCAGCGAGCGTTTGTGATGTAATGAGAGAGGCGGCAGACGCCAGGGGATAACGCCTTCAAGAAGGCCGAGCCGCCAAGTGAAAACACCGACTGGTTAGAGATTCGGTGGAGAACAAGAACAAAACGGGTTCGGTTGATGGACCCGGGTCGGAGTCGGGTATCAATAAGAAGAGCTCGCCCGGCCTGCTCACCTCGTGCCGGGCGTAACTGCCGAATCCTCTTTTCCTCCTTGTGCAGCCCCAGAAACCGGGACCTGTATCAGCGGGCATTGCGCCTAACAAGTTGTGAGACGGTTCCTGCACGCAGATCATATTGGGGGCGTTGCTGTCTTACAGCCAAGCCTTCCAAACTGAACCACAGAGACGGTAGCACTTGGCCCCTTTTTTCCCCGCCAAGGAGAGCGCCTCCGTCACGAAGCGCAGATCTTGCACCGCGGTAGGACCCATCGGGGCACCCAGCTAAAACAAGAGATCTCCCAAGTCGACCTGAAATCTACGCGTCGCTGCACCGATCCGGAATGCAGCGAGCCCCCAAGCTTCACCGGTCGGCCAGGTCTGTGCGCTTGTGGACGCAGTCTACGGCGCACTGGATTCGCCTCTCCAAACTAAGTCGGGGAGGGTGATGGACGAATACCACGGTATAACATAATAGAGTGCCATCACCCATCGCCATAGCACCCTGTGGTCTCTTTTGAGTTGCAATCACGAACAAGCAGCGCTCAGGACTCTGTTCGAAGTCTGTCTGCGTCTGATAATCAGGGCGAACTCCTGAGCTGTGTAACACGTCCCAGAGCTGCAGCTCTGCAACGCCTCGCTCAACTTTGTATTGACCGTTAACGTTAGCTCATGTTGCAACATGGCAGACACAGCCAAGATTGAACCGCCGTGCACAACTGCTGCCAAACGACCGTGCCTCCGCTCTTCTTTCCTGACCGACCGTGACAGACCTGCCCATCAACACCACGCAATGTGCACGACAACATCGTAGACATTTTTAAATTTAATATATTATCCGGCTTGATTATTACTGATACTACTAGGCACAGCCGTCCCGGCAGGACGCGTCGGACTCGGAGCACCCACCGTACTCGGCAAACTGATGGCGTAGAAGCCGAACCGCCTCGTCCCCCGCTCCACGATATTCCCATCACCCAGTCGGCGCCGAGAACAACAAGTCCCGACCAGCGGGCGGAGTGTTGGGATACAGAGGCAGACGCTCGAGCACGTCACTTCTCCGAGTGACCAGAACACGGTCTTTGCTGATGTCCAGCTGACGTCGGGGTCCGTGAGGGATGCGCGCATCGTAGGCAGTCGAAGTACTGATATTACGCATGTCCTGCAAGCAAGAGAGCAAGAGAGGGAGAGAGTTAGATAGTTGTTTCCCATCGAATAGACTGCAAGGGGAGGGGGGGGGGGGGGGGGGCACAAACACAAATCCTAAACAGAAAATCGCAATCAGGACGATCTTATGTAGCGGGGGCAGCGGCAGCGTCTTCAGCAAGGGCAATGGCATGACGAAGATGAGAAAGTCGGTGATGATATGCACGATGCCGTGACCGGTCCAGAACCAGAGTCGTTTCTCGCATATCCAGATGGGCTCATAGGGATCCCAGTTCTGTGAGACGGGAAGACAGATGAGGGCCCCCGCAACGGTGCCGGCAACGGCCCAGACGGCCAGGAAGGCCAGGAAAATATCGCAAAGCCGCTGGAAAGCGGGAAGCGGGAAGACGCGCCGGAACTGGAGGAGGAAGGTGGTCTTGAGGAGCATGATGGACAGGTGGTAGCCCAGCGCCGACATGAAGAGTAACTACGGAGGGTGTTAGCATTGATTCGGGGGAGAGAGGGGGAGGCCAAGTCGTTGTGGGCGGGACGAGGAGGAATGGATCGAAGGGACCAAGGCGGTGGGACGACAATCTTGCGCCGACCCGTGCACGTACTTTTAGCAACGCTGACCTCTCTTCGACAGAGTGCATGTCGAGATGGGTACCGAGCCCGAGCCGCGTTGCTCCGCCGGGTCAGCATGGACCAACATCAAGGGTGTGGTTCGCGCACATACCATATATAACCACAATGACCCCACCAACCGTTGACAACTAGTAACTGGTGTCAGGATGTTCTTTTCTGGGGTCCTCTCGCCAGCCGGCAGCCGGCGGCGGGGGTTTCAAAGCCACTGACCACTGTGGCAGCCAGGGCCATGTCGTCGGTCCCAAACTTTCGGATGACTTCGAGCCGGATGTAGAAGCGCAGAGACACGGGCACCGCAATGATGAAAAGGCAGATGACACAGTACGCGATCAAACTCCCGACTATGCTTTCCTGGGCGTTGGGCGGGAGATTGTTGCCCGCCGTGGCTGGGTCCATGGTGGCCCGGGTTCCTAAGACGTTCGTATCGGCCGTCTCGGAGAAGCAGCAGGGTCGGTCGGCCGCATGGAGGGCGCGAGTTGTGTAGGTGAACTTTGGTTTCGATAACTATCAGGTATCCTCCCTCTGAGCCTCCGAGTTTGTTGCTCAACAGTATCGGACTATCGGTGCGGCATTGTTTAGGACAAAAGAACGGTGCCAGACGGCCCGCAGATAATATGGCAGAAAGCTTGACGAAGTTCGCAACATTTCCAGACGCCCGGCTTTCTTTTTGCTGATTCATTCGGCCGTTAGCACGAGTTCCCCATCCAATCAGCCAATTTCCGCGCGAGTCCCGGCGGCGTGGAACTGGGCACCCGCGGCCGGTGATCGCCCGATAAGGTTGCATTATTGGTCGCTTGGGGTCATCTCCTGCGGTCTCAGAAGGGAATGGCCCGTAACGTTATGGGGCATCATCGGATCTGCATGGGCCACTAAACCCCTTTCCAAGCTGTTTCGGCCGTCACGCTGCGGCTGAGGAATCATGGCCGCAAACCATCCATCCAGACACCACACCACCAGTATTATTGCGAACTGCCGACCTGCCGAGAGTGCCGAACCATGCCTGCTTTTGGATATCGCCTCCGGAATGTGGAACTGTGGATTGCTTTCTCGCCAACGAGACCAGCGTGGGACAGCAGCCGAAACAACGGGAATAAGCGAGCTTTGTGGACCTTGACAGGAGTACTGTACATCCAGTACCCCATCCGTCTGCCCGCACCTTCAGTGCAAGTCCTGACTTTACATACATACATAGTACATACATACATACATACATACATACATACATACAATAGTGATCCATGATATCATGGGTTCGTGGCATTCGTCATGCAGCCGCGGCAGCCAACAATACTGGCGGCTTGGGCATTGGGCGGCGGCAAGGGCGCTTTTCACGGTCAATAACCCCCCCTGGTACGTACCTAAGGTACCTATCTCAAACCTACCTAGGTACCTTACCTACCAGGTGCGTACTGTGTCTCATGTGTATATCTCGGACGGGCTGTCGGTCGCGTCTAGTTTTGTTGTATTTGACCTCTCAATAAAAAGGGATCCGGGGACGCAGCTGCGTGTTGATGTCAACTTCTGCGACCGGGCCCAGGCCGCCGGATTCAGGGCCGATGTCACCTAATGGTTGCAGTGAGTGACGGGCTAATTACCCCCAGCTTGGCTCACAAGCAGTCCAGCACGAGCCTAGCTTCCCATTGACTTCCCACACATAGCCATACCCCACCAGTAAAACGCCACAACGCGACAGTGCCCATCAGTTGACGTGAATCAACACATTGGATCGACTACGTCCCCATCCCCCTGGCCGGTGTAGTAGGCCCGACTGTCGTCGCATATAGGCATCGCTTTTGCTCTCGTGGGAATGATGTGCGCACAAATACCAGCGGCTGGGCACTCGACTATCAAAATGGTGTGGCAATTAGCCATCACTGCGTGGTTGCCAGCCAGGATATTTTACTCCGGGCGAGCTTATGATTGGCTTGCACCAAGACTGGACAAAAAAACAGAGAAAAGAAAAGAAAAAGCTTCTGACGTCGTGACAGTTGAGTGCGCCCACCCCAATACGTCTGCATCTTCCAACTCAAGTCTCTTATTAGCTGGTATAAAGTTGCAAGGTATTTGATCAGTATGTAGTGCCGTCACGACACCAGGTCCTGGGGGTCCCCCATCCCGTCCCCTGAACCCTTCATCACCGCCTCAAGCATCTTCCCCCAAGGATAATCCTCACCTCCGTAGACCCTCTGTCTCCGCAACAACACCACGCCCTCTCCACCCCGGAGGCCCCCCTCCCCTTCGCCACTACTACCCCTCAACATCTCAACGCCTTCCGCCCCCCACAGCCCCGCAAAACACCCATACAGAACGTCCCTCCTCCTCACCCTCCACGCTCCCCTCTCGCCCACCCTGTTATGAGGCCCCCGATCCCTACGATCATGATCCAAATCGATTAACAGCGACACCACACCAGCACCACCACCACCACCATTCCCCTCCTCCACCACCTCCCCGTCCCCCACAATGCGACACTCGGCCGCCGCCATCTCTGCCTCATCCTCGTGCGGCCCTCGCGCGGGGTCAAACGGCTCGACAACCCACGCGCGGTTGCACCGGCCGCGGAGGTGGGCCAGCGCGGCGGGGACGGCGATGGAGCATCCGCCGAGTACCGCGTTGGTGATGGCGGCGGTGCCGAGCCTGCGGGAGAGGGGCAGGCGGCGGGGGTTGGCGGAGAGGAGGATCAGGCGGGGATCGAGCAGGGTTGTGAGGGCGTGGGTGGCCTTTTGGAGGAGGGTGGGATCGTGATCCGGGGGGGAGGGGCGGGTTGTTTCGCGCGGGAGGAGGGAGAGCAGGGTGCGGGCCGCGTCGGCGAGGACGGGGTTGGTGTGGTGGCCGGCGGGGCCGTATGCCCAGAATGAGGGCCCCGCGGAGGTTTGTTGGACGGCTGATGGGAAGTTGAGGATCCAGTCGAGGCCGTTGTCAAGGGCGATCGATATCAGGCGGTGCTGGAAGGTTGGGAGGGCGAGAGTGTTGGGTCGGAGGCGTGTCATTTCGGTGGCGGAGACCCGGATTGCGGTTTGGGCTCCTTCGGGTAGCGTAGCTATGAAGTCGTTGGCAATGGCGCTGAGATTGTAGTCTGCGATCAGGCTGGCTGCTTTGGCTTTGGACTCGGGAGAGGCCTGTTGGGGGGTGCATTCAAACACGAGCAGGTCCAACTCGATGTACTCCCGCGTGATGGCTGTGATGGATTCTGGGAGCGGGTTGGGAACGGGGTCTTCCAGGATCTCTTGGTTTGGATTCGTCGCCCAAGATATGACATCCCGACCCGCGGCTGGAAGCCTGAGCTTCTGCCCTACGGCAACCAGGGGCAGCAAGTCACCCGACGCCAGCACTAGAACCGTAAATTTCCAGATTACCTCCTCGACACAGCGAACGTCCCCGCCGTCAAAATACAGCGGGATTCCTGCTGTGTTGAGTGCGATGGAAAGGAGGTCCCCCTTCTTGAAACAGCCAAACGACAGTATGTTCACGAGGTGCTGCATATCGGAAACGCCAGCAGCCGGGTTCGGCAAGAGCCTGTTGATCCTCCACCAGAACTGGTGCAACGTGCTAGGGACCGGGTCGTTCAGCATGTCGATGAATTCCCGGCTAGACAGATCGCCTAGGGATTCGGATTTGTAAAGGCGCAGTCCTAGATAATGGATGAAGCGGAACTCAAAGCGCAGCACTCGGCCATCCGACCCGAAGCACAGAAATAATGGGTTGTTGACCCGTTGGTGTTTCGCCACGCGAGACTCGTGGGCGCACCAGCCTCGACCAAACCAACGTGCGCCGAGCATTTTCTTGATGAAGGGTATGGCACCTTCCAAGGTATCGCCTCGATCTCTGTCACGGAGCTCCTGTTCCCGGCGAGGAAAGTAGCTCTCCATGAACCGAAGCTTCTCCTCGTCCTCCAAGCCAGCGTTCATGATCTCGCGGCCAAGGTCCTCATAAAACCCGGCATAAGCCAAACCGGCGTCCTCCTCGACTTTTTCCAGCTGCACATCCTCTAATAAGATAGCGACCCGACGCGCGGAGCGATATATAGCGTCCATCACACCTATGTGAGCCGCTATGTCTGCGTGGTCGTCCTGATTGATGCACAGTTTGTCAAGCCAGACGCCCTCCTCTTGGCCGGGCTGCCGGAGAGCCATCACGGCTTCCACCATTGGCTGCGAGATTTCCCATCCGTCGCAGATAGGTGTGGCTGCACGGGGGAGGGGCCACTGTGGGTAGTGCCAGCAGTAGCTAACTGCGATGTAGGATGACACGCTGTCGACAGGTGATTGAGGGTCTGACCTGGACCCGGTCGATGAACAAATCATTCGCAGACAAAGCTCGTCGAGCGCATCTTGCTTGGGATGGAACTGCTGTACGACGTCAGGATTAAGCTCCTTCAGTCGTGAAAGCATAGCACCTGCTCGGGTGCGGTTTTCGTCGCCATGTATGAGTTGGGTGGCTTCTGAAAGCAGCGCGGCCTTGTTGGTGTCTGAAAGAGTCACCAGCCGCTGACCAAGCCTGGAAAGCACCTTGGATGTTTTGCATTGCGCATATGGGTCTTGGGCCATGGAAAAAATATTTGTGTTTGAAGGTTGGGCGATCGTGTGCGGGGTTGAGGTGTTTTAAGCCGAACACACCCCCTCTAGGCCTTGGAGACATAGGCAGTCGCCAGCCGCAAGGCTTTCTGGATCAGTTTATTAGCGGCAAATCAAGAGTACGAAAGTGGGGGCGCGCTAGGTAGGTAGGCGAGCCCGCTGGCACAGAAGGTCCTGGAGGAGAAGGTCGGACTCCGTCATCTAGGTACCGGATACCAAGGCCCCGTCTGCTAGGTACGCTTCCCTTAGATATAGTTGTTCTATCTCACAACCACCGAGATCTAAGGCTAGGTTCATTCTATCTTGGTTGCTTGTAATTGTGGAATTGTGGGTAAATGTGCTTACAGGCGAGGGTTAACGCACATGTTCTCGTAGATAAGTTCTGTCTGCTTCGCCAGTGTCTAACTTGAGACGTGTTGTAGGTATACTGAAGCCTCGGTGGTTCAAAATTAACAGTGTTGTAATTTTTCGAACAATGAATGCACTATCAATATCATCGACATTGGAAGCTGCACCGCTTCAAGTCAGTTGTTCGAGAAAAAGACCATTGAACTCGAAATGAGCATTATGCTATTGGCAAACTCTTCAGAAGAAAAGAAAAAATATATTGGAGAATGCTGACCTTTCCTAGGTGGACAGAGCAGTCTGCATTGCACAGAAACTTCGGCGGATGAGCCCCTATTTGTTGTCCACCGCACCATCTTCCCCTGAACCTTTCCACCAAGTTCCCAGGCGTACTCCTCCAGAATGGCAGTGTGGTAAAAGAGAGTCTTACACAACCTCATAGGAAAATGCGGCACATATGCGGTTCATTGTCACAACTTGAACGGCGGTGAGCGAGCTGTCCCCCACAGCGACGATAATATCAGACGAGGATGTCCTCGATGAAGGCGCCAGCAATCGGCTTGCGTAATTTGGCTGTCGCGATCACGTCGATGCTTAACTCGCCGTACTTAGCTCCCGGTGCTCGGGTAGTTTGGCATTATCAGCGCTGGGTTTTTCAGCGTCAACCTCCTTCCAGTGGCCAAGGTGTGTACGGGTAGGTATCATAGGCAAAATTGCTGAGACCGCACTTGAGAATAAGTGTCACAGTGCAGAAAAATGGACATGACTCACAAACCTGCGGTATGTACGAGTAAGGTTTCTTGAATCGTTTTGTTCCACAACTTCTCCTCCTGGAACATTCGTGCCGGTGCCAATAACGCCTCCGATCGTTGATCACGGTTGTGATCACAGCCGTAACGGTCTCATTATAGTACTTTTAACGATGCTCATTCTCCCTCGCCTTTTGTTTTGCTTATTTTTATACATCTTGCTTTCTCATTATTCCGGTCTTTCTAACTTGCATATTTTAAATCGTTTTTTATCTAAATTCATTTTTAACTATCGTCTTAATTTTCTCTTTACTTTTTCCCTTTTTATTGCCTTGCTTTGGTTCTACATTTTCTTTTTTATATTAACATATATCACTATAATAGTTCGAGACTATCGTAGCCGCTGCCCAGACATCGACTTCCGCAACCGTCTGCTGGCCACTCACATCCTGACACCACCATTTTGTCCTTCAACAGCCTCCGCTTGTCAAGATATATCCAGGGCAAGAATGCGGTGCCCTGTGCTGCCGAAATTTTGACATCTATGGCCCTAAGAGAGCCGCCGCCGCCGCTGTCACCCGGCCAGCCGGTCCATCACGGGCCCGTATGATGTCACATATGTCGGCCAGCTGTTCGTCCTGGCTTCCGTGACACAGGGTCGTGGGGTGAATGGAGGAGGGCCCAGCGGGGGTAGGTGTTGCGATTTGCCCTCTACCAACATTTTGTCGTATAGGTTCCTTGTCCAAGCACGCGCTACCTGCCCTGTCCACGCTGTCTACCCCTGCCAGCTCCCGGCCCAGCCAACCGACCCCGCAGCGGTATCGCAGACCTCTCAACGGCTTTATCATCGCTGTGGGGCCGAGTCCTCCCCAGAGATTCTCAGGCGTCGCTGAGTGGCTGTTGGGCGACGAGCCCGCGAACCAGTGCTGAAGCTAGACGATGATCTCCCGTTGGACAATGAAGACGAGCTGCTTTCAGTCGGATGGTTAGGACCAGCATGTATAGTCGAGTCTGACTGATGTGCAGTGCCGCTGCCTTGTTGCCTAGAAGAAGCTCGAAGAATGATCCTTCGACTCTGTCATTGAAACCATGCCCGTCGCTCCGGCTGTCAACCCATAGCCACATGCCCTGTGATCCAGCCCAACGCCCACGCCGAGTGCCGCTCCCACGGCCCCGTCATGGTCCTCGCGATGTCCCGGATGACGGCAGCCGCCCAACCCTGCATGAACCAATATCCCTGGAGTTCAGCAGCGTGAAACACAACCGTGTAATACGATAGCAGGGCTAGCGCAGCCTGGTTCCGCTGCCGCAGCAACGGGATCAGGTCATCCGACATCTGAATGGGCCATGCGGCAACCACGCGGTACTCAGGCGACGTGGTCTGGACGATCGAGTCGCGAATCACCGATACCAGGCGGTACGCGTCGGCGTGGATAATGGAGCGGACGCGGTCGTCAGTTTCCGTCTCGGAAATCTCGACCAAGAAGTCCCCCACAGCGAGGACGACGCGGTCCAGGGCGGGGTTGGGTTGCTCGGTGCCACCCCGCTGGGTGAACAGGTCGGCGAGTGGTCCTGACCGGAGAAGGGCTTGGGATGAGAACAGGACGCTGCCGATGCCTTTGACGAGGATCAAGACGTCGACAAGATTGTCGACGGTTGGCCCGTCGGCGGTGCGGTTGGCGGATGATGCCGCGAGCGATCCGATGAAGAGCAACGACGAGGAGGCAAACAGGGCGTGGCAATTTGCGGCCGAGATGTCGGAGAGGGCATGGCGCATTCGCCGGATCCCCGCGTTCTGGTGCTGCGAGGCGCGGAGCGAGTACGCCTGGCGATTCTCCGGGTGGAGGTAGGCAAGGTGATAGGACGATATGGCCAAGATCTGGTGCAACAGGAAGACGTGTGCGAAGGCCTGCTTGGGCACCTCGATCTGCCACAGCCGGCTCGTCTTTTCCCTCGAGGCTTCGGTGAAGGTCTCGCAGGTTGAGGTCGTAAAGTGGTGGAGCAGCTCGAGGTCAAACACCCAGTTCGCCGTGTCCTCCTCTGGGGGCCCCGTGGCGAACTTTGTCAGGTATGGGAAAGGGTCTGGTGTTGACGTCGCGGGAGAATCGGCTAGCGTGAGTGCCGAGCCGGTCGGGGAGGGCGCTGCTTCCGGGCCGTGGTCTGTGGGTGGGCCCGGTGTGGGCGGCGTCGGTTTGGGTCTGGGGTTGAGGGGTCTTGGCCGGCTCCTCCGAGGTAATGTCGGTTGTGGGGAGGGCACCGAGCCCGGCGATGGGGTGCTTGCCGGGGAGGCAGCATTTGGAGGTTGGGTGGATAGGCTGCACTCTTCACCGTGGCGGACGCAGGCTTTGCACGAGGGTCGCGTCTCGTCGCACTGCGCACATGTCAGTGGCAGGACGGGAAGCCGGACGGGAAGCCAGACGGGAAGCAGGACGGGAAGCAGGACGGGAAAACGATGACGGGCACACACACCTTGACTCTCCGTTGTTTGCAACGCAGGCAACCAGTGCGCGACTTGGTATAACCTAGACGAAGCCTGGCCATCCCGACGCAGTAGAGCGCGGCTGGTGTGCTTCCAATGGCTCGCTTGGGCAAGCAAGCAAGTTGAGTTGCGAAGCGAAAGCGAGCTTTTTCTTCGCGGCTTGTCAAGTGGCGGATTTTTTGGGATCCCCCAGTCTTTAGGTGGGCCCGGGAACCACGGTCCACCTGCACTTGTTGCGCATTTGCGTTGTTGCACTGCTACGCTGCTACGCTGCACCAACACCGCCCCTCGCGCAAGCCTGAACTGAGGAAACAGAACCAGGCCCAGGTACGAAGTAGGAGGTGCGCAGGAGTATACCATCGTATGTCACGGAAGCGATTCCGCAGCGATGGACAATGAAATTACAACACACGTCCAAAGACTCCGCTGCCTCGGCGGTCATGGTGAAAACAATGTTACAGCTTGCGTGTGCACACCGGGTTTGTCCCGTTTTGGGAACTGCCATCTCCCATGCCTGCAGATCGCCCGTTTCCGCAGCGCAATCGACTTGGCGATGATGACGACCAATCGCCCAGCGATGCGAAACCGGGAATAAATTGGCAGCGGGGCAAGCCTAGCGGAGGCAGCCCTAACCCAGTCCGTTTCAGCATCACAATCCAATCCCTCCGACCGCTTCCGGCCGTTCTTTACCTGCCCAGCACATCCAAGCTTCTCTCAGTTGAAGCGATTTCTTGCCTCGTTAGGTCTCGGTCCCTTTTTTGCCTTCTTTTTTCTTCGGCTTTTTGTATTAGTATTTGGGGTTCCCTCCCGCGCCCCGAATCACTCACAAGCGAATTATGTAGCCGACCTAATGCATCGCCTAGGCATGAGCAAAGCCCGCATCTTCAATTTTCAAGTCCACGACACTCTATAGTGCACAATATCTCGGGTCCCTCAACAGGGCCGAGATGACCCGAGTCATCCACGATGGCCAAGCCAGTTCTAGCGCCCGATCTGCGGTTAATTTCCCGGCTTGGCCCGGCCTAAGCGTCAACGGCTGTCATCTACATACTCCGTAGGAGGGAGAAGTGTCGAACCAAACCAACAAACGCAGCAGAAAGTGCGGGTGGGTCGTCTGAAACGTCGCCGTAGCATCCAAGTTACGGATCGCCTCGTCCCGGCTCAGAGATGCCCCACCTCACCTGCCGACGGAAACTTCTGGGCGGTGTGCCAGCGCGAGGTGTATTATGCAGCGTAGGTACATACATATATATAGTGATAACGTCCCACCCGTCCACATTTCGTGTTTGATGGTCTGATGGGAGTTCAATCTCTCTCGGCCGCCTGCGTAACACCACCACGATATGGCTGACGTGCAAGCAATGACAGAGGCCATCGCGGCCAAGCTACCCCTTATTTTGCCCACGCTCGCCACACTTTTCGCTGTCCTCCTCCTCCAGAATGCCCTGACACGGAAGCCGCTCGCCAACATCCCAGTGGCCGGGCAGGGCTTGGGCGGTGATGAGAAGCGGAGGCAGGCATACCTGTTCAGCGCGGCTGATATTTACCTTGAGGGTTATAAAAAGGTCGGGTGACAGCTCCCGAGTCTCCAGATCGACAAATCTAACGCGCCTTTCAGTTTAAAAACAGTATCTTTAGAATTGTCACGTCAAATAGTAAGCTCTGAGCTGCCCCCATGCTGCCCCCATGCCTAGACCGAGTAGCGGCTGACCTCATGAAGAATTCACCGTCATCGTCGTGCCGCCCAAGTACTTGGGCGAGCTCCGAAAGCTCCCGGATGATGTCGTCAGCTTCGACGACGCCATTGCGCAAACAATGCATGCAACTTACACGAAGCTCACCACCGGGCAGACTATCATCCCGCATACAGTCAAGGCCAGTTTAACGCCCGCATTGGTGCGACTCAACCCCTCCATCGCCGATGAGGTGCAGCAGTCGATCCGCCAAGAGCTGCCTCCGTGCGACGACTGGACCGCTGTCAACATTAACCAGAAACTGCTCCGCATCGTCGCCCTCGTGTCCGGCCGAGTCTTTATTGGCGCTGAGCTCAGCCGCTCAGAGGACTACTTGGACGCCGCCATCAACTACACCATTGAGTTGATGGAAGCCCGCCGGGCACTCGATAGAGTGCGCCCATGGCTGCGTCCGTTCCTAGGGAACGGGTTGCCCGAAGTGAAGAAGCTAGACCAGCGTCTCGCCCAGGCAGACCGGTTCATCCGCCCAATTGTCGCCGCCCGGCGTCGGATGCAGGACAACGAAAAGCCCGACGACATGTTGCAGTGGATAATGGATAGCCAAGACAAGTTTAAGCAGTACACCACGGAGGAGCTGGCGAGGATGCAGCTGGGCATTTCGTTCGCGGCGATTCATACCACGACCTTAACATCCACCAACGTGTAAGTCTTGTTCTATCTTACGATCTCACCTGAGCCGTGATGCTAAGACGGTTGCAGCTTCTACAACCTCGCAGCGTACCCGCAGTACATCCCCGAACTACGCCACGAAATCCGCACCGTCCTAGCCGAGAATAATGGCGTCTTCACTAGCTCCGCACTGCAGGCCATGAAGAAGCTCGACAGTTTCCTCAAGGAGACGATGCGGCTGCACCCGGCAGGCGCGGTTTCTTTCCAGCGCAAAGTCAACAAGTCCTTCAGCCTGTCCAACGGCCAAGTCATTCCGGCCGGAGTCGTTATCGAAGTCCCGTCCGCCGCCATCAGCCACGACCCGGAGGTGTTCCCAGACCCCGACAAGTTCGACCCTTGGCGGTTTGCCCGGTTGCGTGAGGAAGCCCGCGCGGCGGGCGAGGTTGAGGCGGCGGCCCAGAATCAGTTTGTTTCCGTAAACCCGAACGTCATGACGGTATGCATCGTGCTTCCCAAGACTAGGCCCCATATCCCTAACGATGGTTTTACAGTTTGGATTTGGACGGCACGCTTGCCCTGGCCGTTTCTTTGCTGCCAATGAAATCAAGATGATCGTGGCGAATTTCGTACTCGCATATGACATGCGCCTCCCCGAAGGCGTGGCCGAGAGATACCGAAACCTCGCCTTTGGCTCATCAGTGGGTGCCGCCTTGAAGACTCGCTCGATAAGCGGATACAACGCTAATAATGTTTTTCTCCAGTCTATTCCAGACCCGACCAAACAGTTGCTTTTCAGGCGTATCGCATGAAGTGGTGAGAATCAGCCGGGAGTCTGGGGGCGACGCATTATGTTTCGGCCGTCCGGAAAGTCGATGGCACTCAAGATTGAAGCAAAGAACCAGGGAGAATATGGCAACCGCGAAACATGCAACGAAGCTTGGGGTCAGACGTAGCAAATTCACCGCCGTCGGTTGGATATTCTCAATACTCCTCTCCATTGTCGATGCAAATCTGAAACTGCACGAATTCAATCCATTTACCAGAGCCAACTCTCTTTATTGGCATCACCGTGTCCAATGAATGTTTCACCGGGACTCGCGGGACGCACTCAATATCACTTATTTATGTAAACAACCAACGCTCATAACACAACCTCTCTCTGTCACACACACATCGTTCTCAGTACCAACATGACACACAACACACGCCGACGCAAAATCCCCGCCCAATGCTACACACCCGCCGCCCCATCAATCCGCCTTACTTTCCCTCGGGAAACTTGCGGAACATGTCCATCAACTTATCGATCGGCGTCGCCATCAGGCCCACGACCGTCTCGTACGGCGGCCGGTCCGGCGCCGACGGGTGGCTGCGCGTCGGCACAAAGTGCTTGGTCCGGTCGAAGCTGCGCGCCAGCGCCCCCGACGCCGCCGCGTCGAGGACCCCCTCCAGCGCCGGCAGGTCGTCGCGCTCCTCCTCGGCCATGTGCTGCGAGAGCGCCTCCCACAGCGAGTCGATCGCCGGTTCGAAGGTCGCGTCGGAGGGGGACATGGATTGGAACTCGTAGAGCTTTTCTTTGACCTGAGAGGGTCGCGCGAAGGGAACGGGGGTTAGGAAAGAGACGGAGTTTGGGGCCGGGGGGGGGGGAAGTGGGGGAGAGGCTGGTCAAGATACTGAAGCAGTGTACGTGTATTGTATGGTACCTACCTGCTGATGCTCGGACCGGTCCTTCTCGGCCATCTTCATGCCGTCGGGAATGTGCTTCTCAAAGGCGGGGTACACAACGAGCTCCTCGGCGATGGAGTGCCTGGCGAGCTCCCAGACGAACTGGTTCTGCCACTTGATCTTGTCTTCGTCGCGCTGGGCGCTCTTGATGTTGTTGTAGTATTCCTGCAGCTCCTTGTGGTCGTGCTTGATGCGGTCGGAGACGCGAGTCGCCGCGCTGGCTGCCATGGTGGCGCCGGTCGGGGCTCCCTGGCGGGTTTCGGTTGACTGGAAGCGGATGCTGGATGCAAAGACACGCAGGGTGGTGGTGCCGGTGAGGGTTTGTCTGATTGGCCGGGCGGCGGTGGCAGATGCCTGAAGGACTTGTCTATACATGGCGGGTGTGTGAGAGCTTCCAGTCTGGGGAGGTCGGGTGTAAATATGTAAGGGGCAGGTCGGGGGAAGCAGGCTTGGGCTGGGGCTGGAGGGTGCCGACAAAAGGTAACGTTGGCTATATGGCAGGATAGGGCATTTGCACTACGGTGCCTCCTCACATACTACTTGGGATACCATTACAACACCATGATGAATGCGAAATGGGTTGAGAACCAAACGCGGCTGGTCGACGGAAGCCGGGGCACGTACATTGGAGGGCTTAGCGCGTCATTGCTTTCTAATTGTAGTCCTCTGAGTGGACGCCCGTAGTATTTGCTCCGAGCTGGCGGCGGTCTCGATTCCCCGAAATTGAGTTGCTCCGTTGGGGGAGCATTTGATGATGTCATGAGATGAGGGATGGACAGTTGGACACCCCCTGACAAAGCCTTGATGTGTAATTAACCCTAACCCAGGGAGGGAAGCAGCCATTCACTCTATTGCGCAACGAAGAGTTAGAAAAATAGAAAATAATATGGCGACTGTACCTTATGTACTCCTCTCCTGCGGTACGGTACCCTGGCCTGTGACAAACCAACCGCAGGTAATCCGGAGGTTAGGGCTCGACGCGAAGATCATGATGTCAAGTCAGGTGGTTATGATGCCCCCCTCCCCCTTAGACACCAGTCAACCGCTGTGAAATGTGAACACTCAACGCATTGTACAGTATTTTTATTGTATTTACAATCGACACCCAGAGGCACCTTGAATACATACAGACGAAAGGCAACACCCAGACAGGCCTCCCCCGGCAAGTCTCACAACAACATCAACCCCCCCCACAGCATCATCACCCACCGCATCACGCCCCCGAAGCCAGCACACCGCATGCTATCGAGTAGTTGTTAGAGGCACTGCGAATACCAGTCGTTCTGCTTCTGGCACGTCCAGGGGCTCTGGCACCTGGTGGGACCGGTCCAGTTGTTGCCGCCGCACTGGCCCCAGCGGGTCTGCTCGGCGCCGCCGCTGGAAGCCGTGGTCGAGGTGGCGGCCGACGTGCTGGTCTTGGTGGAGCTCGGGGTGGTGGTGATGGTGGCAAAGGTGGTGGTGCTGGCGGACGAGACGGGCGGGTTGCCGGTGGCCTTGGCGGCGAGGACGGACGAGATGGAGGTCCACGCGGGCTTC
Source organism: Chaetomiaceae sp. B2702 (assembly GCA_023628455.1). NCBI lineage: Eukaryota > Fungi > Ascomycota > Sordariomycetes > Sordariales > Chaetomiaceae > Chaetomiaceae sp. B2702. The sequence continues at coordinate 125,061 of JAMAKP010000046.1, forward strand.
TTGTTGAAGTCCTTGTCGTAGATGAGGGCGTCGCCCTGGCCCGAGAAGGTCTCGGGGATCCACGAGTACTTGTCGGTAAAGGACCAGACCGTCACGCCGACGCAGCCGGCGACGTCGAGGCAGGAGCCGACGACGTTGGCGAAGTCGTTGCCCTGGGTGGCGAGGGCAGATGCCGAGGCGGGCAAGCTGGAGTGGCGGATGTCGAGCTCCGTGTAGGCGACCTCGACGCCGAGGGCGGTGAAGCGCTTCAGGGCCGTGGCCAGGCTGCTGCGGCCCGGGGTGCTGCCCACGATGAGATGGCCCTGGAAGCCGACGCCGTCGATGGGGGCGCCCGCGGCCTGGACGATCTTGACAAGCTCGACGGCGCGGTCGGTCTTGGCGCCGTTGTACTCGAGGTTGTAGTCATTGTAGTACCTGGTGTTGCGTTAGAATCAGCAAACATCAGCCTCGCCGTGCGGTGTCTGTGGGCTCCTACAGCTTGGTGTTGGGGTCGGCCTTCTTGGCGAGGTTGAAGGACAGCGGAAAATAGTCGGTCGAGAAGGTCTGGAGGAAGACACTAGGCCTCCAATTACCGTCATCCCCCACCGCCTCGTTGATGACATCCCATCCGTAACACTGGCCCTTGTAGTGGCCCATGACGTTGTTGATGTGCGTCTCCATGATCGAGGTGAGCTGGGCCTTGGTCCATGACCCGGACGAGACCTGTCAGGAGGTCAGCCTAGCCCTATCCCTGGCTATCGGTCTAACCCCAAGCCATCCCAAATACACAACACGACGGTATGTATGTACTCACCCACGAAGGGAGCTGGCTGTACCAGACCATGGTGTGGCAGCGCATTCCCTGGCCGTTCTTCTTGGCCGTGTTGGCGGTGATGTCACCCTGGGTATAGGTGAACTGGCCCTGCGACGGCTCTGTGCTCTCCCACTTCTGGCCATTCTCAGGGACGAGCTGGCCAAACTCCTTGGTGTTGCCGAGGATGGAGGCGTACGTGGTGTCGCTGTTGATGGCACCCTCCCTGAGGGCGGTACCGAAGTACTTCAGACCAGCGCGGACGGCAAGGTCGTTCAGCTGAGCCGAGACGGCGGCAGGCGCGAGGAGCGCTGCCACAAGAGCCTTGGAATGCATTCTGAACGAGACTGATCACACAAGAGAACGACGGCCCGGGAGTGAGGGTGTGGTGTGCAGGTTGGCAGTGTGTGGAATGGTGTGCTGGGAGGCAAATCGGGAGGTTTTATACAGCATGCCCTCGTACGCGCACACCTGACCGAACGCCTCGCATCGAGGTCTCAGCAATGGGATCATCGGCTCGTCGTCCCCACGGGGACTGTGAGCGCCTAACGCCCCTGGCGGTTGGTGGAGCACTGGAGATCCGGATGGGTTGATTTCACTCGGCCGACATGCTTCTAGTTCCGGCTTGCGTAACCATGGAAGCTTTCGAAGCTGCATCTCGCATGGCGGGCCCACCGCCGCCGGGGCTTGGAGTGGAGAGTTGAGCCCGATGCTCCCTCTAACGGCGCCTCGACCCGGTTTTGTTCGGAGTAGGGTCCGTGGGAGTGCGAATCGGGAAGCCAAGACGACGCCAAAGCCTCACTAACCCGGAACCTGGCGCCCTTCAGCACCCACCAACGCCGTTGCGCGCCGCTAGCGAGCCCCTTAATGCCGGCTTGCCCGGGGGGTGCGGCGGGTTCCTCCACGTCCCTCGACTCCGCTTCCACGTGATATTTAGGCTGAACATCGCGGGCTACTACCTTGTATTGTAACCCTCTGGGCATCGGAAATGCTGCACCGGTGCGCCGTCGACGAAAGCAGACGGGGAATCAGAGGTGACGCGGCGTGCGCTTGCTTGAGACCTTGCTTGTCCCCCGATCTTGCAGTCGTTTCGCGCGCTGCGGGAGAATGCGGCTGACGTTCTGAACCTTGCAGAGGGCTAGACTTTGCTGCTTGGCCATCGGGTGGCCCAATCGGGTGTTTCGCAGGCCGCCAGCTCTCAGGAGGTCCCCCGACTCTCCCCAGATCACGATCCACCTTCTCTGGAGTCTCCGGCCCTTGTGTGTTGCAGTGGAGAAGAAAGCCGAGGAGAATACTGGAGTTGACGGGGCTAACGTGATGGAGAAAGGCTTGCTTTGCTGCAGCGGAAAACCGCGAGGAGGTGGCTGCAATTTGGGGGCCCGAGCACTCCTCAGGTGCGCTCCAGTGACAATCTCGTCAATAGCGTCAGTGCCTCCCAAAGCGACATGTTTCATTCCTCCCTGCTTTTGATTGCTATGAGAAAGTACCAGATAGGTAAGGTAGGTAAGGTATGTAATGTCGCTGCTGCGCCCGGCGCTTTCGTAAACACCGCAAGGCTTTCCACTGTTTCCACACGACTGTCAGCGTGCAGTCTTACCTCAGGTACAGTACAGTACCTTGGGCACTCTGGGCTCTAACGGGCGTAGGCCACCTCGACTTGCCAACTCAACCGCCGCATTCCCGACTTCAAAACGTCCCGTCGCTTCTCCTATGACCCAAGACCGCTTGGCCCACAATGATTATTACACCCGTGGTTTCTTGCCCTTATGCGAGCAGGTATGCCCATGGCTCGCCTCCTTGGCCACCGCCGCCCATTTTTGGAAGCTCTCCACCACCCAGCGGCGAGTACGACGGTTGGGACTTGTTTTCTGACGAGAAGGCACGCCTTCTAGCGAGGTGGCTAGCCGCGCCAATGCTCGAGCCGCAGCTCTGGCATTGACCGTAAGTGCCTCCCAGTGGATGTTGTCCAGGTCATCACAGGCCTGGTGGTAGCAGGCATCAAAGGGATCTCCAGCGCCCGTGTGCAGCGATGCAGTTGGGATGCCCAGCTCGACGAAGCCGACGAAATCGGAGCCGGTGCCGAATCCACTGGTAGGATGAAATGTTAGAACTTAGAACCAACACAAAACACCAAACGGAGGAAGGCGAAAAGCCGGATAGAAGCCGAGCCAGGAATATGGACGAGGAGATCTACGTACCCGTGTCGAACTTGCTTCCCCTGGGAAACCAGATACTCCTCGAATAGCTGTGGCCCGACGCCGCTGTTGTTGTTGCTGGCGATGCTGAATTCGGGCTGCGGGGAGCCAATCATGTCGTAGTTGAAGTAGTACTTGATGCTGTCGGCCTCGGCCTCGGATAGGTGCGACGTGTAGTACAACGAGCCTACCAGCCCGCTCTCCTCGGCCCCCCACCATGCAAATCGGATCTTGTGCGGGAAGCCGTTGTAGCGCCTGACCGAGGTCATGATTTCCAACAAGGCCGCAGTACCACTGCCGTCGTCGTTGATGCCGGCGCCCGCTTGCACGCTGTCGAGGTGTGCGCCGAGCATGATGACCTTGCTCGGATCGCCCTCCTTCGTCTCCGAAATGATGTTCCATGTCTCCCGGGTCTCGGATACGGCGTGCACGAGCAATGTTACCGTCACGGTCTCGCCGGCGGCCAGACGGGTCCTCCAACCTTCTCCGACTTCCAAGGGGATAATCCCAACCGGCACGAGTTTTCCGATATTTTCAGCGCCCAAAGTAGGGACAGCAATATTTGTGCCCGGGTCCTGGTTGTACAAGATGACTCCTGAATAGCACCCGCGTTATTTGATTGGCATTTTGGTTCCTCATCAGCCAGCGGACTGGATAAAGGTACTCACCAAGAGCTCCCCGTTCCCTCGCAAGGTTCAGTTTGTCCGCCACCGCGCAAACGCCTCTCTTTACCAACGCCAATTTTCCCTTCGCATCAACCCCTTCCCACTGGTCGGCAAAACACCCCGAGCCCCGTTCATCGTCAACCGGGGTATCGACCAAACCAGCCTTCACTCCGCCGGGGAGCGGCGTGGAGGGGTTATACATGGGGCTGACGACTACCACGTCCTCCCCCTCCGGTCCCGTCACCTTGATCGCGAGCGTCTTGTCATAGGTATGGTTGAACGGCTGGAGGTGCGTGTCAAACTGGTCGCGGAACCGCGTTTGCGCGCGCTCGAGGATGAAATCGAGCGAGGCCTTGAAGCCGGGCTCACCGAAGGCGCGGTTGCCTCCGTTGTCGAGCGCGATCTTGTTGAGGTTCCAGAGAACGTTTTGGAGCCTAGCCGGCGGAGATGGTGGTTCGGTGTCAGATGGGCACAGCTTGGCAAGTGGGGGGGTGTTTTCTTTTTTTCCTGTTTTTGGCTTACTCTTCAGTTCTGATGTCGGCTTCGAGCTTGTCTGCCGTAAGTGGGTTGTCGGTCGCAAAGACCTTCGTCGCCGACAGGAGGAGCGCCGTCGCAGCTGTGCGGGGAAGTAAGCACCTCATGGTTGCTGCGATGCGTCACTCGTCGGCGTCTTGTTTGAAGCGGAGCAGATCGTGCGTAGATACGGTACCTAGATGCTCGACACCGGGACAATGAGTGGTGGTCAGAAACTATGGTGAGTTTGCGAACGACCTGAACTCACTGGGTTCTTCTCCCTACGCCGGGGGGCCCGGGGAACACAACAAACTAGAATGGGGTGAAGAAGGGCACTTATTGTGACGATTCAGGCTACGATTTCGTCAGACTCCATGTCCTTATCACTGTGCCACTAAGATTGAGTTCTCTCAGCCGACGCAGAGCGACCATTGCAACCGGCATTTGCAATAAATTGCCAAGCCGTTGCGTTGCAGATTCCACAACGGGAAGGTGATGAGACACATTGACAACGAGACATTTGGGGTTGGATTGAGGGGAAGCAGCATGGGGTTTTCATACTCGTCGCACCCCAGTCCATCACTCTACAGCGACTAGAAACATTCAGTTCACAGCCGATGTGGCCAAGGCAGGTGCTTGAATTGGCATTTTGAGGCGCCAAGTGCTGCAAGGCCACTCCCCCCGGCATGGAGCCATCAATCTCCTTCTTCTCCTCCCCTCGAAAGGCCTCTTTGGGAAGGTCTGGGTGCTGGCCCAATGTCCAACCCTAAGCGCCAAAGACCTCGGCTACCTCAGCCAACACCGAATTCTGCTTGCATTTATCGCACCTCGCCGACGTCTTCCTGAACATCTTTGCCCGATGTTGCTCGATCAATGCAATAGGTGAGCCCCATGCTGGCCGTGACTTGGTTGGAATGCAATGGACTTGTTTGACCTGTGGATCTCCTAGTTGGTCGCCACATGCCCGGCAGACGGTACGAATGATTGCGTGACACATGCTGGATACTACTGGGTGCTAGGAAGAATCAACAGAACTAAAGTAAGGTCTCGTCGGCTTGCAGCAAGGCAGGGTAACGCAGGAGGGCGGTGATTTATAAACTGGTTCCATGTTAGAGCCGAATATTATGGAGTGCATTTTGAAGAAGAGAAACGAAGGTTATTCTCACCGCTCTTGCCGGCCCCTTCCACAATTTGGAGCAAAAGGGAATAATCGAGCCGCTTTCCGAGAGATCACGCAACCCAGTATGATGCAAATACCGTGATGACAGGAGCTCTTTCCCGAATAAAGACAGGATGGCAAAGCTCACGACTTTTCATCATGGCAGCAGAAAAGGTCTCTGCAAGCTGTTTCCCGGAATGCGAGACACGGCTGCTTGTGTGAGGAGATGCTGCCCCATGACAAACACAGACATCTGCTGGCCTTGTCGTAAACGGGTGCGGATTGCACGTGGTTGGTAATCTGCATACTCCCGATGTGTCTCGGATCCCTGCATCACACTATCTTAAAGGAATTTGTCCCTACCACTGAAGCATATGCTTTGTGTATGTACCTAGCTCCCATCCTCCAAGAACTCTTACAACTTGAGCTTTCCAGAACTGTGCTGGACCCTCCGTAATGAGCCGTGCGAGGCCCAGGGTCACACAATACACCAAGTGCGTGCAAAGAGCTATGTTTTGGGACAAATGGCTTGGACCACTGACTTCCTACTTCCGATCCGGCCCCACTCCTGCTCCGGGTTTCGGCCCCGGGCTTCGACCGGCGTGCGGCTTGCAGCACCGGAAATACCGACGACATGCCACCCGGGCCCCACTTTTATTTGACGACGCCTCCTGCCGGCGCCGATTGCACTGCGTGATGCTGAGTTGGACTTTTGTGTTTCGCCAACAACCATGGGAGTAATGGCCATCTGGGCCGAGAATTTTTTTTTTTTGCCACAGATTTATTATGCAGGCGTCAATGTTTTATTCATATCTATTCTAAATCAAGATGTAGGCTCACTTATTTCGTCCATGGTTGTAGAAGTCGGAGGACAAGGACCAAGCATTCAACTACCTGAATCGATAGGGAATTAGCGCAACTTCCCAGGCTGACCTTGAGTAAGACGTGGGCTGTGAATGTTATTTCTAAGGGCTCAAGTCCAAAATCCTCTCCAGATTCCCTGGGTCAAGGGCAGGAGTAGTAAGCCGAGGTGTGAGAGTTGCGGAAGAGGTTGCGAGTTTGAACTCGTTTGCCAGCATCGTTTCCGTGGACACGATGTGTGCCTCCTTCCGCATCCTTTGGGTGACTGAGGGCATACGACCGGGCCCATGGTGTGAAACAGTCGCCATCTGGTGCTGCCCTTTCCTGCAAGTTCGCCTGGGCTGTTATTCTTGGGTTGCTATTCTTCCAGCCCTTCCGCGCCTACCGTATGTTAGTAAGTGCGAAGAACAATAAAAAGAGCACACAATTTCTCTGGAAATACCCCTCGCCTGTTGTGCTTCCTGCCCTGGGCCCGCATTATTAGCTCTCGGCGCTTCATGCTCGTCCCACTACAAATAGTACACTGCCCACTTTCCTCCTGCACTTCTTTCTTCTTCCTCCCACACCACATTTCCGGCCCAGCAGCTCATCCGACCACAAAGTTACACTTTGGTCGCCAGCAACTGGAAGCCAAAACTCAACCATTTCCACCTTCAACTCTGCTCTTCAGGTAAGCAATTCCATCGTCTGCATCATCAAGATGGTAGCTATCGGCTCCAAAATTGCCGGGGCTGTCGATATATCGGTTGTTGCCGCTACCGTATGGCGGTCGCAACGCCTTTGGCTCTCCAAAAGGCCTCGACAATTCCAGCGTCTTCCCTCATCTTTACACTCCGGCGCCGCTTTGGCTCACTGCTAATCTATCGCGTTGCCAGATCATCACGAAAGATCCAACACGATGCCTCGCAAGTCGTACAAGATTAACACTACGGACGCGGCTCAGGCCGCCGCCGGTGACCATGGCCCGCTTGCGGCCCTGACCCCCCGGGAGCAGACCATCATGCTCCAGAGTCTTCTGACGGTTCCCGGTTTCCCCTCCGTAAGTTTCCATTTTCTTGACGAGAAGCTTTTGTCCTTTTCCCGATTTTTGTAACACGTCTCTACTTTTTCCCTCCCACTTGATTCCTACCAGTTCCGTCCAGGCCTGGAAACATGAACTTGTGCGGGGCGGAATGAGATGACTCTATCTGGCTCTCATCCGAGCTTAGGACACGTCTGAATAGAAACCTGACATTTTCTTGCAGGGCATACAGATCGATAGCAAGAAGGTCGCCGACCGCATGGGCCTCCAGAACCCGCGGTCCGTCAGCAACGCTTGGTCGCTCATCAAGAAGAAGATTCTGGATTACGACAAGAACGACCGCTTGGCCAAGGGTCTGCCCGAGCATGACGACACTGAGGAGGAGGAGGAAGATGCCAACCCTGCTCCAAAGAAGCGCGCTCGTGTCACCAAGGCTCCCGCCGCTGCTAAAGCGGCTGAACCTGCCAAGCCCAAGACCAGAATCCTCATCAAGAAGCGCAGCGTTGTTCCTGCCCCCACCGCCAGCGAGTCCGCTGCTAAGGAGGAGACGGAGGACGAGGCCAAGCAGCATGATGCTGGAATGGCCAAGCTGGACGGCGCCATCGACAAGAATGGCATCGAGTCGGGCGAGTCGGGCGAGTCGGGCGACATCTAAGCCCGGGTCACCCTCGTCCCTTCTCTTAGTCTTCCTATTCATGTGATTCCCTATGGGACCATTCAGGGTTTGGAAGTTCGAGAAGTATTGGCGGAGAGGGAAATTGCGGTCTGGACATGGAGCACAGTTTGTGGAACGCGGTCTGCTTTGTTGGAAGAGCAACATTGTCGACTAGCGGAGAGGGCCATGGGGGTGTTGGCCTTCCATTAGTACTAGTTCAAGACAGACCCTTCCCTTGCCTTTGGTTCCATGTGTAATTGTCATGACTGGTATACCGCCAGCATCCGTGAAGTTTGGGATTCCAAAACGTAGTCCAGCGGACCGCAAGGCAGCAGCCGCACACCGAGAATGTCGCCGGCAATGACTGGGTGCACTTAACCTTGATTCGCTTCCTTTCGGCCACTTTGGAGGATGCAGCTCCCATTCCCATTCCCCAGCTTTTAACACGTTCTCGATGTTTTGGTAGAGGTCATGCAGCCATCGCATCGCGCAATTCTGTTGATGACTGGACAAATCTTTTAAGCCCTGCTTCGTTACGCGATAACACGCGTGGTTTTCTTTTTCTTTTCCTCCTCCTGCTGTTGCCTTCCTTCTCGCCATGCAAACCGAGAAAGCCCGCGAGAGAGGCGCAAGCCAAAAATCTCGAAAGAATCTCTCACTGGCAAAAAGTTTGCATGCAACTGACTTTCCTGCCTGCCGCGACGGAAGATTGAATGGCATCTCGCCACGGGCCAACGCAGAGAAGTATTCGGCATTGCCACCAAAGAAGTCGACAATCGTTTTCGTCTTTGAGGGCACATACATCCCGATAACAGCCGCGACCTTCTTGCATCCCGATCCAGCCATATACGCCTTGCGCTCCCACGCCTTGCAGTCCCTCAAACTGGGCGAGTCCACCGTACGGGACGACGAGGGATGCAGGGTTTAAAATAGAACACCGTCACACGTTCGTTGGCGCGGAAGAAGACCCCGCGCTTTCGTTTCCCAAACATACAAGACTCCCCTTTTATAACAGGTACGCTCATGCTGGGGTGACCAGTTCGCTACGGTTGCGGCGAAATCTCCAATATATCTGTGCGTGTGTAGGTCATATAACTCCCCCCCGAGCCCCTGGCTGGCCCTCGGCTACACGAGTGGAGTGTGGTGATCTACCATGTAAACCTCAAGCGCGCTTGTAAATCCAACAATTGTCTTTAGACACAATGCATCTGTGTCGGGGCTATTTTGCCTGCTAGGAGCTGGCAGTCGCTTTCCAGACCGCCCACAACTTGTCAAGCTCGTCCTGGCCCAGTGGGAAGATCATCCTTGTCCACATGGTGACGTTTTTCAGCCCCTGGAGGGGCTTTCCCCCGGACGCAACTGGCTCGAACCAGTGGCCGTCGACCGTCATTTTGACATGCTTGCGCTCAACGATCTCTCAGCCGCGCCCCGCAACGAGTTCCCCGAGCTCTCGCTGTAGCTTCTCCCCTGCCGCTATGACGCCCATGTCGTATAGCCGCAATGCCTCGACTAGGTCGTTTTCCGCAACATCGCGCTGAAAGGCGAGAGTGCAGCGCCACGCGCTGGCGGGGAAATAATAATCGTCGCGCGACGCTCAACAAAATGGCCAAGTAGCGCTCTTCGAAGTCATCCATCGGAACGATGGCGGAGGTGCTCGCAAGGGAATTCCAAGGCTACCCCGGTCGCCCAAAAAGATGGAGCGTCTTATTAGGCCCGGCCGCCGAGCGTGGAGTATGTTTTGCTCGGCCAGCCCTTGGTTGCCTTCACTGGCCCAGTCGGAACAGCGTACTTTTTTAACCAGCCCGACGGCTGTGTCGGTGCCGTTTTTGAGCAGCTCGAGATGCTGGCGCAGGGTATTCTCGTGTCTCCTACCGCCGTAGTTGCCGTGCAAAAGCTCCGGAAGACACTGCGATAGGTCATTAGCGAGAATCATGGCCGCGGAGCGGTTGAGATTGTCAGCCTCATGACGGTTGATATCCCCGACCAGCTGAAAATCATCGTACTGACCCAGGTCCTCTTCGTCTGGGTGGAAGCCCATGGTATTCTCCTCAAATTGTTGCAGGTGTCCCATCAACACCATATTTACGACACGATACGACCTGATCAAGAAACTGGTGTCAGAGAGAATGCCGAGGCTCTTCATTGACGAGACTTCGCCACGTGCCTGCGACACTGTTTTTAATGCCTGGAAGGCTCTTCCAGACTGGGCCGACTTTCTACGTAGATAAAAATCAACTTCCTGCTTCGATTGCTCAATGCCGTACAATGCCAAGGTCCCTTGCGACGACAGATCTCGGTGGAAGAGAGGTGCGTTCTAGACCGTGAATCTCACACGGGTCAGGCTAATGAAACGGCGATAAAGTCGCTCAGAACTGGAAGCATAGTGAAGGTGTAGTGAGAGGACGGGTTGAGGCCTCTGGGGACGGTCGGAGCAGGGGTTCGTGGGGAAGCTGGCGAGGTGCTGAACAGCGACAAAGGTAAATTGAGGCCCGAGTAGTGTAGTGCGAACCCGACAAGAAACAAGACGACCGAGGCAAGTACTATCTTCTTCCAGTCGAGCTCCAGTGTCGGAACTGAAAGGTTGCGGGATGGTTGTGGGGTCAACGGCAGCGCTGGCTGTGACGCTGGCTGTGACACTGGTTGTGACGCTGGCTGTTTGCTTTTAACCTTGCTGGCCGTTTCCCATGCCATTCGTCGGGTATCAGGGCGAGGGGCGGCTCAACTTCCAGGCGACTCGAGCCGTCGTCCGACTCTCCGGAGAGCGTGGGTGTCGCAGCGCCAGACCAGAGCGTGTGGCGCAGGGGTTGGCGTGGTGATTGGCGAACGCCTCTTGTAGAACGCCGGTATGGAGGCGGAATCATGGCCGTAGAGCGATGAAGGTGTCTGGGCTGCCTTGATGTTGATTTCAGTCTTGACCTGGCGGTCGCACACTCTTGGGTGGGACAGGAGCTGATCATGGTGGACAGTGCGTGTTGCTCAACTAAGCTGCTGCTGCACGGCTGCCGGCTGCTGTGGCCCAGGCACAGGAGGGTTTCTTGGGCACCGGAGATTGTCTGTTGTTGCTGAACAAAGAGTATTTGACTCATGGGCAAGCATGATCACTAAAGATCGCCCAGAAACAGCTCAGACACATGCATCTGGATGTGAATTGTGATCAAATCGCTTCCGCCGAATTCCGACACTTTCCAACAAGATCCGACAAGCGGAGACACACAGGGCGCGTCGCTGTGTATGTCTTCACAAGCCGCCCCGGGCCATTCGTCGCCACAGGAGCAGTCCAGTCCGCCCCTCACCCACCGCGCGCTGCTGCCGAGCCCCCCAAGAACTATCACGGCAAGAACACTGCAACGACGGATCTGCCTTTGGTTCCCTGCCGCCCGCCTCACGAGCCCAGTCATGGCACGACACTTTATACAGAGACTCCACTACACAAACAACACAGCGTCTCCTCGAGGAATGCGCCGCGAGCAAAAAGCCGTTACCGCTCGCTCCCAACATCACCGTCCCGTGTGCGTCGCTCAACAGCCAGCTCGGCGGCCCACCCTTCATGGCCGCGTTACGCCGCTCCTCCAAAGCCCTCCGGGAGAAAGGCAACGGTGAACTAGCAGGGGAATTTAACGACATCGTGTGGTACCTGCGACGGCTGCGCGACGACCCGGCCGCGGCGGCTCTCAGCCCTCGGGCACCCCCATCCATCTTTGCGTCTCGCCGAGAGTCAATTCCATTCTCACTACCCGAATATCGCGTACCGCACTGTATGGCGCCGCTGGATCCGACGGAAGCCACGGTCGACACTTCAGTCCGGCAGAAGACAGCTCGAGGATTTGTTACAGGACAGCCTGATTCGTCGGAAGACCTGGAAGAAAGAGTTCGAACTGTTGAACGAGGGTATGGAGGGCAAACGTAACAGCAGTTGCGTTGATTGCAACGGAATCGAGGAGGACGCGCGGAAAATGATGGCAACGTCGATGTCGTCCTCATCGTCTGGCGTCTTCCGCAAGCATTACGACAAAATCGGCTCTTCACCGCGGCCAGCCGGCGAGGAAGAAACAGCACGGTGGCAGACTGAGACGGGGCGGACAGCGACCGGCAACTAGAATGCGATGGACCGGCGTGCAAGATCTTTTGGGTTGCAAACCATTGCAGCCAAGTGCGTGGTCAAATGCGCCTTTCTCGAGAAGCACCAACATGGCCTGGTGGCTATCTTGGCCTGGCTGGAGGTTGAAATCAAGTGGTGGGGGCAAGCATTGGGCGAGGCTCATCATGCTGAGAGCCTGTCGGTTGACCGTGTTGACACTTCAGTGGTTACGGATATTCACAAGTTGGAAGAGCGCTTCGACAGAGCAGCGAGAACGGCCATTGCGAGGAAGGACCGTAATGATGGGTATGTATGTATATACCTTTACCCGGTATCCAGACAGGTGAAGAGATTGCAAACCGAGCGTGATTGTGTCGTTTGGTCCCAGTCCATTTTCAACAGTGCGTAATATACTTATCCTATCGGCAACCGTCACAAAACATTGCCCTCCAGCTCCCGCTCCGTCCACTCCCACAGCCTCCGCGCCAACCCGTCGTCCAGCCCATCCGCGCTCGCCCGCCCCGCAACCCCGACCGGCTCATAGTACTCCCCGCTCCGGACGCCCGCCGCCGCGACCGACGCCCACAGCTGGTTCTTGACGCCCTCTTCCACGGGAGTGAGCAGCAGCTTCGCGGCCCCGGGCACCCGCGTCAGCAGGACCTTGGCGACGGCCGCGACCGGCCCCGTCGCGTTGTCCATCAGCTGTGTCTGCACCACGCCCGGGTGCACCGCCGCCATGGTGAGCTGCGCGTGCTCCTTGGCCAGCTGCCGCGCCCAGAGCACGTTGGCTAGCTTGCTTTGGTAGTAGCGCCCCAGCGCGCTGAGGGTCTCGGCCGCGGGGGTCTTGAGGGTGGTGAAGTCGATGCCGCGGCCTTTCGGGGCGTAGAGGTGGCCGTGGGAGGAGAGGGAAACGATGCGGACGTCGGTTTTTGGTGCACTCTCGGCGGGGTTGGTCTTTTGGCTTTTGTTGGCTTCGTTGGGGGTGGTGGTGGTGGTGGTGGTGGTGGCTGTTTTGAGCAAGAGAGGGAGGAGGAGCTTGGTCAGGAGGGCGTGGCCCATGTGATTGGTGCCGAACTGGAGCTCGTAGCCATCGGCTGTGAGGCCCGGAGCCGCCGCCATGATGCCGGCGTTGAGCATCAGAATGTCGAGCCGGGAGGAGGTGGCGAGGACGGTGGATGCGGCGGCTTTGATGGAGGCGAACGAGGCGAGGTCTAGTTCGAGGACTTGGATGCGGGCGCCGGGGACTTGGTGTCTGATCTCGTCGGCAGCTGCGTTGGCTTTCTCGACGCTGCGGGCTGCGAGCCAGATCAGGTGAGGGCCATGACGGGCATATTCGAACACGGCTTGCTTGCCCAGACCGACGTTGCCGCCCGTGACGAGGATAACTCTATCGGTGAGGGGTGGAATGTCCGTTTCCGGGTTGAAGGAGACGGATTTGGAGTTGCAAAACATGGTGACGTTGTCGAGATCTGGTGTTCGTGAGGCTAGATGGACTGATGGAGTATGCGGCAAGTGTTGAAGAGAATTGAGAGGCTGAGTAGTAGCAAGTGTTTGGTGGTTTCTTATTGTCGTGCAAAAGGGACTGTGGTTGGGACCTTGGGGTTTTTATGGGCTCCCGGTGGTGACGATGACGATGTCTTGATCCCCGGCTCTCGGGGCTGGAAGAGCCATATCGCAGGCAGGACACGCAATTGATTGTTTTCCAGATCGGGACTGGCTGGGCCCCCTTGTTGCAAACGGCGTTGGCGTGGCGCACCTCCTGCGTGTAAGACGACCCCTGTCTTGCCCAAAACGGAATACAATCGTGTGGGGGTCTTGGCAGGAATCCTTGCAGGGCGCCGATCTCGTGTCCCCCTGTTCTCGAGGAGGCTGAATCATGTGAGACAGGATCCGACGTCGCCCTTTTCCTCCCTTCTCTTGTGAGCCGCAAACGCAAATCTCTATTCTCCTTTTGGCAAACAATCCTGTGGGGCCAAGCGCAAACCAATTCTAGACCGTGTCTGCCGAGCTGAGTTTGACGACAGATTTTTGAAACAGTCAAGCCGTGATCGCATCTTAGCCTTCGGGGCGCAAAGTGAAGCGACGGCGGGATCCTACCTTGTGCGATATTCGGTATCCTGTCCCATGGAATCCGTAAACGAAAGTGCGTCCGATTCCCAGCCGCGGAAGCGAATCTCAATCCAGGCCCAAGCTGACCGCCTCCACCTCCACAGGTCCCGGTGACCCTTTTATTGTCAGTACGTCCCTTGCCAAGCCCGACGCAAAGACACGCCGGTTTATTCGCAGCCATGTCATGCGCGGAAAGAACACGGGCAAGTTTATGCACAGCAAAGAGCGGCCTAGGTTACATGCAGGGAACCGCCAGGGTAAAACGGGAGCCCCAGGGGACTCCATATGCGGAGATGAGCCAAAGCGGCAACGCAGAGAAGCAACCGGAGCGGCGGGTTGGGTACTCGTCACACCTCGCAAGGTTGCGTCAGAGTTCTCGCTTCTAGGGTTTGGTGACGAAATGAAGCCATACGCTTGGGATCTTATTTACCGGGGTATGTATGTCTGATCGATCTGCAGACTATTGGCGTGGCTAATCATGCCGCGTTCGTCGCTTGGTTATTGTCCACTGATGCACTGTCTTAGCGTTCACCATTGTTAAGCCGGCAATGTACGGGATGCAAGATATGGCGCTAGACGGCGCTCAGGACGATAAGCTGTTCTGCTTCGCCAACCTCGCTCACCACCCTGGCCTCCTCCACTCGACCATCTTCGCCGCGCAAGCGTTCCACGACTTGGCGGTCGGCATTCCATATGGTTCGATTGCCCGGCTCCACCTAGCAAAGGCGTTGCGACATCTACAAAAGAGCCTGGACGACAAGGAAGAGGCGATGGGCCTTTCCACTCTGGCCATCGTGGCGTCCCTGGCAATGGCGGCGGTAATTTCCGGTGACCTCGCGACAGCCAGTATGCACATGGATGGCTTGCATAATATGGTCAGGCTGCGCGGGGGGTTACGGTCGCTTGGTCCAGGCAGCATGATAGAGCATAAAGCAAGAGCGTAAGTCTAGCTTATCCCGCCCAGTATTTACGGTTAAGATGGCAGCTCCTAAGCGCTCTATCCACAGCATTGATCTGGGCCTAGCCATGGCCCTGGGCCACAAACTTCGCTTTGCCCAGGACGACGATATTTCGTGGTCCCCTCAGATTGCGCAAAGCCGGCCATCCGCCACGCGTTTTCCCGAACTCACCCCAGCATTTGAGCTGCGCTCCAAACCAGACCCCCGGCTGCTTAATATCTGGGCGGATCTGCGTGAGTTTTCCAGACTCGTCAATGATGCTACTACGCATGGGACGAGAGTGTCCCTTGAGCTTGCTACTCGACTCGCCACGTCGGTGCCGCACAAATTGCTGCGGCTCCCTCCCGGTGAGATGCTCGTGTCTCCAAATCAAGATAGCTCTCTGCATGAACTGCTCAGACTCTGCATGTTGGCGTACGCCAAAATACTGCTCATCAAACTGCCAGGAATCGGGAAGAAGATGACGTGGCTGGTGGACGGGTTGAGGATTGTGCTGACTGCTTGGCACACTGACCTGCAGGCCCGGCGTGCGTCTGAAGGCAAGTCGGACAATGGTGTGGGCCTCTTCAAGCTGCTTCTTTGGGGCGCGTTCGTAGCAAGCGTGTCGATTTTTGATGGCTTCGACGAGAAATGGCTGGGCAGGATTCTGGCACAGACTGTGTCGGTACTCGGATTGCAAACTTGGACCGAGACTAAGGCTGTGCTAAAGGGATTCTTGTGGATCGACAGTGTCTTTGACAAGCCAGCGGAGCGGCTGTTCCAGCAGTACTACATGTTTCCATATCAATAGGTGTTTTTCTATCACCACGGCTGGGAGTCCGCAGCGGCGGTTAGTGTCAATTCCAAATGCCAGTGAGCGCGTTTTCTGACATCTTTAATCGATGTGGTCAACACATAGGCGGATGAGATAGAGTCCACCGTTTGGTCGCCTCACCATGCGCTACTGATGTAAGCGACTTGCCGTTGATCACTCCACAACTTTGGTGTATGCAGATGAAACAAAGGGAGCAAAAAGGCTGATGTATGTACCGACTCGTATGGACAACTAAAATAAGCTATGTACACGAACCACTCCGCATTCTTTGTTCCCCAACGCAACTCCTCGTGCCCTTTCCCAATCCGATTACCAGCCCCCTAGTTCAGGCACTGGGAGTACCATTGGTTAGCCGCCTTGCACGACCCCTGCGAGCAGCATGTCGGCCCGTTCCATCCCTGGCCACCGCATTGACCCCACAGGGCTGAGCAGGTACCGCCACCGTTGCCGCCAGTCGGGCCCGGGTTAGAGGGAGTAGTGGGCGTGGAGCCACCACCGCCGCCGGAGCTGTTGCTGAGCTTGCTCTTGACAAAGTTGAGCGCCTGCTGCCCGTACTTGTTGCCATACTGCTGGTGGGAGTTGGCGTCGTTGCCCGTGCAGCAGTACGGGTCTGTCGAGTCGCAGTAGTTTTGGATCTTGGACGACGAGTTGGAGCCGCAGACGTAGCCGCGGGCGCGGGCGGCGAACTAGAACAGAATTGATGTTAGCGAGTTATTCTGGGGAAAAGTAGAGTCGAGGGGTAAAGGGGCCGTAGTCACATACACCTTGGGCACTGCAGGTGCCGACATTGTAAGAGAGACCGGCGACGTAACGCGGCGAGCCCATCAGAATGACGGCCTTGATTTGGTTGAGGGCCGCAGAGGAGATGGGAGGAGTTGTAGAGGTGATGCCGGAGCCGCTATCAGGACCGCCGCAAACGGCGTTGTCCATAATTTGACCGCCCTATATATCCGTCAGTTCACTATCCTCATGTCTATCGCCGAGGAAAGAAGAGGCGCAACATACCTGAGAATACCCGACCAGAACAATCTGAGCGTTGGGGCACCGCTGGTTGAAGCTGTTGACAGCTGAGGCAACAGCGCTGGTTCCTTGCCTCGCCGAGTCACCGTACTGGACACCGCCGCAGCTGGACTGGCCGCCGCAGGCAGGGTATGTAATAGCCTCAGAGGTGGCACCCGGGTAAGCGCCCTTGATCAAGTTGACAACGGTGCCGGCAGTTCCATATCCGGGAGCCACTGTTGTCTCACGAGCTCCAAAGATATGGATCTCGGGGCATTGGCGCTTGGCAAGGACAGCCGCATCCACCGCCTCGGCGTCGACGGGAGAGCCGCTGACGAGCAGCGAGTGCGCCGTGATAAGGAGGAATGCAATCTTGGGAGTGGGCCACATTTTGACAAAGAGTGCTCTTTTAAGTGTGAAAAGGATGGGATCGACTTGAACGAAGTGCGAGGTGTAAGGAGAGGGGAAGGGATGGCGGAAGAAAGAGGCTGAGCCCGAGATTTTATAGGACTCGATAATCGAGCACAACCTTGAACGCCCTACAGAAACAAGCAATAACAATCCACAACGCGCGAGCTTGCTGTTCCCCATGCCCGGTTGCTACCGTGAGTTGCAGGGCCTCGCGTCGGTTGCATTCCGCTCCTCCGCCGAGCCACCTGGACTGGGGGTAACGGTCCTTGTAGCATCGTGCTGCTATTATTCTTCCCTCTCTGGCTTCTTCGGGCTGGGTGGGGACTTTTCTGACCCGGATTGCCAAGGGAACCTGTGCCAGGAATGGCGTATGAGGTTCGACGGACCCAGGGCTCCAAGATGCTTCGAGAAGGTCTGTATCCTTGCTAGCATATCCGCTCTATCCCGCTATTTTCGGACAGCCTGATCTTGATGTCACACATACGGTTGCAGGGATGGATAATGCCCGATTCCCAGGGATGGATGTCCGTCCGTGTGGGGGGGGGAGAGCGGTCAAGTGTTTCTCCCCCGAAACGTGGCATGGTGCATGAACGCCGCCCCGGTATTTTTGTCCGCCTTTCAATTTCGTGTAATGACCCCTGGCCCCAGTACCCGGTTCTTTGCTTGCAAGACCCGGTAATGCGGGGAAGCATACTCCAGATAGAGCAGGGGAACGGCGAGCTGAGATCCGAGGCAGGGAATTTAGCCTTTAGCCTGAATCGGGACACGCACCGCTTGATGCTACGGCAAGTTCCATCAGCCTATTGCCACTGCTGTTTTGCTCGGATGCGACTCCGAGCATCGAAAGGGGGTTTTGGCTGACGCTAGGCACCGCCGAACGACCGGCAGCAATCATCTATTAGACCGTGTGGTCGACTCGGTAAGGCATTGACGGCAAGCGAGCATAGGCGACAGTCATATGACACCCAAAATCTCGTTAAAAAGGCCGCACATTCTGGCCCGCGATGTCGAGAGGCGCTGTCTGGACTCTGGACACGTGGGGCCGAGAAGCGGCTCAGGGGGTTCGATCCCGAAGGGCCCAACCTCCTCTGGAAAGTCTCCTGGATCTCATGATTCTAACACCCTCAGCAATCTTGACAGCACAGAAAATAGCACCATGCGATCCTAGCGGGTAACAACCGCCAAGAGTTGCGGCTGTAGACATGCTGGGCTCGAGCAGTGAAGACACGACACGACAGCGCAGTATGGGCGCTCACTGGGGTTACCCGAGTTTCTTAATCTCTAATCCTCAACACCGCCGCTGACATCTTCCTTCATAATCTCCCCACTTTCTCCTACATGTACATTATTCCTCATGGTTTCTCCTCGATAACCCTTCCCATGCATAATAACACTGCGGACCGTCCAGGTTCTCCAAGCACACACACCACGCACATCGGCTGCCTGTTGCAGCTTGTGGCCTCACCACCCCGCACACCACGTATTATTGCCTTTCCTGTGTTCTACCACACATATCATATGTGCGATGGGTTATTCAGGAAGATCAAGTTATGTGCTCTGTTTCTGGGGTTTTATTAGCCGTGTTGCGGAAACAAAGAGGAACACCGAACTCACGTTTCCGACTTCATTGTCTAATAAAGTGCCAACTCCTCTTCTTTTGTCGCAATAACCGCCACGCTTCCGTCGAGTCCGTTTTGTCATGCGTCCAATGTTGCTATGAAAATTCTGGGATGCGCATCGAAATTTGCCAGGGAATATTACTGTAATCCCCTGAGAATCCGGTTTGCTGCCCCAAAAGCTTCGTCAGAATCACTCCGCATGATTCGGCGCTACCAACTCACCCTTGTGCGCCAACCGCGCTGTTTGATCAGGACCAGTCCCAGTCCACCCTATTCGTCGGCTTCGAGTACACCTTGGCTTCACCCATGGCAAAGTTGACGCCGCAGATACCCCAGGGGCTTATCATGGTGGTGGTCGAGTGGTTCTCCATGAGCACTGCCAACCAGACGGCGATGCTAATCCGATCGGGCATCCTCAGACCATCCCGAAGCATCCTTGACCACATCCGCTCCCGATTTGCTGGAAACCACTGCCGGTTATTATCGTCGTATTCGCTCTCGACGTCTGTGGGGTCGATCACGCGGAGAACCGCAAAGTCGGACGGTCGCTGCTTCGTAAACACAACACCGTCGGCGAGCAGGATGTCAAAGAAGATCGGCGGGAAGGTCGGGGCTTGCCCCACGACTATTTCCTGGCACCTCTCTGCCTCAATCTTGTCGTAGAAGACGCTGGGCTCTGCGGAGGGGGTGTACGGAAGGCGAATGATGCGATACACGGCGGGCCTCAAGCTCTGGGTGACGGGGAGCTGGGGTGGTTTGGACTTGTCGAAAGTCACGCTGAGCGTAATGGTTTGGAGGGCGTTAGGAGCCTGGCAGTCCAACAAGGCCTGGATAAAGTCTGTCGTGGTCTGGAGGCTGGCCGCGGCTCTGTTGCGCCTGCTGCTCGCAAGGACGTGAACGCTGAGGTGAACATGCTGGAGGTCGCTAACAAAGTCGACAATGTCCAATGGCATAGGGCGAACGAGCTGCAAAACCTCGTGGAAGCCGTCATTCATGGCGAGACGCGCCCTCACTCCCGGCCGGCGCATTCGATCCTCGGGACTGCCCACGATTACTGCCTCGAAGTCTTGGCTGAGCACGTCGATCGAAGGGTTGAAGTAGACGAAGCCCTCGGGGGGCGCAACTCGACCGGCAACCGCAACAGGGCAGAAGAAAAAGAGCTTCTTGTAGAACCGCAAGAAGATCACTCGGGACTCGATCGAAGCCTCCAGCTGTGCCGGGGCGGGCGTGACTCGCCACGATATCTTGGACTCAGCGACCTTGGTGCGCGTTCTGTGCACTATGTTGATTTGGACCACTCGAGGCTCGATCGAAGCAGTCCAGACCATGATTCGTAGCTCGGCCGGAAGCCGAGGAAAGAGATGGAACCGCGGCGGCTGGTCCATGGCGTGATACTTCTCGGGTTAGCGAGAACGGAGATGGCGACGAGTAAACGAGGACGCGAGAGAGCAAGAAGGGAAGAAAGCGACGACGGGAAACCAATGATGGGAAAGCGGCGATGAGAAAGCGACGGTGGGAAAGCGACGACGCAAAGCAGAGGCGACGAGGAATAGAGAACGAGAACCACAGATGACCAAAGATGGTTGAGGCGTGGTGAGTTCTGGGGAAGAATGTGTGTACGGTCAAAGGTTGGTGGAAGACCGAGGTGCGGGAGGAAGCCTTCAAGTGATGACCAGAGCGAGCAAGAGAGTTGTTCGTTTTGATCGGCGCGTTGCTGGCCCTCGTTTTCGAGAGAAGCGGTGTTGTTGCTCAGCCGCGGGTGGGTGCAAGCCTCGACCACGCCGACCTAGCCACAATCACGGCGGCCAGCTGGCGGCGACGGCAGTCAGACCGCGAGAACAACACATAATGCTCGGACGGAAGTCAAACGAAAGCCAGTACAGCTTCCTACGAAGACTTACAACCTGACAGGCGTCACAGGGTTCCGTGATCGCTCACTTGCCAAACAAACACCTACACTTCCCCCTTTTTCCCCCTCCAATATCTGGACAAACTACACACATCGCGTCATCCCACTCCCGAGGGAGTGTCAGGCAAAGCTGGGAGCATACAAAGCGCTAGGTGTGGTCACTTGATTACCTCATAAATGGTGTGAGACAGTCGAGATTGGGGAGATCGGCCTCAACTTCTACTTCGAACTGGCGAGCTTCATAGTATCTGCACACAACACTCGTCTTCGTGCACCTAGCCGTGGAAACACATCTGCCAGGGGGTCTTGACCAGAGGAGGGAAACTAAGAGCCGCCTCTAGGGCCTCATCCACAACAACAAGATATGTCGCTGATGTTCCATGAACAAACATATCACTAATGGTCTAATTAGATACTTGTGTGGGTAAAGAGGCGACCTAACATGACTGATGTTCCGCGGAACGGCTGCCAACATCATTGGCCCACGGAAAAACTGTTTTTTAATCACTGTCTAATAATCATAATGCACAAGTACAGTCTAAAGAGACGATTCGGTCGCCTCGATGCCCTGCAGGAACAGCCCCTTTGCCTTTTCCCACGCCCCATCCGGCAGCTTTCCCCGAATCGGCACTCGGCCGCCTTCGAGATTGCCAAACCCGGCCACCCGGTACACGGCCTCTTTGATACCCAGCACACCATACCGCATGACGAACTCCTCGCCCTGGCTAACAACGAATTGTAGCCGGCGAATCTCGGCTTGGAACTCCGGGGTCGACTCCCCCTTCAGCATCAGCTGCATCAGCCGCGCCACCGTCTTGGGATAGAAAGCAGCCATGCCGTCGATCACGCCGGCCGCGCCAAACGCCACGATGGGACCGAGCTGGTTGCCAAACCCGCTGTATACCCGGAACTGGTCGTGGTCGATCTCGGGGTCGAGCGACACTTGCACGTGGTGCGAGACGTTGCCGTGGGACCTGTCGACGCCAACCCGTCAGCCAGCCATCTCCCCTCAAAACACAACACACACCATCTCCCCAAGGACGCCACTCACATCTTGCAACCCACGATCCGCGGGTGCCTCGCCAGCACGCGGTACGTCTCTGGCAGCACCTGCACGCCGTTGGTGACACCGGGGTAGTTGTACACCAGGATCGGGATCGGACTGCGGTCCGCGACAAGCGTGTACCACTCGACGAGGCCGTCCTGCGAGACGGCAGGGCCAAAATACCCCGGCGTGAGCACTAGTCCCCACTGCGCGCCGGCCTGGGCGTAGTCGTCCAGCCACTGCAGCGTGTCGTCCAGCTCGCCGTTGGTCAGCACGCCCGCCATGAGCGGGTAATCAGGAAAGCCAGCATCGTCGAGGCCCTTGCGGACCGCCGTCACAAGACTGCTGCGCTCTGCGCGTGACAGGTGCACCGCTTCGCCAGTCGAGCCGAGAATGGCGATGCCGGTGATGCCGGCGCGCGCGAGGAAGATGCTGTGGTTGATTTGTGTTTCTGTGTCGACCGGCGCCTGAAGGGATGTGGGGGATGAAGTGGCAGGCAGGAAGAAGGTGGGCGAGGGGACGAAGACGCCTTTGGGTGGGATGAGGGTTGTAGGCGACATCGTGGTTGATTGATCACTGGGTACTTCACGGGCCTGAAATACTTTAAAACACCCGATTACGTCGTCGTCAGGTCGGTTTGAGGTTGGGCTGAGGTTGGGTTGAGGAATTGTTGTCAGTGTGAGGAACCAGCTGCTGACAGCGGGAGAGAATTGCCGATATTCAGGTGTTCAAGAAGAAACAATGCTGAGTTGGAATTGAGGATGACGAAAGACTGTTTGGCTTTATGTCACGATGCGGCGCGAAGGTAACTGGCAAAAGCGCTGGTGTCGAGCTCCCACTCGGGGAGGGTATTGCGGGGTGTACCTTCGGTATTTTGGGCCCGAAAGTTGGAGTTCGCTGCAGTCACCACCGAGGACGGCTCCACTCGGCGTCGGTCGCGGCAGGTGGTGATCGACGCGAAGCTCGGTGACTCGGAAGGTGTGTGCGGATGGAGTAACTCAAAAATAAGAAACTTGAATGTCCTCGAATCGGGCGCACAAAGACTTCACTTTCATTGCCTTCTTATTGGGTTTGTATTGAACCTTCCAAGTGCTAATTGGAGCGAGCAAACACAACAGAAATATTTTGTACATACTTGTCCGTTGCCACAGTGCAGCTTTTCACGACGAAATACTGGCATTTGTGTTTGCTCTTCCCTCCGCCCTTGCACGTGAGAGTATGGTTGTGCTGGTCAGGCGAAACGCAGCATACCAGACGGAGGAAGGTGCTTCGATCTGCTGCATATGATGCCACCGTCCAATTGTTCGCGCTTGACATTTTTCTGCTTTTTCCCGACCTTGACTTTCCGCGATGACTCCAGGAGCGCTGGGGTTTTGGAATTTGGAAACCGCGTAGAGGAATGATTACAAGAATGTGACGGCGAGATCGGATGAACCTTTCCCCGCACTTCATCGGCGCCTTCACTCGTTCAAATCGACACATCGAGATCCGAGTCTCAGTAAGCCGTCTTGCACGTGTCACAGTAACTTCGAGCGCAAGATATTGAGGGCCTCTGTTTGTCGGCTGTTATCCTTCATAATCCTGGCAATCATCACCCTGAGACGGTTGACTCATCAACCGGATCATCTCCCTCGCACACCGGCGCAACGCAATGGCGACAGCACTCTTTGTTATCGACATCCAAAATGACCTGGCGACCGATCCACACACTAGGATCCCCCACTCGGACCGCATCAGAGCGGCCGGTGAGAAGATCCTATCCACAGCACGCACAGTCCTAAAGCCACCGGCCATCATTGCCTTTGTGCAGCACGAAGAGAAGCCCGAGGATGGACCGCTGGTGCGAGAGACCGAGCCATGGAAACTGGTGTTCGAACCGAACACAGACGCCCCTAATGAGCGCAGGATACCCAAGTGGACCGGTAAGTGGCTGGACTTTATCCACCTTACTTTCCGAATCTACCCACCTCTTCCCAGATAATTACGTGTCAATTTTCACGCATTGCGACATAACCAGCTACGACTGAGTCATTGATGCTTCCTGCACGTAGGCGACACCTTTGAATCCAACCCGAACCTCGCCTCCGAGCTCAAAGCATTGGGCATTGCGCATATCGTTGCGTTTGGTATCCAGAGCGAGTGCTGTGTCGAGTCCACATGCAACGGAGCCCTCGCCGCAGGGTTCAACGTCACATTGCTGTCGGGGGCACACTCGACGTACGACGGCAGAGGCAAGACCGCTCAGGACATTGAGGCTGAGGTGGAAGACCGGCTGCGGTTGAAAGGGGCAAATGTGCTCAGCTGGAAGGATGCTGTTGCTGCATGGGAGAAAGACGTACTCTTCGCCAGCTGAACCCGGACCTGCTGGACTCAGCCCATCTGACACTGTGTTGGGTTCTTTTTTGTCCTAATGTACCAAGGACCTAAATCCCTGCCTGTTGGGGTGCGCTAGTTCTCGACTTTCATTTACGGTCTTCCAGATCATATTATAACCGAAGTACTCTCACAAAATCTTTGCTGAGCAGCAGGCAAGAGCCATGTCATCTTCCGTCCCGGCGATGCCAGTGCATCTCCTCATCGTCGTTCTCACCCACCTTGATCACATTATATCTTTGCGCGCCGCAGCCCAGAGCCACCCGGTCATGCACGCCACCAACTCCCGGGACCCGGACTTTCCGGCAACACGAACCTGGACTAGAGAAACCTTAGCTTCTCTTGCTTCATCAACGACGATCGCAGCCCCGGCTAGGACAACTACGACATCTATAGGACACACAGATTGACCTTTCCTTCGGGACCTGAGGAGCGTTTCCGTCAGGGTGTAGAGCAGGTGGCACGATGCGTGGTCGGAGATTTCAGGGTGGAAGGCAAAGAGAAAGTAGATGGAGGGTTCGTGAAGGAAAAGGGCTGAGGACCGGAGGTGTGGTGGGAGGGGGTATCGCTTGACGAAGGCTTGGGTGGGGTTGTCTTGGGGTAGGACTAGGTTTGGAGGTCGCCATTCCTTTAAAAAAATATAAAAAAGTTACACATGTCAAAAACAAACATGAGGGCTCTGATGTGTTCCTGCTGATGTAGCGGGCACGAATATCGATAATCTCATCTATGCTTTGCCAGGTCTGACATGCAGACATCACCTGTCTTATAGTCCGTCCAGCTTGCCGCCTAAAGCCCCTATGTGCCTTGCTCACGTTACCCTTTCCTGTACATGTCCCCCCCGTACCACACCTTGGCTTTCTCAATGAAACTTGAGCTTCGGTGTCGGTGCCGGCGTGATCTTGGGGACATCGCTGAGCTTCAACGGAGAAGAGGTGGCGAAGCCCCTATGCTAGAGTCAACACCTCGTGATTTTCTAAACCCATTTAAACTTACGCGCAAGCGCTGGATTTTGAAATGACCTCGCCGACCGGGGTATATCCTAAACAGCCATAACAAGCACAGACCTGGAGGAGTCAGCATTCAAAACCAAGGGTTCACCTAGCACCGTGATGGTGGTTGTTGGAAACACATACACCGTCGCGCCCGCCTGAAATGCACTTGAAAATCTCGTCTGCCCCCTTAGGGTTCAAGAAACAGGCCGTGTTGTCCATGATTTCCTTGCAATTGTCGTTGCCGTTGTAGTCGCACGGCCCGTAATCGATTGCTTGAGGCGCGGCAAGTGTCAAGGCCGCCAGGCATGAGAAAAGAGCAACGGAGAGATGCATCGTTGTAGATGTGGACGGTGGGCGACTCCAAGACCGAGATACCTACAGCGCAGCACCCAGGGCCCAGGCGTGGGTGTATTCGGCATTTATACCAGCTGCGGCACTTTACACGGATGGGGCTCATTCGGTGTCCCTATCTTAATCCGGCCACGCATGTGCTATTATTGATCCCCTCATCTCAATATCGCCTTCATTGGAAATGGTCTCCAAGACGCAGATTAGGCTCGGGAAATACCCGACAGCATATTAGCCCTGTTCCCGACCAACCACTCGGTCACGATCAACCCGCCCTTGCATCTGATCAACATTTATACATGTTGCTGGCGTGCCAATCCCCTTCGGCGCCTATTATACCGCCCATGCCAAGCATCCATAACATTGGCGCGGCCGGGAATTACAAGTGCAGCCACTTTTGAGATCCGGCATGGAACATGCATGGAAGCCCATCTTACAGGTTACCAGACCATAACTATTCCACCGGCCGTTGCAGACATTTGCAGACAACTTGTCAGCTTCAACTTTATTGCGAGCGCAGCGGCGTGGGGGGCACACGATGCAATGAAGCTGATTTTTCCCCATTTCCAAAAGGAAACTGGACAAATCGCGGTCACCTACATTTTTAGCGGTTGACCAAATATCCAGTCCTCAGGGGTAAAAGGGGGGGAATGGTTTACTTAGGGTTAGGGTTAGACCGCAGTAGCAGCCACGCAGCAGCCATTTTCTTCACTAAACGCGTCAAGCACATGCTCGGACAACAAACATTCCCCCACCAAAAAATCCCCGGCAGCGCAGCCAGCGGGTCGAGAGATGACAACTCGCAAAAGTGCACGTATTGCATCCAGGAAACCCAAAGTTCAACAGGCCAACCCAAAACGACAGCATGACGTCGCCGGCTCTCAATCAACCGTTGCAGTTCCATCGCAGGACACAGCGCTGGACCGGATCTCGGACATGACCGACGCCAACATGACAACCACCAGCAGCAGCAGCAGCAGCAGCAACAGCAGGCCAGCCAAACGCCGCAAGACCAAAGCCACCCCAAAACACACCACCACCAACGGACCCTCACAACCGGCGCCCACGGGTTTCTCACCACCCTTCCCCGCCCGAACCCACCCCCAGTCCTACCACACCCCGCTCCTCCTCACCTCCCCGGCCACCCGCACCGCCCTCCTGGCGTGGTTCACAACCGCCTCGGCGGCGCGAAACATGCCCTGGCGCAAACCCTTCCAAGCCCCCGCCGCCCTCACCCCAGCCCAGCTCTCCAAACGCGCCTACGAAGTCTGGATCTCCGAGATCATGCTCCAGCAGACGCGCGTGCAGACCGTCATCGCCTACTGGAACCGCTGGATGGCGCGCTGGCCGACCATCCACGACCTCGCGGCGGCCACGGAGGACGAGGTGCTGGGCATGTGGACCGGCCTGGGGTACTACTCGCGCGCGGGCCGGGTGTGGGCAGCCGCGAGGGCGGTGTGTGGACCATCCCGGTCTCGGGCTGCTGGAGAGGATGCTGGTGGTGGTGGTGGTGGTGTTGGGGTGCTGCCGGGGAGCGTGGAGGCGTTGATGAAGGTGCCTGGGGTGGGGCGGTACACGGCGGGCGCGGTGGCCGCGATTGTTTTTGGGGTCGCGGCGGCGATGGTGGATGGGAACGTTCTGAGGGTTCTGAGCCGGCAGATGGGAGTCTTGGGGGATGTCAAGGGGGATAGGGCGGTTGTGGTCATGTTGTGGGAGGCCGCGGAGGAGTTGGTAAAGGTTGTGGCGGCGGATGCCGGGGGGGATGGGCCTAGTGATCGGCCTGGACGGTGGGGTCAGGCGTTGATGGAGCTGGGGAGCACTATATGCACGCCTAAGCCGGACTGCGCGGCGTGCCCGATTACGGAGACTTGTCGGGCGTATAAGGAGGGACTTGCTTTGGCGGAGGGGAGGTGTGTCAGTGGCGGCGAGCTGGGAGATATGGAAGACCTTTGCGCCATCTGCGCGTCTTTCGAGGGAGGCGTAGACGATGGTGAGTGGGAAGTGAACAGGCCGAGCAACAAGCAAGAGGCGCTGTCTCGGTTCTTCGCAGCTCCACCACCCACACGCTCGCTCGGGGTACCTGATGCGCGCACGCTGAAAACCATCATCGACCACGCCAAGAAGTTCCCTCTCAAGAAGCCGAAAAAGACGATCCGTGAGGAAGAAACGCTTGTCTGTGCCATCCGCCGCGTCTCGGATGGGAAATATTTGATCCGCCGCAGGCCAGACAAGGGACTACTAGCAGGGCTGTGGGAGTTCCCAAGCCGCATATTGCCCGCATCAAACGACAGCACGGCCAGGGACAGGAAAACTGAGGCGGTGTCATACGCTGCGGCAATACTAATCCCAGCCGATAATACCATAAGGAAAAAAGCTCTCAAGCATACCGGAGAACTCGGCAGCGTGCCCTGGCTCTTCTCCCACCTGAAGTTGACCATGCACGTTCACTTGTTTGAGTTGGACGATGCGGGGGGCTTCCTTGAGCCGGGTGTTCAAGAACGATGGGCCTCAGTTGAGGATATTGGCAGAGAGTCTATGGGGACTGGCATGAAGAAATGCTGGTCCCTTGTCAAAGAGACGATAGCATAACTGAAATCAGGTTACTTCGGTTTGACCGCTGCCATTTTACCAGTAACGGTAACCCTAAAATTAACACCATGAACAGCATCAAGAACAGCATCAAGAGGTACAGGCGCCGCTGTAACAGTTGGACCCAGAGCAATAGTCGGCCGTGCTCCCGCAGAATCCCGATGTCGAGCAGCAGTCTCCAAACTGCGTGCCCGTGCAGGTCTTGTTTCCGGCAAAGTTCGGCCCACACTCGCCATTTGTCGAAGGCCCTCCATTGTCTGGATCACAGTTGCCCGAGTAGCAGTTCCCGGCGCCGCAGTAATCGGAGCCGCTGCCGCAGAAGCCGTAGATGCTACAGCACTCCCCGAACTGGGAAGTGCAAGTCGTCCCCCCATAATCAGGCCCGCAGGTGCCGTCCTGCGTCTCGGTGCCGTTGTTGTTGATGCAATAATTCGGGCCGGTCCCGCAGAAACCGTAGGGCGAGCAGCAGTCGCCAAAGACACTCCCCGCGCACGTCACACCGGCCGGACATGTCCCGTCTGTCGAAACGGTCTGTGGGGTGACGGGGGCCACGCACACGTCGTAATTGAGCCACAGGTTAAGGCAGTCGTCGGTCAAGTACGTGTTGTACTCCTGCAGCTGGCTGAAGTTCAGGCCGAAACGCTGGTCGACAGTCGAACAGTCATCACCGGCTACGACAAGGTAAAAGTTGCCGCATTCACTGATAGTCCCGCTCTGGGTCGGATGGGCGGGTGTCGTTGCTGTGTAGTATGTCGGCGACCCTGTTGCGCCGGGAGCCGTGATAGTTGCATTAGGCTTGGGGTAGGTGCCGCCAGGGGCACTGTGTTCCTCGCGGACAATCGGTCAGTATCAGGTCCGGGATGAGTTCTGCACTGCTTATTTGATCAGGCTTGCCTTCTACAGACACGCTGGCCTGGAGCAATTCCGGAGCAGCTGCCTTGGATGTTGGTATTCCAGCTGAGAAATTGGTTGGCGGTAACGGTGTACGTCGAGTTGGAGTACCTCTCGGCAAGCTGATCGCTGTATTCCACAGAGTCATGAGTAACGTAGGTCATGGTTTGGCGGCATTAAACCTCCTTCGAAGTGTTTTACATACCAAGTCGGCTGGTCCCAAACCGTATCAATTTCGCACGGGAGGGGCAAGCAAACGGCCTCGGTGAAGTAGCAGTAGTAATCCCCGGTGTACACTCGAGCGTCGCCTGTTGAGATATTGTACCTGGATGCCATACGCAGCGCATCAGCCATCAACCAGCCTCGCAGTGGATTAGTGTGTGAAGGTAGGGCCACCATACGTATCACAAAGGTCGTTGCAGGTCAGCCAGTTTTCTAACGGCTCCACCACTTGACCCAGACAAGTCGCCGTCGAAGGCGTGCCTGTCGTTGTCGTAGCGCCGCCAGAAGTGGTGGTAGCCGTTGCGGTCCCGACGTACAATGTGGAGGCCGAAGTGGTGTAAGGTAACGTGGTGGAGCAGCTGTCCTGAATGAAATCAAACTGGTCGATCAAGTAGTCGGTAAAATTGCTAACAGGCAGCCAGGGGTCCAGCAAACGTTGCCGGTACAGTTTCAAGAAGCATTCGTTGCAGTACTAAGTCGACGTCGGCAACACGCCCTGTTAGTTCGCGTCTCGTCGGCTTTTCTGGGCCACAAGTTCACGGGCTGACACGTACCATTTCATTATCGTATATGTTGGTTAAGGCCGCCATGTCATCCGTGATGCCGTCCAAGTCAAAGCTCTGGTCGGCGCACTGCGGTGCCACTGTGCTGTTGTCGTCGCCATCGCTAAAGCACATGATGGGGTCATAGCGGATATAGTCGCTTCCTTGCCATGTCTGCGAGTCCAAAAAACACCAGTTCGATGCGCTGTCTCGCATGCATACGAGGTCGGCGTTGTAGGTAAATGTCAGCGGCAGCGCTCTCGCCTTGACAATCACGCCCGCCTGGATTGTAGTCTCATCGGCACAGACAGTTTCAACATTGCTTCTCCAGGAAGCCAGCGACGAAACACACGTTGGAGTGCAGAGATTGGTCACCTCGGCGGCCGTCCAGTCTTTACTTGATTAGCGTTTGCTCGTTTGACCAGTGTCATGATCGTACAACTGAACGAGCTTACAGTGGATGTCGGCCCCGGTCCCTAGTAGGTTGACTGCAGTTTCGTTGCAGTGGACGGTGGCATTCCTGTTGAGAGGTTGACGGCATAATTAATCCTTGAGATTCAGCGTCGTTAGATCAGAAGAGCGATACTCACAATGCCGCAAGGCATGTGCTGCTCAGAGCAAGCCCAGCAATCAAGGCCTCTTCGTGATAAAACTTGTAAAGCTCAAAGTCGGCTGCAACCCACGCTGCCCACGCCACGAGCAGGAGAGCACTAGGGGGCCTGAAGACGAAGAGTTGCATTTTCTCTTTGCCCAGAACGAGAGGTGCAGGTTCTTGTTTGCAACGGGAACTCAGTCACCAGTGTTCGAACTGCTCGTTGCGCCGTTATGAGGTAGATGGTGAGAGCTAGGTGCGGTAATATTCCACGTCACGCATGAATGCCGCAGTTCTTCATCACCCCCTCGATTGAAACTGCCATGTTTACACCAAATCGTTTTCAACGGTCCAATTTTTTCATATCGCCCCGAGCCCGGCTTATGCACAAGGTGCCCATGCAAGGTTCCCATGCAAGGTTCCCATGCAAACTACCCATCTAAGCTCATCCAGACATACAATATACTAGCGCTGGATGGTTACAAATGCTACGTATTGGAGAGTCTGTGCATATAATAGTCCGCTGTGATAGATGCATGTCAGCCAATTTCACACTCCCATCAGATCAGCCATGCCCTATGCGGAAGCTAGTTCGAGACTAGATGGCTGCATCTGCCATCCTCTGCACCACCATCTATACTTTGTGTGACCTCGCTCTCTTCTGTGGTCCGGCAACTCGGCACACGCCAGTGGGGCCGAAGGGATCCGGACGAGGGAGGGGGGTAGCCGCGGGGTGACAAGCGAACCAGCACCATTCCCACTCTATTGGATCGCAAACGCATGTGGTCACCCTACTGTATGTACATAACTATGTCGCGGACATCCACGGTGGATGCCAAGATGCGCAATATTGGATCTCAGGGTTCTGCCGTAAGGTACAGTACCTTGCATGTTTCAATTTTCCAATGCATCTTGCGGCTGCGGTAAGACTGGCGGCGCCGGTTTCCGTCGATACGCGCTCTCACTCGCAATACGCTCAGTCTACAGGGGTCCCCCGATGTGACTGCTACGGATCTCATTCCGCCCTTGGCATGCCCTACTTGTCACTGCTAAGTATCGGTGGGATACGGGCATTATCGTCTTGCTTAAGTTGAAGCTCTTGCACTGAGGCTTGTCTGTGTGGTCTCAGCCAACGTCACAAGTTCCAGGGAACGACTCCCATGAGGAGCTCTGGCAGCCCAATGCAACCCCTACTCCTTTCAACAGTTCTCTTTCTCGTGGGCTGTGAAGCTTCTCGAGCTGGAATCCATCTTACAAAGCGCAACAGCTCGCAGCCATGGCCACCGGGATACTCTGCAGTGCCCCAGCTGCCAAAGAACTCATCTTCTGCGCTGGAACCCCTTTACCAGCCCTACTCCAACAAGACGCCCGTCTTTCAAAACACCTCGCTCATCCAGCAGCTGACCACAGCGCGCCTCGACGCTCGATCTGACCTCCTGAACCCCGGTTCTCTTTACAAACGAGCGGCAAACGACCTTCCCGTAGGCACTTGTGCGCCCGGTATTCCTTGCTCGAATGGCGCATGCTGCAGCAACACGGGCGTCTGCTCATACGCACCCTCGAGCTGCGGAGCCGATGTGTGCATTTCCAACTGCGACGCGAAGGCTCCCTGCGGCCAGTACGCGGACCCCGCCAACGCAAACTGCCCTCTGAATGTCTGCTGCTCGCAACATGGATTCTGTAAGCCTCTCCCGCCCGACAGCCCGACCGCCAGTGCCGCCGCGTCAGGCACTCTTTTACTCACCCCCCTGAGTGCACTACTGACCTTGTCTAAATCCTCACAGGTGGCAGCACGGATGAGTTCTGTGGCACCGGGTGCCAGGAGGGCTTCGGCGGCTGCGGACCACCGCCCACCCCTTCGTGCGGCGGGGGCAACTCGGTCGCAGCGCGACGCATCGGCTACTACGAGAGCTGGGCAACGACTCGACCGTGTGACGCGGTCGCACCAGAGGACCTGGAACTGACGGGCATGACGCATATAAACTTTGCCTTTTCCTTCTTTGACCCGTCCACCTTCCAGATCACGCCGATGGACGCCAATGCGGGATCGCTCTACTCGCGCTTTACTGCGCTCAAGACTAAACGACCGGGCCTGCAGACGTGGCTCGCTGTCGGCGGTTGGTCCTTCAATGATGCAACAAACATCCCAAACACGCAGAATGCCTTCAGTAACATGGTCGGATCCCCGGCCAACCGACAAGCCTTCATCACCTCGCTGCGCAACTTTATGCAGACTTACGGCTTCGATGGTGTCGACCTTGACTGGGAATATCCGGTAGCCGATGACCGGGGAGGTGTGAAAGCCGACTTTAGCAACTTTTCGGCCTTTCTAGCCGAGCTGAGGGCTTCGTTCGGCAGCGGGCTGGGCATCAGTGCCACGCTGCCGTCCTCGTATTGGTACCTGCAGCACTTCGACCTCCTAGGCATGGAGCCCTACGTTGACTGGTTCAACTTCATGAGCTATGATATCCACGGCGTCTGGGACTCGACCAATAAATTTACCGGGCCCTTCATCCGACCGCACACTAATCTGACGGAAATCGAAGACGGCCTGTCCCTGCTGTGGCGCGCCGGTGTCAGCCCTTCCAAGGTTGTGCTCGGGCTAGGCTGGTACGGGCGGTCATTCACGCTCGCAGACCCAGCCTGCAGCACCCCCAATGGTATATGCCGGTTCACTGAGGGCGGCGCGCCAGGTGAATGCACGCGCTCGTCGGGGACGCTCTCCAACGCGGAGATCAAGCGCATCTTGGCTTCGGGTGCAGGCGTGGAATCGTATGATGCAACTGCAGGGGTTCGCTGGCTGACGTGGAACTCGAATCAGTGGGTGAGCTACGACGACGGCATAACCATGCAGCAGAAAGTGGCAAAAGCAAACACTTTATGCCTTGGGGGCATTATGATCGTAAGAAGACTCATAACAGCAATTTCCGATGTCGATTCATTCTGCTTGGAAATCAGCTAACCAAAGCTCCTATTTCTCGTAGTGGGCGTTGGATCAAGACAACACCGCCGGGAGCAGTATGAACGACCTGCTGGGCGTCGGCACGGCAAATGGAGTGTCGGAAGCAGCTGCGGCATCATACAGGGAGCAGCTGGCCAACGCAACGCTACAGCAGTCCATCGCTTCGAGCTGCTACTGGTCGTTGTGCGGCGGCTCCTGTACCACGGGCTACTTCGACGTCACCGAAGCCCGCGGCCAGGTTGCGGGCATTCAACGGAACTCCGTCTGCCCTCCCGGCGAGTTTCAGACGTTATGCTGCGCGCCGGGCACCACTATGGGGACTTGTAAGTGGGAAGGGTTCCGCGGAGTGGGTTTCCCCTGTTCGCCAGCCTGCAGTGACCCGGCGGCCACCATTGTCGCACGCAATACCAACTCGTATACAACCAACGAGGGAGGCCAGACCAGCGATCTGACGTGCACTGGAGGGTTTCAGGCATACTGCTGTGTAGGGTTCGTTCCCTCATCCATCACCAACTCGGGAAATCTCGCCCTCTACGGCCAAAACTATAATGCCGTCAGCAAACGCGATGTAGCTGGCAGCCACGGAATCCAAGAACGTGGTCTGGCAAAGCGCGGGGCTCCCCTTTTGCTCGGGGGATTGGGCGCACTATGTCTCGAAGCAGCTGCGCCTCTGCTCGCTTTAGCCCCCTTCACCTTTGGTTTGACGGCTGCTATAGAAGGGGCTATCTGCGCTGCCGCGGCCGTTGCCGCCATCGCCATCGGGTTTGCCATCATTTCAAACATCATTGGGTGGCTCTTTGGCGGGTCACCGTCCAAGCCCAACACCGGGGTTCCGACCACCATTACAGGGCGAGTTGCGTATGGTCAGTGGCCGATTCTCGACTTTGGCGGAGGCGACACGGCAACCAGCTGTGACTGCGAGGTCACGTACACGTGCCGCTACGGGCGTGGCTGGGACGAGGTGTGCGACAACCAGCGGTGGGCTATTAACAAGATGCTGAACGGAAACACCGTCTTTCATCCCTTCATGTCGGCTAGGGGAACTAGCCGTGCATACTCGCAGTGGGGAAAGAGAAACGGCCAGCGGCACCCGGCATACCGGACGCTAGTGCAGGGCTCGAGATCACCGGTCGATGCGCAGTGCCAACTTGATGAGTTCCCGATGGGCAACCTCCGGGAGTCGGAAAATCTAGCTCCGCAGGCATGCCGCTTGGTAAACAAGCTTGCAAACGAGGCTCAGGGACGCGATTACGCGGCGTGGAAGATGGCGCAGTGGTGGCCGTGCGCGAGGTATCGGTATACGACGTGCAACATCAGAGATAACGGGCCACCAGCCACGTGGTGGGTTTTCCAAAACCGCTCACCCCATACTATCAAGTTGATACATAGCCCCTACGCGCACAGCTAACAATTTTGTCCTAGGAAATTCGGGCCGCTGAACGGGAATCGCGGCAACGGGAACGGAAAACGCTTCCTCGACGCCTACGGCTTCGACTCCCAGACGCCCAACTCGGAATGCTTTGCGTCGTTCACATACACCCGGGTGCCAGGGGCTATTGAAAACACAATGGTGACTGACCATGGATTCCGTGTTCTTGACGATGACCCGTATGTGCTCTTTCCAGGCCCAGGGAGATCTCTAGCTGACAGAAGAAACGTCTTTATCCAGCATGTACGGGCGTGCCTATGGTTGGCCTCGGCAGAGCTGGCGCGACGATCCAGCTCCGGTAGGTGCTCGCCGGCCTTACAACCTCCAACCAGGCATATTTCAAAAGAGAGGGGCCACACTCGTCACTCGCAATAATACCCACGGGAACGAGACGGATTCATCGCACCCCGAGAGGGACGGCCCTGCCGTGGTCTGCCACGCCGACCTCAAGGCGGGAGACGGCGGCGGCGATGTGGAACTGGACTATGACCAGCTTCTCTTTGTCGACATGGACGGCAATCCTGTCGACGGGCGTGCATGCCGCGTCATCTACGAAGAGGAAGACCACCCCGGCTCTCAGGTGCGCATCGTGATCGATGAGGACGGCAACATGGTGGACATGTATATGGACGATACTGATGACGGTTTGTGGCCCGGCGGCGGCGGGGAGGCGACCGCCAGCCCGATCACGGTAACCGTCGAACCGGTCATCATCACCGCGACGACGATGACGGGGGCCGCAAGCCCGGGAAGCGGCGAGCCAACAACCACTTTCCCTGCCAGTACAACCGCGACCCCAA
The DNA here is from genome assembly GCA_023628455.1 of Chaetomiaceae sp. B2702. Taxonomy (NCBI): domain Eukaryota; kingdom Fungi; phylum Ascomycota; class Sordariomycetes; order Sordariales; family Chaetomiaceae; species Chaetomiaceae sp. B2702. The sequence continues at coordinate 160,606 of JAMAKP010000046.1, forward strand.
CAAAACGGGGAAGCGTGGTCACGCTCCCGCCGTACTAGGCTCGGTCAACGCTTGTTGGCAAATAAAAAACCCACCGAGATCCTCTAGTGAAGTCTTATATAGTGTTACTCCAAGGTCTCAAACACCCGGTACTTACATAGCTCATCTGCTCATTTTTAGTGCGCGTAGCAAACCGGAGGGATCGACATGCCTTGTTCGCCAAATGTGAATCCCCGGCGTCCAGATTTATATACCTTCTTTATCTAGTTTCAAGAACAACAGCGGTTGATCGCAAGGAAAACTGTTAGGAGAAAATCTATATTTTGAAGATCCGAACCGTGCAGGGCTTACTTACATGTCTAAATTAAAGATGTCTATCTTGCATGGTTAGATCCCAATTACCGCCCCTTGAGCCTTGTCCGCTCGGTAAGCTGGGTTTCAGCGGCCGTACCTCACTACACACTTCAGTTCATTCTAGGTATTTGCACTGTATGTACCAAAGAACAGAGCAATGTGCACACCGGTCTCCATGACCAAAGAAGAATGTGACCCTAACCCGGAGCCTCCCGAGCGAGTTCCCTCCGGGTTTTTCTCCAAGCGGGCAACCCCTCCCTTCGGTCCATCCTGGTCTCGCGTGCTGATTTTCTCCCACCCCCTTTTTTCTTTTTTTCCTCTGCGATCATGATCACACACTAGTACTGACATACCTTTTCAGCACTTGACCTGAGAGAGCACATTTCTCACTAAATCTCTTAAGCTGAATCTTCTTTGGCTGTGTTTTTCCTTATCCAGGCCTACTCTCACGCCCATCGACAACAACAGCAGAAGTTGAGGTGAACCTAGAACTATGGATATTTCGCAGCTGCCCAGTGTGAGTGACCAGCTTGTCACAGCAGACAATCCGGCGCGGATTGACCTGTCGGGGATGGACCACGCACGATGCGCGGCTCTTCATAACTACCTCGTGTACTACGCCTGGATCGCCGAGGGCCGTCCGCTAGCCAGCCTCCGTGACAACCATAACACCTTTTTCACCGACCACGGTGCGGCCGCCGAGGCTCTCCGTCCACGCCTCCACCCGTCGCTCGCTGCCTTCCTTGACAATGCCATTCTACCGCCGGCAGATGCTGGTGTCGCCCGCGGCCCTTTCTTTTTCTGGGTCCGCGGTATCAATTCCCCAAGCCATCTTTTCGAGGACCAAGCAGCCGACATGTTTGATGAGCCGGAGGACAGCCTGGTGTGTTTGTACTTCCCTAACATTGGCCAGGGCGGGGAGTCCGGCGGAGGCCTGTACTACCATCAGGGCTACCATCGCGCCGCCGTCTTTATGCATATGGATGACAACGACTTTGCGTTGCCGTTCGAGGCGCACTCGGAGCTTTGGCACCCGCTCGAGACGGTTCTCTCCAACTGGATTGACCTTGTTCATCTTGGCAAGATTGCTGCCTCGCCTACGGAGGCGCCACCGTCTTTGCTCGGCAACGAAAAAATCGGGCCCTGGGAGTGGCTGTCCTATAGCGAAGCCCAGGTTGCCACCTGTGTGGGAGCGTGGAATCGCTTGTGCGACGCCATCGAGGCGCGCCGCGTCTTGTTGCCGTCACCATCTGCGGGCGGCACCACCACCACCACCGCCGCCAGTACGGTTGAACCAGAGCCGTTGCTCACACACGCTATGTTGGATGCAGCCTCGATACCCGAGAGTTGCTTCGCGCGCGACTTTCTGACTCGCGCTCGCCGCCCCCCGTTCCGCTACATCGCTCCGGGGTTGCTCCTCCCCCCCGCGGACGCGGCGGAATTCGCGGCCCTGCAGCCCTTGAGCAGAGTGCCGCGTCCCTCACAGTCCATCATACCGTCGGTGTTGCTCTTCCCCACCGCAAGAGACGAGCCGGAGGTCGACTTGACGGGACCGTCGTTGAATCCATTCATCGGCGCCTACGCCCAGACGAGAGCTGACTACGAGAACCCCCCTATACCGTGCCGGCTTTCCGCGGGTGTCTACAGCGAGGTAGTTGACAGGAATGAAGGTACCTCCGACATCGGCGAGGAAGGGTTTCGCCTGTTGCTGCCGTACAAGCTGGAAGGGCCCGACCCCTATGATTGGGAGGCCGCAAATGCGGGCGCGCGCAAGAGCGACGGGTCGCCCGTTGCGCGGGGAAGCATGGCCGAACTATTCCAGCATGGGTATAAGCCATTTGGCGGAGACTACTACCGCCCTCAGCGGCTGGAGCGGTTATTCGACCATTGGCGCAAGCTGGTTGCCGACGGCGTTTGGTCGGTTGACACGGAGGGAGTAGAGGGTACTATTGCGAAGTTTAAAGAGGCCGACTCGGTTCACTGGAGGAATTATGTCATTCCGGCGACTTGGTAACGAACCAGCGCGTCTCTTTTTCGAACAAGGATCGAATGTAGGCTGCCGGATTAGAATATCGCCCGAAACCTTAGCTATACGATTTGGTATATCCCCGGTCGCGTCAGGTATTTTGTTGGCAGCGACGGGTCGTTGCCTTGATATCCGACATACTCCTTGTCGGAAACCACCCTGCTCCAACTCGCTACTGTTTTCTCGAGGCCCTCTCTGGTCAAAGCATGAGGGCAAGCTAGCACCAAGCGGTATCGTTCCCATCCCTCTCTGTCCTTCCTCAACAGCAATGCCAACCCGGGATACATCTCAACCAGGACCTCGTCCACGTGCAGTTGCCGAACCAGTTCGATGTGCAGGCTCTTAACTCCATCAAGATGACCGTCCCTGGTAAAGAATCCTCGGACAATTCTCTGCACCCTGATCGCCAGGATCATCTGTCCACTCCCGCCCGTCTTAATATTGTAGGCGACGTCTTTTTGTGTGTTCGGTCTCGGTGATAGACTCGCCGATTCCGCCGATGTCCGCTTGAATGCCCGCATATTTGGCCATGGGACGGTCCAGTCTGCCGCCCATGAGGGTAGGCCCTCAACTTTTGGCGGGGACTTGATCATGGCAAGAAAGTAAGCCGGCCCATGCCGTTGGATAATCTCGGCGGAGCAGTTGGCATAGACTTTGGCCACTGGATCTCGGTAGTCGACGTGCATCTTCCAGCCGCTGTCGGGGGAGTGCAAGTGGCCACCACCGCCTGACCGCCCTGCGAGATTTACCACCGCAAAGACCTTGTCTCTTGGGTCCTCACACTGATGATCCCGCGTCGCCATGAGAAGTTCAAAGAGCCCTGGCGGCTGGGCCCCCTTGGCTAGCTCCTTGGGCAAAGGCTGCCGAAACAGGCTGACGACCTCCCCAATACGCCACGCTTTGTCACCGGGATCTCCCCTTAGCACCGTATAGAGATGCATCACCCGCTCGCCCGAGGTTGACTTTTCGCCGCACACGAACCGCACCCTCGACAGCTCCGGAAGCACCACCTCCGGCACCGCCCACAGCCTCTTGAACCACCGCCGTGCGAAGAACTCCTTCACCACCCGCAGATGGTCCGCGGGGGGCATGACACGCACGGTTGGATCCAAGCCCAGCACACAGACGCGGATCGCCTCCCGGACGAGCCGCCTCGCCGTCCTCCCATTCGCCGTCCACGCCCGCCACTTCCGCATCAACCCATCCACCCCATCATCCCCCACCATCCTCTCCAAGCCAACCGACACCACCACCACCACCCCCCACAAATCCCCCAGCCGCATCCTCCAGACCGACCGTCTCCCATCCCGACCGTGAACGCGATGATACTCCCCCAAAAGATTCCCCCGACCCACCCCACCCTTCTCCCCCTCCCCAGGAAACCTAAACCCACGACCCTCCCAACCAGCATTCACCCAGTCAAACAGCGCATCGGTCTCGTGGTTCCCCTCGCCCGTGTACACGACGACCCGCCGCGCGGAACAAAAGATGTGTTCCAGCATGGCGACCTGCTCGGATTTCTCCGTGGCGTCGGCCTGGTTGATGCAGACCTGGTCGACCCAGAGCGTGCGGGGCTTCGCTGCGTGGCGGAGCCGGCGGATCGCGGCCGCACAGTTGGCCGTGATGAGGTGGGTGTGCCATGCTGGGTCTCGCTGCTGGTGGGTTGGTGTGGTGGGGGGCTGGGGTTGGTCGCGGCAGAGGAGGATCGGGGTGGTCGAGTCGCGGGGCGTGGGGGGGGAGGAAAGCGAGGAAGGGGAGTCCGCGTGCCAGGTGTAGGAGAGGGCATCGTAGACTGGGATGGAGCAGTTCCGGTCGCTGTTGGGGAGCTGGGTGGTGATGATTGTGCCGCGGATGGGGGAGTCGAGGGGGCCTGGGTGGATGCGTAGAAGGCGGATGGAGGCTGGGGATTTGGTGGGTAGCGGGGTGAATTGGTAAGGCTGGGGCGCGGATGATGTTGGCGATGTCGGGTTGTCTTGCGCGGAGGGCGGGCCTGGAGCATCGCCGGGCTCAAAGATGCGTAGATAGGTGGATATCCCGGCGATGGTCTCGCGGACGGCGCGAAGCTGATGGATGAGAACGAAGGGTGCCAGGATGAGTTGCATTGCGATCATGAGGCTCAGGACGGCGACGGCTACCCAGGGGAGGACGATGCTGAGACCGATCCAGCGCCCGATGCGCGTGGCCACCTGTCTTCGCTGCTCCCGTCGACGGACACCTCGTGCGATGTTGGCGAATACTATCCCCACGCAGGCAAAGGGAGTGAGCGGCATGGCGGCCAGGGCTAGGGCGATGAGGAGGACCGCTATAGGGGTTGGGAGAAAGTAAACGCCCGCCATGTTGAAGGCATTCCTATAGCAATTTCACTAAGGCCACGGAATACGGCTGGCTGGCAACGGCATCAGCGGCCTTAGGTTGTGGTTTTAAAAGTCCATCGTGATGGGGGCAAATGTCCGAGTCAGCACCATGTGAGATGATTGGAACATTGCGTCAGGACGCGTTGGGATGATCGTTCCCGGCGTGGAAATTGCTAAATTGAGGCGGCTCCGAGGCTGCCCCGTACCCCTGTCACATGCCACACCGCGGGGTTTTGTGTTGTATGTTCTCGCGCAAAAAGGTACAAAGAAGAATTTTAGAAACGTTTTCTAGTGTTACGTCAGTTTGGAACTCGCGATGTCTCGCTATTGGACACGCAGTGTGGTAATCTCTAAGGTACAGTACATACATACTGTACGTAGGTATATACGTTTCGGCAACTGCATGGTCGGATCGCTTCTTTGGGTATTCGCCCCACCCACTCTGAGATGCCGTTGCGTGAGGGCTTGAAAACAGAAGACTGTGTACAGTAGTTCATGGTTTCTCTCTATATGGTTACAAACAAAATACACGCTGCTGCGTCGGCTCATGAACTCTTCGCCCGAGTTCACCGAACAAACTCATTCAAGTCCTTGGCATCTTCAAAGTTGACTTTCCCATCCCTGCCGACGGTGGCAACATGGATAGCCACTTTCTCTTCAGGTCTCTTGTGCTCGAGAACCTTGGGCTTCGTCGCCAGCTTGACCGCCGCAGGCACCATTCCTGCCTCTGCGTCCGCGATCTCATTCACATCCTCCCTGCTCAGCACATCCCTCACCCTCACTCCCCTCGTCGACATCAGGACCGTCATCGGGCCCTTGAACTGCAGGAACAACCTATCGCCCCATATCGTCCTCCGCGTGGCGGTCCTTAAGCCATACAACAGTCGCGCCATAGCCTTGTATGTCCCGGTATCGCGCATCGCATTCCAAAACCGCGTCATTCGCTCGGGCACCAGACGGCCCGCTGCCCCGCTAATCGACGCAGGAACCGCTGGAATTTGTAGGCTCAGCTTCGTACTCCTGAATCGGAACGGCAGCGGCGGGTTCCGCGTAACCGAGTACGCCACCACGTGCGAGGGGTGTAGCACAATCTCCTCCTCTTCGCCCAGCGTGAGCTCGTGGATCTGCCCTGGCGCCGCGAGCGCTGCTAGGCCGCGGCCCGTGAGGTGTGTGTTGCCCCAGTGGGCGAGCGACATGCCCTGCTGGATGCGCGGGGACGGCGCGAGGGTGTGGCCGGTCCAGGCGAGCAGCGCATTGCGCTGGGCGACAACCCAGTCGGTTGTTCCGTCGAGGTGGAGCACGGAGAAGGTTGTGTTTGGAGATTTGGTAGCGATCAGGGCGGTGATGGGCGTTGTGGAGGATATGCGCTGGTAGAGGAAGGGGATGCCCAGGAAGGCTCGTCGGAGAGGAGATAGGAGGGAGAGGGTGGATTGTGCCTGGTTAATAGTCAGCGGGGGTTTTGCAAGGTCAAAAACTGTGGCAAGGCATGCATTTTCCACTTTGCCGGCGACCGACACCAGCGTTCCCCGTCGTGTGTAGAGTCGTTGCGATGCCGAGAGGGTAACGGATAGGAGCGAGTATGGGGAGCCGAGCACCTCGAATCGAGCATCTAAAGAGCATCAGCAACCAGTTTGCATATGTCCCGCGCCTCAATGCATACCTGCGGAATCCCTCTGCGACCCTGGGTAAGCTCCGAAGGCGTCGGCGGCGGGGCGGGAGTCGGTAGTGGGGGAGGCGCTAATCTGTATTGACCGGCAGCAGACAGCGCTTGGCCGTGCTTTCGTTCTTGTTGTCGGCAGCACAGGCCGTAGCCTGCGAATCAAGGGCGCGTGCCGTGTCATAGTTACGCGACCATGAGCGACGTGGTGGTGTCCGTCAATGAAGCTAATAAGAGCTTCAACTTCTGGGCTGCTTGCGTCGGCCAAAAAAGCAGGCGGGCCGAATCTTGGCAGCGGAGGAAGCACGGGCCATCGGGAGCTTCTGTCGCTGTGCTTGCAATCTGCAGACCCGGGGCTTGCTGGGGTGCAGCTCCACAGTTGCTGATTTCCATGTTGCCAGGGTGATCTTATTTGGTCAAGCTTCATTTGCACGGAGCCCCAGCACGCGGTGCAAGGATTGGCTTTTGGTTTGCAACGCGATCCCGTCGTCACAACGCAACACTAACTTTACCGCCCCAATTGGCATCTTCCCTCCCATTCCATATCTCCCCCCCCCCTTTCTCCTTTGCCTCCGCCTTCCCACTGTCTATGCCGGTTGCTGCGCAATGTCCACCGTACCGAGCGTACGTGCGCACGTAAACGTAATCGCCAGGATCAGGCCTTTGCTTGAGAAAGAGCTCGACAGAGATGTCATTGTCCATGCAGACCGCGTCGAGGAAGGGAAACCCTTGACGCTCGTCAAAATCCCGAGTCCCAAGAACGGAGCTGAAGAGTTCTCGTTTGCCTTCAACCGCGTCTACGAGCAAGCCGCTTCTCAGGAGGACCTGTTTACGGCCGAAGGCAAGTTCCCGGAAGACCGATTGCGCTGTGCTCCCGATCCTTTCCGCCATTGCTGACTGTCTGCCAGTGGCACCGCACCTGAAGGCTCTATTCCAAGGCTTGGATGTGACAATCTTTGCCTATGGCGTCACGGGCACTGGCAAGACACACACGATGCGCGGCGGCCTGCGGCTCGCTGACCGCGGCGTGATCCCGAGGCTGCTGAGCAACGTGTTCCGCAGGGGAAAGAAGATGATGAAGGACACCGGTGGGGCAACCACAGTGGTGGTTGCTCTTTCGTACTACGAGATCTACAACGACAAGGTCTTTGACCTGCTCGAGCCCCCAGAAAAGCGGACTCCTGCCGGCCTGCCGCTCCGTGAAAAGGACGGCAAGACCATCGTCGTTGGCCTCTCGGAGCGATCTTGCGAGGACCTCAAGGATTTTGAGAGGTTGTATATTGAGGCGAACAACAACCGGGTTACGGCATCCACGAAGCTGAACGCCCATAGCAGCAGAAGCCACGCCATCTTGCGAGTCAAGGTGACACAGACGACCGGAGACATGGTCAAGGAGAGCACTGCGTCTGCCATTGACTTGGCCGGCTCGGAAGACAACCGGCGAACAGACAACGGCAAGGAGAGGCTGATCGAGTCGGCGGCCATCAACAAGAGTCTTTTTGTGTTGAGCCAATGCATCGACGCCATCTCGCGTGGCGACAAGCGGATCCCATACCGCGAATCGAAAATGACGCGCATTCTATCGTTGGGCCAGAACAACGGCATTACCATCATGATCCTCAACCTCGCGCCCATCCGCAGCTACCACCTCGACACGTTGAGCAGCCTGAACGTGAGCTCTCGAGCGAAGCGCATCGAGGTCCGCGAAATTGAGAACGAGATTGTGTACAAACAGGCGCCGCGTGTTACTTCCGGCCTGGGGGTCGCCAACATTCAGCGACAACCCCTGCGGCCGCTCAACAGTGCGCACAACATCCACATCGGCGCGTTGGCAGCCAAGGCAGTCGAGAAGGCTGAAAAGCCGGACAAGCCCGTCAAGGCATTCGCCGTCTACACCGACAAGAAGCCAACCACCGTCCCCCGGCCCATCATCTCAGCGGCCAACACCTCCCAGCCGCGGCAGCCGCTCCAATCCAAGCGACCGTCCGAAATCCCCCAATCCCCCCTGCGACCGTCCAAGCTCGCCCGCCCGACGCAGCAATCCCTCCTCCGACCACCGCAGCCCACCGGACTCTCACAACCACCGCCCCCGCAACAACAGCAAATCTCCATCACCCCCGACCAAATCGAAGCCATGGTAGAGAAGAAGGTAGCCGAGATCCTCGCGTCGCGCGCCGCCGCCGAAGTTGCGTCCGCGGCAACACTCCCTCCGCCGCCGATTTCCGAACCCGCCCCTCCTCCGGCAGCTCAAAACGTCGAGATAAGCGAGGAAGTCAAGCGCCGCTTGGAAGCCCTCGAGCGACGCATTGACAGCGAGTCCCGCGGCAACGAAAGCGACGGGGGCCGGTCGGAGGGCCTGCGGTTCCTGCTGCAGGCTCGGCAGGCCAAGGAACACGGGGACGACGAGGGTGCGCTGCGGTTCTACGAGAAGGCGCTGCTTTTTTTCCCCGGGCAGGCCAAGTTGTTGGGGAAGATTGAGCGGTTGAGGGTGAAGTTGGGGAAGGTGCAGGACGGGCAGCAGTCTGAGATGGCTGCTGCTGCTACTGCTACTACTATTTCTGGTGGGGAGGGGAAGGGAAAGGGGAAGGCGAGAAAGGATGGGAAAACCAATGGAGGGGATGGTTCTGGGATGGATTTGGATGGGGATTATCAAGAGGGAACGGAGGCGGATATTGAGGATGATGATGATGAGGGGGCGGAGAAGCCGGTTCGCTCGGGCAGGTCATCGAGGAAGAGGACAAAGGTGACGAGAGTTGTGGATGAGGAGGCCGTGTTTGACGATCCTGCTTCTCCGCGCACGAAACAGCTCCTCGATATCGTCAACTCGCGCGACTTGACGCTCATCAAGGGCCTGCATGGGTTTGGGGCCAAGAAGGCGCAGGATTTGGTCGACCATCTGACTCTTAAGGGAGACGGAGAGTCCGGGCGGATTGAGTCGCTGGCGCAGTTGAGGATGCTCCCCGGTATGGGTGGGCGGGCAGTTGAGAGGGCTTATGAGGGGTTGGTGTTGTAATGGGGTGTCGCCCCGAGTCTTGTGTGCATGGGGATGTCGGTGTACTTTGCCTTCGGGTTGGTTCTGCATTGGTTGCGTCAGCGATCTTGCGCTTGGTTCAGCATCCGGCATTGCATTCCTTGGAGTTTGACATTGAGTTCACAGGTTTGGTATAGATGGGGTTGTTGTGTTCGTTTTTTACGCGTTGGGCCCCTGCTTGGCATCATTTGTCTACCGCTGCATGGGCGTGTTTGCTACATATTTAGGGAGTTTCGGTTCTAATTTCGGTTTTTATGTGTTGGCCGAGGGCGGGTGCGGAGTTGGATCAACTCCTAGTTCTGTTCCGTCCTTTTTGACCCAGTGTCAACCTAATACTCTTTTGGCTGTCTTTCGTCTTGCATAGAAGCAGTGCCTAGGATACATCACTGTGAGGTCCTTGAGATTTAATATTATTTATTGTTCTTTTGAGACACCAGATGCTACTACTACTGCGTGAGTACAGTAGGCACATAGTTACAGTATTTGGCGGAAAGATTGCATGGCAATGTACCCGTAGTTACTGTAATAACTACATCCTGGCTCCATGCGCTTCGCACGGCAGAGCCAGGCCCACATTGCATCATCGCTAAAAGGCGCCCCCACCGCGCCGGATCCGACTCTGCAGCTCTCGGAGCTCGACATTTCCTTCGCCGAGGCCGACACCCACCGGATCCCGCACAAACCGCTCACCACCTGCCGCGAGGCAACCCAATTGTCGGCGTAATATGAGACCCGAAAACATCTAACCCTTCTTTTTCGTCGCTCGTCGGGAGAGCCCATGCCTTGAACCCCACGCAACGCGCTTCGAATCCCGCACAATCACTGCGCCGAGTGCGTCCGCAGCCACCGTGCGCGACCCTACATCACCGCCGTCTGCCCTCTTCGGTGGAAGATGTCGCCTCCGCTCTCTACACAATGGCTTCGCAACCAAGAATCATGATGGCAGCCGGCTTGCACAGGGCCAGAGTCGCGCCCCTTCTCATATCCCGAGGCGCTTGCGCTTCCCCCTACCGAACCCCATGGACGCCCCGGCTCAGCGCTTCCTCCTCACCATTACGAGCTGTTTTCCATACCACCACGCTCCGCAACTATGGACCAAGAACGCCGAACATCGAGACGAGCCAGCCGACGGCCGAGAAGAAACCCTCCCGCCCTGCGCCCCAAGACCCTCTCGCGGCAATAGACAAGAGTGCGCAGGAGCAGCGGAAGGCGGACTGGGCCATTATGAAAGAGATGTCGCGGTACTTGTGGCCGAAAGACAGTTGGAAGGACAAGACGCGCGTTCTGCTGGCACTGGGCTTGCTGGTTGGCGGCAAGGTATTGAATGTGCAGGTGCCCTTCTTCTTTCGCGAGATCGTCGATTCCCTGAATGTCGACCTCGCCGCAACAGGCGGAACGGTTGCTACCGTTGCGGGTGCCATGATTTTTGCGTATGGCGCCGCCAGGATAGCGGCCGTCGTGTCTCAGGAGCTGCGGAATGCCGTGTTCTCGTCGGTTGCCCAGAAGGCAATTCGGCGAGTGGCTACGAAGACGTTTGGTCATCTTTTGAACCTCGACCTCAACTTCCACCTGTCCAAGCAGACAGGTGGTTTGACGCGCGCAATTGACCGCGGTACCAAAGGCATCAGCTTCCTGCTGACGAGTATGGTGTTCCACATTGTGCCGACTGCATTGGAAATCAGCATGGTCTGTGGCATCTTGACATACCAGTTCGGTTGGGAATTCGCTGCCATCACGGCACTGACCATGAGTGCCTACACGGCATTTACCATCTGGACCACGGCATGGCGGACCAAGTTCCGGCGACAGGCCAACGCTGCCGACAACAAAGCCTCCACGGTTGCCGTGGACTCCCTGATCAACTACGAGGCGGTTAAGTACTTTAACAACGAAAAGTACGAGATTGGTCGCTACGACAAGGCCCTACAACAGTACGAGAAGAGCTCCATCAAGGTCGCCACATCCCTGGCTTTCCTCAACAGCGGGCAGAACATCATTTTCTCATCGGCACTCACCATTATGATGTGGCTGGGCGCCAAGGGTATCGTCGGAGGTTCCCTGTCAGTCGGCGACCTGGTACTCATCAACCAACTCGTCTTCCAACTCTCGGTCCCGCTCAACTTCTTGGGCTCTGTCTACCGCGAGCTGCGCCAATCCCTCCTCGACATGGAGACACTCTTCAACCTGCAAAAGGTCAACGTGTCCATCAAGGAGAAGCCCAACGCGGCACACCTCGTCCTGCCCAAGGGTGGCGAAATCCGCTTCGAGAACGTCTCCTTTGGCTACTACCCCGACCGGCCCATCCTTAACAACCTCTCCGTCACCATCCCGGCCGGCAAGAAAGTCGCCGTCGTCGGGCCCTCGGGCTGCGGCAAATCTACCCTCCTCCGCCTGCTCTTCCGCTCCTACGACCCCCAGTCCGGCCGCGTATTCATCGACGACCAGGACATCCGCGACGTCTCGCTCGACTCGCTGCGCCGGTCCATTGGCGTCGTCCCGCAGGATACCCCGCTCTTCAATGACACCGTCGAGCTCAACATCCGCTACGGCAACCTCGACGCGCCGCTCGACAAGGTCTACGACGCCGCCCGACGGGCACACATCCACGAGAAGATTGAGTCCTGGCCCCATGGTTACCAGACCAAAGTCGGCGAGCGCGGGTTGATGATCTCGGGCGGTGAGAAGCAGCGGTTGGCCGTATCCCGGCTGGTTCTGAAGGACCCGCCGCTGCTGTTCTTTGACGAAGCGACCAGCGCCCTGGATACGCATACCGAGCAGGCACTGATGGCGAATATCAATGAGGTGCTGAGGGAGAAGCAGAGGACCAGTGTCTTCGTAGCGCATCGGTTGAGGACGATCTATGACGCCGATGTGATTATTGTGTTGAAGGAGGGGCGGGTTGTTGAGATGGGGAGTCACCGCGAGCTGATGGAAGGGAATGGGCTGTATGCGGAGCTGTGGATGGCCCAGGAGATGTTGATGCAGGATCGGGAGGTGGGGCAGGCGCAGAAGGGGCAGGTAGAAGAGAAGAAGTAGAGCCGGTAAGAAATACATTATCACCTAGAATCCGTTCAAGGAGTAAGGAAACAATTCAGTGGGACATGGATAGACCAGTGATGTTGCTGTTTTCTGCCATCCATCAGGAGAGCCGCAGCTTCTATATACTGTACATGTTTGATTCCCACGGTTTCTTGATTCGTGATTCCACCGAGGACATCAAAGCAGCCCAATCAGCTGACCACCGTCATCGACTCAAGAGACGGTGCTTAGCCAGACCCAGTCTGGTCAGGGACCGGAGCGCATCTATCAAGTATACTAGGTACCAGTATCTCTGTTGTGATTTGAGACCTATGTGCCTCTTCCACTATATTCTTGTGGTGGTACTTACCTCAAAAATATGGTATAGCTCCAATACCGCCGCTATTTCGTTGTTCAATAAGTGGCAAGTCAAGGCAACATGATGGATCAACTCTTCCTCTATTCCGGCTCAACCAACCAACCGCGCCGACCCTAGCAGCTCGAAATCATCCCTTGCTTAGCCACGCTGCAGGAAGGTTGAATCATTGTACCGTAGTCCCTGACATCATGGTCCGGGCCACATTCGGCCTCGCGGAAATGAGCAACAAGGCTTTGCTGTCGGGGTATGTGCGTCGTGGGGGCCAAGTCAGCGTGATGTAGTATTGCGCACATTCCGAGAGAGGAGGCTTTCACCGAGGCGGCCGTTAGATGGCCGACTAGAGAGCTACCAGCCCGGATGTGATATATTAACCGGCGGGACGAGCCAATAACAACAAAACAATATGACCTTGCACAGCCCCCGTAGGAAGCTTGGTGCGGGCCGTGTAGGCGAACTACATGCTGGTGTCATTGACGTCGTACGACAGAGATCATAGACTTGAACGGACAGGATCATAAGAATAAAAACCGTAATGCTCTCCCATCTGAAAGGTAGGAGCACCGAGCCCCCTTCAAGCCGCCGTCGGCCATACCCCGTTACAAGGTCATCAACCATGCACACAAAGTTTTTTGCAGCAGCGGTCGCTCTCTTCCAGCTTTCCGCTGGGCTTCCACTCAGTCCACTTGGAAACCCTCCCCACCGTAGGGAGGACGAGCCATGCAAGCTAGTTCGCGACGAGGTTGCAAAATGGATGTCGGATAATGGCATTGGTACGACAGCGCCCCTAGTCTATCAACGCTTCCTACCTACTAAATTCCCATCCTATTCTCCAGTTCCAAAGAATCTCACCGAAACTGAATCATACGTGTTTCCCCGCGCCCCTGCCGCCCCTCTCCGACCCTCTACGGCCTTTGCCTGTCTCAAGTCTGTGCCTCTGCATAAAGACACGGGTCTGCAGCACCTCGACCTCCTTCGCCCGTTGTTCGAATGGCAGAGCACACTCGACTACCTACGGGACCCGCCTAAGGGGTATCTTTCCGAGGGTGTGGATATCATCCGGGGCCTCGACGACATCGAAGCCAAGCTGAAAAAGGAGAAGAAGGGCGGCTACGCCAATGAGTTCGAGTTTTTAGCCGACTTGCACACGCTGACCGCGGTCCGCCCCCGTGACTTCCACTTCTTTCACTCGGCATTACTTATGAATCTCTTTACCTTCTCCATGGGGCCACAGTTCGTCGCCGTTTCGGAAGATGGCTTGGCACCGCCGAAGATCTACCTCCATGGTAATTCGCCCGATGTTCAGTCCTCGCGGACACCGCTAATCCCTTCCTCCAGGAGATATTCAGCATGCGCAGCACGGGTACACGCCGTCGCCGGTGTCCGCTGTTGACGGTGTCCCAGTGCTTGAATTTCTCGGGAAAGCGGCTGTGAAGAATGGCAAGTCCGGCCAGGCCCATGATCCAGACGCGCGATTCAACGCATTACTCCGGAGCGTGGCCATCGACGCGAGTGCCGTCAACGTTCCGACGGAGCCCTTTGCCCTGGATCTCAAAGACACGACGACTGTGAAGTTCGGCAACGGCACAAAGTTGGAATTCAGCAACACCGCATTTGTTCGCGGGAACTTCACCAATATCACTTCTGGCGCCGACTTATACGACTCCTTTGGCCAAGGAAATGGAACAGCACCACAAGCACAATCGTGGGAGATATACTTGATTACCGAGCGCAATTTCACCAGCAACCTGGACGGCTATCCTGAACCTCGGAACGCGACGTCGATGAAGCACGTCGCCGGGTTCCTTCCCGACGGCCCGGGACTCGACGACGTGGCCGCTCTCACGGTCAATTCTTTCGTGGGCAGCATCAACCCATTTCTCTACACCGACCCCATCTTCGATCCCCTTCGGGAGTTTTACAACGTCACTATCGACTTCCTCCGCGGCGCTAAGGCTGCTAACCGCACCAAGCTTATTCTCGACGTCCAAGGCAACGGCGGCGGCTTCCTCGTCAACCTCCTCTTCCTCTACCGGGCCCTTTTCCCCGGCGACGTCCCGCTCCCCATTCTCTGGCAGCTCCGCGCCCACCCCCAGCTCGCCTGGCTCGGCAAACAACTCTGGGACAGCTCCCCCGGCGCGACCCCCTGGCCGCTGCCCTCGCTCGAGAAAGCCGACGGCACTCCCTGGGAGTCCTTCGAGGAGTACTTCGGCCCGTACGCGGACGCCACCGGCAAGGGGGCCTACACCCACCCGGCCCTCCTCAACGAGACGCTGCCCGGGAGCGCCGAGCTGCGCTTCGACCCGCCGTGGACGGAGCCGCCGTTCAAGCCCGAAGACATCGTCGTCGTCACCGACGGCCGGTGCGGCTCGGCGTGCGCCCTCCTTGTCAGCGTGCTGGTCCACGTGCACGGGGTGCGGACCGTCGCGCTGGGCGGCCGCCCCATCGAGGCGCCTATGCAGGCGATCGGGCAGACCAAGGGCGGGCCGGTTCAGACTTTTGGGCGGTTCCCCAGAATCAATACGACGGATGCGCCCGAGGGCCTCAAGTTCCCGCCGCCGCCGGACAGGGGGTACAAAACCCCTCTGCGGCTGTCGGTGAACGAGCTGCTTGGGTGGAGCGATGGGGTCATGTTTAACGTGGCCAATATCGTGCCGCTCGGGGAGGAAGTGGGAGCGGTCCCGCTGCAGTTTCGGTATGAGGCTGCCAATTGCAGGCTGTTTTTCACCTGGGAGATGGCGAGGGATATCACGGCCGTGTGGAAGGCCGCGGCTGGGGCGGCGTGGAGGGGGGCGAAGTGTGTTGCCGGGTCAACGACGAATGCCGACGGGACTATGGGCGGTGTGCCGGGTTATACAAAGAAGGTTGAGGACAAGCACCGGCTTGGGGAGGGGCCTGGGGCCGTTAAGACGAGGCATTTGTAGGCACGTACGGTTTCGTCCATGGCGCTTGTTGTAGGAATGCCACAGGGAATTTCACAACCGCTAGGACACGTTGGGCCATTTACTGATGGAGGGCAATCACGGCAGCGCTCCCTGCTCATTCTCCTCCGGGCAGTCAACTGGAATCTATGCGATGCCCGATGTTCCGGAAAGAGAGTATACGGCAGATGTACTTGATCTTTGTAGTTAATCATGGGCTAGATCTGTCGTTCCACTTTGCCTCTCGTTGCAATTCGCATGCGCTTTCCAAAAAGCCACAAGGGGACAGTGATCAAGGCAAAGAGACCCATAAGCATGCCAAAGATACCAAATGCTTCTGCCGCCCCTCGGTCGTGAACCCAGGTGGCAACGAAAAACGTCCACGCAAAGGCAATGACAGCCCGAAGGATTGTGACCATCGTAAAACAGTCGGCAGCCAAATGGCCGTAAGCATCGATAAGCTGTGAGAACCCGTCAGCAAATAGAAGATAGAAGCAGAACAGAATAAAGCGAACTCACATAGTTGAACCCCACGGACGGCACTTGGGTGAGCCCGAATGTGAGCATGCCATACCCGACTTGCAGCCCAACCCATCGGCTGGGACCTGGGTTCTGAGCACAAAAACCAAAGACAAAGAATCCCGAGGTTGCGACGACAAGCGGGAAGAACATCGTCGGCAGTCGATCCTCCGCCTCGGCCAACCCACTTCGCTGATGTTTCGCCCGACTTTTCAGCAGCTTGTCGGACAAGAGGTACGCATACAAGTAGCCGACTAGGCAGCCAGCTAGGCCCCCGGCATTGATTAGCCCTGCATTTGCTCCCCAGAGATATGGCGGCATGGTGACGATTTGCGGGCCGATGAGCGAAATCGTCACGACGCCGCCGACCAAACCGGCGTAGTGCAGCATGACGACCCAAGTGCCCGGCAGGGCGAGGGTCTTCCATGGCTGAAGAAAATAGTGCAGTAGGCTTCCCCGGGAGCTGCCATGGCGGCCAAGGCTGAGCTGAAGGGATTGAAGGAAGGTGAAGGGTTCGTGTGCAATCTGCTGCCGAACCTGGATCGTCTCGACCTCCTTTGTGTCTGGCTGTTTGGCATCGTCCGAGGACACACTGACGTTGTCCGGGGAGCTTCGATCAAACAGCGTTTCCGGAACGAACAGAGCCACACTGAGCAACACAAAGCCGGACAAGGCCGTGCTCACCCACCAAATGCTGGTCCATCCATGGTTGTATCCGAGGTAGCCTCCCGTGAGTCCTCCGACAATCGAGCCAGCAGATAGGAAGATGGTATACACGGCCTGATATTGCATTGTCAGGGCGACTCATTCTCCACGTTGAACGTCAGTCAAGAAGTGGGGACCTACCATAGCCCTCCCGCGCTCATGGATAAAGTATAGATCCCCAATCAGCGCAGGAGCAACCGTGTCAGCCGCGCCGCCACCAGCCCCTTGCAATATTCTCGCTGCAACGAGAGAGCTGAACGAGGTTGCCTTGGCGCACCACACGGAGCAAAGCGTCATCAGAAGCGTTGCGATGAGCAGCACCGGCCGGCGCCCCATCCAGTTGGATAGGGGCACCCACCAGACGTTGGCTCCGCCGAGGAGGAGGACATGGACCTGAAGAAATACGGCTAAGCCAATGGTGTCCATGCCCGGGTGTCCGCTACTCAGAGCTGGATGTTCCGGGACAACATACCGCGATGATGTATGATAGTTCGGAGAACGGTTTCGGCTCCTGCGGATACGCAGATGGCCACAGCTGAAGCGCCGGCGCGATGACTGAGGCCGTGTAATTTGCGATGAAAGCGTAGAGCGAAGCGGTCATCAGGGCTGCTGTCTTCCTCCAGAAGGAAAAGTTGAGAGGATCTCGGGGACTGTTGGACGGTTTCGGAAACTTGACTAAGTGGCCTTCGTGATTGTTTGCCGCGTCGCCTTGCTGGTCTAAAAGATAAAGTCAATCACCTATTAAAACGGCTTTGGTGATATAACGAGGCTCGGTTGCCATCAAAATGTGACTTACCGAGGATCTTGACGGTCCCCGGCGGCATCAGCTCGTCCACCTCGCCCTTCGAGAGGGCAAAAGCTGCCCGAAAGGCCTTCATTCTGACGGCGCCGTATCTGAATCGCTTAACCTAGGAAAAGAAAGGAAGACAAGACTTCGGGTGCGCGATAGGGCCTCTGAGATTCGCGAGGGAGGCAGTGGAACCATAGATCTTGTATGCGACATCATATTTGCATTCGCAACCTGTTGTTATTCACAACAAGTTAGAAGGGCCGGCTGCCACCTCCACACGCAGCCGACGCTATTGAACCGTTAGGTCTGGGTATTCAGGTCCCATGTGGCTGGTTTGTTTATTGGGGAAAACGCGGGGCCCCGGCCACCCCAGGCTTGGCTGCTTTTGGACCCCACGGGGCAAGAGAGCCTATCACCCCCGTACTTCGTAGATAAATGTGGTTCAAGATACCTATGGCAGCATACGTTATGTTAATGGGGGGTAAAGCGAGATCTCAGGTCGCAGGCCTGGACGCTGTTGAGGGTGTTGCGGATTGCAATGCTAAAAGAGTTGTGGTTGAACTTCACCGAAGCCCACAAGTCCGACGTCAAATCTCAATGGTGAAACCTGTTAGTAATACACTGTAGTACCATAGCAAAAGGTAAATTAATGCGAGATATATGCCGAGGGCCCGGTGGGAAGAAACCATCTCGTTACCAGACTTATTCTCGGTACATTTGCTCTCGGCATAATTACAGCGGACGGGACGTCAACAGCAATTTCGTCTCCGTACACCATCTTCAGAGTTCCGCGTTTAATTGCCGGTGCCGAGTGCAGAAGTAGTGCGGCACTCCCCCGCATAACTTAGAGACTTGGAAAGCCCGTAAGCGGGCACTGTTTGAGACGTGGAGCCGAGTCCCGATAGCCTCCCACCCATCCCGTAATGTTTGTGGGCCTCGTTCAGCATTTCAGTGATTGGACCAATACGGTCGGCTTAAACTACTGCCAAGACACAAAGTTAGAAGTCACATTCACGCCCGTCAATGACAGGAATCTCACCTCACTAAGCCTAGGTTCTCGTTGATCTCTTAGAGCCCACTTGCACGACGTCCGCTCAACCCCTGAGCTAAGCCTTTCGCCATGGCACAGACTTCGGAACACCACCACCGCCCGTTGAAAGTGTTGATTGTCGGCGCAGGTATGTACTTACACACACCACACACCACACACCATGTGAACATGAAGCTCCCTGGTCCGTAGACGTGGCTAATGGCGCGGGACTATCTACCTAGGAATCGGAGGGCTCACTGCCGCCCTGGGCTTGCGGCAACAAGGGCATGAAGTGACTGTGAGGAACCCTGGTCAGATGCGACGAAAACGGGGACATGACCGCTCACACAACAGGGATTGCTCTAGCTCTTTGAGAGGTCACAGCTGGCACAAGAAACAGGTGCTGCAATCCATCTCGCACCCAACTGCCACAGTATTCTTCGGCGGCTTGGCGTTTTCCCCGAGGCTTTTGGTGCAAACCCGGTAAACGGGGTGAGTTATTACACGAATAAACAAGATGAGCGCATGCGGCTGATACTGGCCCGTAGATCACCGAATACGATGGAGGCAAGCTGAAGTTCGACTTGGACTTGAGGAAGGCACTGTCAATATGGCAGCACGTTCGTGTACCCTTTCGGCCATGGCCACAACCCACGTTCCAAGCTGACAGGGTGGGTGATGTAGCCGTGGATGCTGTCCCACCGCGTGCAACTCCACGAGGAGCTGAAGCGCAAAGCCTTGTCTCATGACGATGACGGGATGCCGGCCGTGCTCAAGACCTCGAGCATTGTGGCGGCGGTTGATCCTGCCACCGCAACCGTCACGCTGGAGGACGGGTCGTCATTCTCGGGAGATGTGGTGCTGGGCGCAGATGGAGTTAGCGTGAGAGACACTTTTCCTGGTAGCCCACCGGCCATACATCACTGACAACAAACTAGTCTATGACGCGAAGAATTGTGGCTGGGTCTGACATTAAACCCTTTGGATCGGGAAAAAGTGCCTTCAGGTTCCTGATTCCCGTGCACAAGATCCGTGAGAATCCGGCCACGGAGCATTTTACAACGCGTGAGGGGTACATGACCATGTGGATAAGCAACGACCGGCGTCTGGTCATGTACCCATGCTCCAACAACACCATGATGAACTTTGTAGGGATTCATCCGAGCGAGTTGTCAGCTTCCAAAGGAGAAGGTTGGTTTGGTCCCCCGGCCTCGAGGTTTCCCATGGTAGTGTGCTGACCGAGCGACTGGATCTTAAACAGGATGGAATCGCGGGGTGAGCAAAGAGGTGCTACTTGATGTGTACAGCAGCTTTGACTCGACTGTTCTGGCCCTTTTGGATATGGTCGACGTCACCGCGTTGAAGGTCTGGACATTGCTGGATATGGACAGGATTCCAACCTGGTACAAGGGGCGCCTGGCCTTGCTGGGGGACGCAGCGCATCCGTTTCTGCCGCATCAGGGGCAAGGAGGTGAGGAACTCCAGTCGCTCACACAGGGGGCCGCACTGACATTCGGTTTACAGGCGGCATTGCCATTGAAGACGCAGCGTCACTGTGTGTCCTGTTACCTCGGGATACCGCCGTTGACGACATCCCTGAGCGCTTAGCTCTCTACGAGAAGATCCGCGACGGCAGGGCACACAAAGTCCAGACTTTGACGAGAATGGCAGGAATGGATTTGAACGACCCCAACCGAGGAAATTTCAACAGTAAGCGGTCCTATCTGGTCGACGAGTCTGTGAGCGGCAGATCTGACCAAACCAATATTACATAGTAATGGATTTCATGGGTTACAACTTCGGCCACGACGAGTGGCACAACTCGACTCGCGCCTTCAAAGAGCACCTGTGGTCGCGCAACGGCCCCGTCCGCTGGCGATCCCCGCTATCCTTCGGGCCCATGCCGAGCCCGCGTCAGGATCATTACGGTCAACCAATCCCAGCACACGACTCGCGCTTCACGACTTACTCGATCCGCTTCCGGTCGTCCGTCACTTATCTCAAGACGCTGTTCCCCACGCCCGAGTTCAGCTTCTCCTCTCCTGGAACAGTGGCGGAGGCGAGTTTCCGGTGTACCGAACTGAAGGATATGAGGTGGCTTGGTGGCGGGGGGTACAAGTTTGCGGGGCTTTGGATCCATGGTGTGCAGTACACTCGGAAAGATGAGAGCAAGGTGTACGGGTCGTTGTTGGTTGTGTTGCTGGAGTCCCTGGCTGATCCTATCATCACGGGTCGGGAAGAGTTGGGTATGCCGAAGCTGTTTTGCGACATCGACGTCGCCGCGCCAAAGGAAGGCTCGACAAGCATTGAGTGCGGTTGGAGGGGACAACCCTTCCTGCGCATGGAGATGGATGGTCTCGTCGAGGAAACTGCTGAGAAAGCTCAGCCTGAGAGGAACGGCAACGGGACTGGAGCCCCCGCGCCTCCCGCGCCTCCCAGACCCGAGGAGGAAGGTACCATGTTTTACCGCTATGTTCCCGCTGTGGGAAAACCGGGAGAAGCTGACGCCGCATATGCCGTGTTAATCCGAGAGGGCAAGGGTTCCGCGATCCCTCGAGTGGTAGACAAGACGTGCAGCGGCCGGAATGCCAGGCTTGTGTTTACCAAGGGTGACTGGACGAGTCTGCCAACCCTTCATCACATTGCGGCAGGGTTTGCTGAGATTCCGGTTTATGGGATTGTCGAAGCTAAAATAGAGGAAGGGGCTGGGGTCGATGACTTGGCGAACGCGGAAAGGATTGAGTAGCTCAACAAGTCCTTGTTTGTGGGATCTGGGTCGTGGTGACAATCCCAGTTATGTATTTGTGCTGCGGTGGTTGGTTTATTACTTGTTGATCTTTTGGCTTATGTTAACTGAATGTGAGTAAGGGCTCGGGCGTGGCTATAGGCCACGATAACCTGATCCCGAACGCATTACCCAAAAGGACAATCTGGATGCTGTCAGATAGCCGGAGACGTGGAAGCCTTCATGTACATACTTAGGAGATAACTGAGAATTGTACATGTGCTAAATCCACCGGGGCCCAATGGTTAGTGCCTGTCGAGCTGCCCATGAAACTCCATCATGCCAACCGACGACCTCTGCAGCGCCTCCATCAAGTGCAGCAACCTGTCCACCAAATATGGCTTCGGCATTCCCTCATAGTTATCTCTCAAGATGCCAATAATCCCCCCCAACACCCCTTCCGGATCCACCAACGCAACCCCCTCCGCCGCTGCCCCTTCCGACGCCGCCGGCTCGGCCCTCAAACACGGCAGCCCCAGCCCAAAATGTGCAAACCTCTGCAGCGCCAAATCATCCTCCCCGTCCAACCACACCCCATCCACGCCGCCCCTCCGTACCGCACCCTCCCGCCCCTTGCCTCGCAACAGCAGCGCATACACCCACAGCACCAGGCTCGCCTGGTACAGGACCACCGCCCCAGGGCCCCGCAGCATCCCCTTCCCCAGCCCCCGCGCAAACCGCAGCACCTGTCCGGCATGGCAAACCGCCCGCCTGGCACCCTCGGTGCGCGCCCAGTCCAGCACGGCGGGGTACGCACCGCGCGCCTGGTCGGGGCCCTCGATGCCCGCAAAGATCTGCACGTCCTCGAAGGGGGTGTGGAGGTGGAGGAGGATGAGCTCGAGGCGCATGCGCGCGATGAGGATGTCGTGGTCGGGGGGTTGGTGCTGCGGGCCCGGGATCGGGTTGGCGGCTAGGTTGAGGCGGAAGTGCTCGAGGAGTTTGAGCAGTTCCTCGCGGCGCGAGGCGATTAGGAAGGTGTTCCAGCGGCGGGGTTTGGGGCCGCTGCTGGTGCTGCTGTCGGGACATTGCAGGGAGGTGAGTTGGATGCATTCCCATGCGAGCGACCAGGCGCAGGCGAGGAAAGCTTCGTTTGCGATGGGGAGGTCGATGGTTGGCGGGGTGTGCTGGCCGGGGGCCTGGATGCGGGCTTTGAAGGCGCCCGGGTCGTCGAGATAGTCGGCTATCGGGGGCGGTTGATGGGAGAGAGTTGGGTGTTGGACGAGGAGGGATTTCCAACGTTGGGCGGAGGATGCAGCCCAGAGGGAGGCCGAACAGGGCAGCGGGAGGGAGAGCTCGGCGTAGGATATCAGCGGGTTGGTCATGAGGTACATGGACGAGTTGAGGTCGTGTTGGACGATCCGGAAGGCGGTTCGCTTGAACGATTCCTGCTGTATCCACGCCCGCCATGTGGTCTCGTCGGGGGTGGTTTGGTTGTTGATGTCGACCGTGATAGCCGGGTAGCTTGATTTCCTGAACCTGCCGCCTCGTCGAAACATGGTCAAGCACGCCTGCAGGAAGCTCTCGGTAATTTCGACCTTGCGGCTGAGACCACTCCAGAGTCCTATTTCGAGATTAATAAGGAAGGCCTGGGTGAGCTCGAGGTTTCTGACGAGCGAGTTGTCCCGTTCCCAAAGGGTGGGCAAAGCAGTGCGGATGCACTCCTGCATCGCGTAGCCGAGCTTGGTCAGAGTCGGGTCGGACGTCAGCACCGCGCCGGCGGCGACCATAGCGAGTAGGAGTTCCGGTTTCTTCTCGTTGGGGTCAAACGTGGCGCCGTGGATGAACGAGTCGGCTTGCGCATGGGACGAGGTGAGGTAAAACTGGATTAGAGTGTCCAGCAACTCAACGCTCGGGAATGACGCGATGGCTCTGGGGAGGTTTTCTGGTCGACAGGACTGGATCACGATGGACAAGATTTTGTCACGCACGGCAGCACCGAGACGAGCTGAGGTAACACGTCGAGCGAACGAGATGTGTGACTCCGGTGACGGATTGTCGTGGGCATCGACAGGTAGTGAAAGGTTGTGTTCCTCGGCGGCGCCGTGGTCTTTGGGATTTGGCCGGAACCGCCAATGGTGGTTTCGAAATGCTTCCGACGCGCTAGACGCTGGATGGGGCACACTCGACGTGCCCATGGAATGGGGCTGTTGTGCGGCCTCGGACAGAGATGGCCGGCCGAACTCGAAGGGGACAGTGATGTTGTATGTATTGAGGAAGCGGAGGTCGAGATCATCTAGCTCTATCCCTGGAAATGGTTGCTCGAGGCCGATGCTGTTATCACCCGTGGTAGACCATAACCCGGGAAGGAAGTTCCACTCGGCAAATGCTGGTGTGCAGCACCCCGTGGGGAGCTCTGGTTGCGCATCCATGAAGTCGTCATCTGGGATCGTGAGAAACTGTCCTCTTGGAGACTCTAAAGGAGTGATGTGGTTTGATGGAGTACGCATACCAAAGGCCGGCTGTTCGACGGCTGGAGCTGTTGCATGCGCTGCAGCGGACTCATGATGGGCATCCTGGGCCGGCAAACTCGCTTGTAGCGGCGCTGGTTGCGGAAGAACATTGTGTGATGTTTGTTGGGTGTCATTCCCGTTTAGTTGCATTGCTTCAGTTATATGCACCTCGAGGCTGGATGGCATTGACGATGGACTCAGGAAGAGGTGGCTCGTCGGTGAAGTCACAGGCGATGCCGGCGACAGGGGATCGTCAGTCCGTGTGTATACACACTCGAGCCCCTTTTCAGCGCAGCGGCGGCATGGCTTTGCCTCGGTGCATCGCACATGGTTTGCGGCACAAGCACGACAAGCTTGCGACACGCGGCTGGGGACATCGTCGGCAGCGCCACGGGTTAGGTTGTTGACCTTTGCATTTCGCACATCGTGGGCAGCGACGTGTCGTTTGAGCAAGTCTCTATCCCCAACATGCAATCAGCATTTTACAAACATTTTGAAAGACATGATGTCGGATGCATGAAGGCATGGAGAGGGCTGGTTCAGTTCAGGCTACCTACGTCCTGGAGAAGGACTTGCCGCACACCGAACACCGGTGCGGTTTGAAGTTGGTATCTACCCAACGTCAAGCTCGTCAGCCCCTATGACACAGTACCGGATCTCCACATGTTTGTCGTTGACTTACGTGAGCGGACGTGGCGGGCGAGGTGATCCAACCGGTGATAAGTGCGTTTGCAAGATCCACACTGGAAAAGCCCCTGTTCGTTTGGGCGGGCGCTAGCTGCGCTCCCTGCCACCTCGATGTTGCTCATGTTGGGATGTCAGCGATGGCACGATCGGTATAGGGTTGTGTAAGGCGAGAGTGGAGGAATCGGGACGGGAAGGGGGGGGGGGGGGGAGGGGGGGAGACCAAATGCGACACTGGAATGGTTTGCGAGGACGAGAGACCGAACGGGGGGCGTCAGGAGAGTGTGTCAAGTGGGGGCTTCGGCTTTCGGCTCCGCGTCCCCCACATGGTCCCGAGTCAGGGGCAAAGGGGACGGCATTTGGCCCTAGAGCACTGGCAACTACGCCAAATGACCCGCCCAGCGGCAATGCTCCTGTGCGTGTGTTAAACACCGGTAATGAATCTGCATCCATTCAATCTCAAAGGGTTGTTCTAGATTGGTCTACCACTCACCCAGACGCCTTCCAGATCACCTCAAGCTCGTTGTTAGCACGTTGAGGGCTTGCAACATCAGTTTCTCCACCTTGCTTTGCACTTTGTATTGCAATTCCAAACTATTGTGCTGAGCTTCTTGTTAAGCCCGTTTAGATCATGGGTGAGTTGCCCAATGCCCGGCCGCACTGGCATATCGCGGCTGACACCTTTGTAGCACCTCTCACTCCCGTTTATTTCTTCTCCCATGGCTCTACTATGATGCTCGGTGAAGAGTCCGAGTCAGCCACGTATTGGGAAAAAGCTGGCGACGAGGCCCTTGCAAATAACATCAAGGGGGTGATTATGATGGCATGTCGTCCTTCCTTCCGTCGTCACAGCCCCAGTTCATATGTTAATGGTGGTTCAGGGAGCACACTGGGACGCGCCTGGTGACGAAGTACAGGTTGCCACAAACCCCACCCCCGGCATGTCGCCCGTGGCCTACGTGCACCCTAGCAAATATGTCAACTACAAGCTCAATCCCGACCTCGAGACAGCAGAACGCTGCATCGGGCTCCTGAAAAACGCCGGTTTTGCCGCCTCGGGGAACGCCACCTTCGACTGGATCCACGACACGTACCTCATTCTCATCCGCATGTTTCCCGCCGGCTGCCCGCCCACAACACTCATCTCCTCCAACGGGCGCTACGATCCACACTTCCACGTCAAGATCGGAGCCGCACTGCGCCCGCTGCGCAAAGAGAACTACCTACTCATCGGCTCCGGCGGGGCCGTCCACAATCTCTACCGCAATCACTGGATGCCCATGCTGCGGTTCTCGGACAACTTTGCCCAGGAGCGGCCTCCAGAGGCCTGGGCGCTCGAGTTTCGCCAGGCGGTGGAGGACGTGATCAAGAACAACACCGGGCCGAAGCTGAGGCGGGCCATGACCAGGTTGATGAAGCATCCTCTGTATAGGGATGCGCACGGGACTGATGACCACTTTATGCCGGCCATGTTTGTTGCGGGTGCGATGGGGGATGAGGAGGACGACGGCGTGCGTGGGGAGTTGACTGCGGAGACGTGGGAGTTGACCAATATGTGTAATAGCCAGTTTGCCTGGGGCCGATGGGCAAAGGTTGCGGCAGTGGCGACATCATAGGATCTGGATGGTCGCGTGCTGTAGCGATCCTGCTTACTTGCGTTTCTATTCCTTGGATAAATACCTTACCAGTACACACAGCGTCGCCGAAATTGACGCGTATTGATGTGGCCCTACTGGTACTTAATTACTGCGCGCGGGGACTGGGGCCGTACAGTGGGACCGCACTACCATGGCGTTCTTGTGTTTGATTTGTGGGAAACAATCTTGAGGCGGCTTCATGTAAGGCCTGAACAAGATGGGCACATCCAGGTTGGGGGGGCTAAGGTTGTTTACTGTAAGAAAGAATCATTGGTTCGATACAGGTATCATAGGGAAGCGGCGAGGGAAAGGTCATATTGCTTGTCTCACGTTCTTCAACAGTGTTGGGAACCTGGAATGGTAAAAATCTCAGTGTCAAACTGAGGGATTTATCTATCTATATCTGTGCCCAGCACTTGTCAAGCTGATTCCTACATCCCCTCCACCAGATCCTCTTATCCTTTCTATCACTCTTTCCTTTACAAACCACATTTCCTTCTCCTCAACCAATGTCCTGCTCTGTCACCCCGATGGCCGAGGCTCAACCCAACATCAAGACGTAGCCCATAGTCAGAGAAATGACTTAGGCGTTGGGATCATAGCGCGGGTTGCGTGAGCACCGGTTGCCCCTATCGTGTGTTCTCGAGCACAGCTGGCCCTTGTGGCTGTGCCAGCATAGGGGCTTGTTGTAGGCGTTATTGGGATCGTTGGTGAGGCGGCGGAGGTTGCATTCAGTGTGCAGGCTGTAGTGGGTCACCTTTTGCGAGTCCGCGGTGTTGTTGACGTCGTGTGCCTGACGGGTCCGGGCACGCGCGTTGCAGTAAGACGTGAGCTGATACTGCTGCCGGACCCAGCCGCGGCAGTCCTCGCACTTGAGATTCTCGTAGGTACACATTTCTATAGTTTTGATGCTAATATCAGAAGATGATCTTGACGTACATTGCTCTTTTTGATAAAGTGACTTACTGAGTGATTGGTGCTCGTAGTATTATAGGTTGATGCGTTGAGTCTTAGATTGCGCTGCCAGAGCTGTATTGGGTGGGGTACTAAGTGAAGATGCTGTTGAATGAAGATGTGAGTAGTGTTGATGATTCTTCTAGACGCCTGCCCGAGACCATCTTTATACCTTAGTCTGACCCTAGATAATGTTCGTAATCGTTACTTTTTACTACTACTATTAATATCAAACCTAATTTGGCTCGGTCTCGACCACACTATGCAGCCATTTTCTGTTACGCAGTGCCAAACGGGCTGGCTGTCGACGCTGATCGCAGGTCATCCCTCGTATTGTAAAACACACTGCGGCGCCTGGCCGTGAGTGCCGTGTATCAAATTCAGGCCTCAAGTAGATAGAGATGGCTCCCGAGTGTCGGGGACTGCTACCGGCTGTAGCGCTCCGTGTATCAACTAGGTGCTTGTGCTTACTGAGCAGCTTGATTCAGGCATCAGCAAGATAAACTCTATTAAATACATGATTTACGGCTGTAGCCAACCAAAGCGGTGATGTGCCCTTTGCGCCGCACTCTTTATCCGGACCACGCCACAACGCAACATGGTGACCTCCTTTGATCGTAATCCAGAACGTTGGTGAAACTCCTAAGCTGAGTGGGTGCTGAGCTAAGAAGCCACTTGTGTCGCTTCGCTTATTATTGATGCAATGCTGCAAGGAGGTTCGATGTGTCTACGCGAGTGTCGTTTTCTCATTCACCATGCCTCCTACTGGGATAAAAGTACCACAGTAAAAGTGATGGAATATGTACTCTGCCCCATCATCATTGTATGTGCATATTACATTTGACTGACTGTGTCGCGATTATCGCCCCATTGCACATTAACCTTTTCCCGTGAGCATAGCACGGTCAGACTCAAGTAACAGAAAAAAAAACATACAACACCAGGGATTCGCTGGTCGTCACCGACCCAACTACTAGTCTGGCTCTCACAAGTTTGTCTAGGGGAGAGCGGACGGGATCCCGAATTCTCTTGTGGATATGGTCGTATGTGATAGGAGAGAGTACAAAGTTCCAATCATATAGCAGCCTCCCTCGGTCTTCAACGATTTTGCAGCCACATGCCGTTTATCGTCGGACTATCGCATCACCACCTTGACTGAGCCAAACATCGCCCTAGTATGATGATGCCAGAGGCCCGTCCGCTAATGGAGACATTACGTGGGCGCCGTCCAAGCGTAGCCAAGCAGTTGGAAGCATTGGTGGCCGTCATCGTCAAATAGTTACCCTATAATGCTAGGGGAGGAGGGGGGGAGGAAAAACTGGGGGAATATGCTAGGGTTAGGGGTATACATGGCATTTGACTATAAAGAACGCAAATCTCATTAGCTTGCTAGCAAACCAACGCAAATATATCTTCAGATTTGATTTGTTTGCTTTATTATAGGCCTTGGTTCAAAGCGGTTGCGAGTTTTTGCTGCTCTTCTGTGTTACCAGGTTCAAAGTCCAGTCTTGACCCTCACTTGTTCAACCGAGAACAGGTAGAGGATGGGTATAAGACGAGAAATAACACGTATATTTTGAGTGAAAACCAGTACTTTCATGGAAAGCGCGGGAGGAGTGGGATAAATAAGGTGAGGTATACTGCGCTCACAGCCCACGGGACTGTCTTCTAAGAGGGTCCCTACATAGTACACGAGTTTGCGCGTGGAAGGGCAGGGGATGTAATAGGTGAATGGCGGAAATTTCAGCGCCACGGCCAGCACGGGGACGACGCTCATGTTGGGGAGGGGATTATGTGCTTGGGCTAATGCGGCGTCCCCTGGCGGCCAGGAATTGGAAATCGAAGACTGTAGGGCAACGCCACATGCACCAACCCGGGCAATGCTGCACACGTGATACGTCAGGCTACGAGTACAATTTCTTTCTATCTTTCCTTCTTTTCTTATTCTTCTTCTTCTTTTTCTTTTCAGCCCACCACTCTCCGGAAATTTGGCGCGCCTTATGCGGCAAGGTTCTGCAAGTGGCCGCCGATAGTTATTCGGGCCTCCGGGAAGATTTGGCGGGACGCATTGAGTGGTTGGATGGATGGACGCAGGCGGCTGAACTTTGCCACGCACGGCACCCCCGGATCCTGCCGCCCATGCAGGTCGCGGCGCTGCATTAGCGTTTCAAGAGAAAACCGGGAGGCGGGGGTAGCTGGGTTTGAGATGGGGTGGAGGAGAAAAGAGGCACATCATAGACAGACATCCAGCCTCGCCAGCCTCACTCGGCGCCTGCAGGTGCTTAGGTCAGGCAGGTAGGGTAGCTCGGGTAGGTAGCCATAGTGGAGTAATGGAACGCCTTTTACTATGCAGTGCCCCGAAAAGACTTCGGCGGATTTGGCTTCCCTGATCGATACCGCAGCTGGGCGCTTAACAACTAATTATTGCGTTGATCGTCGCGGTCTCGGGCCCGCAAGGAAACCCTCCTTGTCGTGTGATTGCCCCCGGAGAAACCGAGTTCTGGCGTCGTGGAAGAGTCTGGACTTGGGTTTGGTAGCATTGGCAAGCCTCCGGACAGGTCTGGTCTTGCGTCCCGTTTGGCTGCGTCGGCTTCAGCTAGCCAAAATCCAACGACTAATTACCCATTGGTTCTAATCGGGCTCGCAGGTGGGGCGAGGGTTTTGCTGCGAGTCAGTTCTCGTCAATAGCGTGTCGAAACTGGGTGGCTGGCTAGGGTCGCCAGGGGCGGCCGCCAGCTGTGGGAGATCCCTCAGCTCGCCTGGGGCGACTCCGCCTAGACCAAGTTGGGAATTCTCCACGCTCCGGTGTGATATTGACGACGCGCCGTCCGCTAAAGTGTTCGTGATCCGACGTAACGGTAGAGATTGAGGGCGTCAGCCACGGCTTTGACTGACAGTCTGGACCTTGCCGGCGCAGCCGAGGGAGAGGAATAGGGGGGCGGCTGAAGCTGCCTGAGACTGAGAGGTATGAACTTTGTAAGATATTACAGTAAGTGGCGACGTCCTATGCGTGACTATAAGTAATCAGAGGACCTACCTCGGGCAGGGACAGCTGCTGCTTCCTCGACTCATTACGATTTTCCTCCCAAATCGCGGAGGCCTTTCTGTTTTCTTCTCCTGAGTCCACCATGGCCAGGTCCGTTCGATTAGGTCTTCTGGCGCTGGCAGCTAGCCACGCGGTTGGCCTGACGTTTCCGTCACCGCCAGCGGGCCAACTCTACGTCCCGGGCGGCCCTTTCAATCTCGGGGGATCTGGCGTCGACTCAGTGTTTAGCGGCCTTGTCCGGGACCCCGCCACCGGCCTTCCCGTGCTCGCCATTACCCTCGACGACATTGTCCTGGCCATTGACAAGGCCGGCAGGTCCAAGTGCTGCCCGCGCGGCACCATCTTCAACGGCGACAAATGTGTGTTCCCCTCGTCTGCCGTCTGCCCACAGGGGTTCCGGCTGGAAGGCAACGTCTGCGTCGGGACAAGAAACCCGGACTGCCCGGGCGACCTCGTGTACGTGGATGGCGTCTGCGAATCGCCAAAGCTCCCCACCTGCCCTGGTTCTACCAAATTCAACCCCCTCACCCACCACTGCGAGTCTGAAAGCAACCCTGAGTGCACGGCGCCGCTGCTGGCCAGCGACGGGGTGTGTGTCTCACCCTCGGGCCCCGAATGCGGGCTGGGGTTCAAGCTGGTCAACGGTATCTGCGTCCTCACCACGTCTCCCTCGTGCGGCTCCGACGCCCTCGTCCTCGACAAGCTCGGGCGGTGCGTGGGGAAGGAGGGTCCCAAGTGCCCCGAGAAGACGAGGCAGGTCGGCCACGTGTGCGAACACGTCGAAGGGCCCAAGTGCCCCCAGGGGTACGAGTTCACGTATGGCAGCTGCCTGCATCTTGAGAAGCCCACTTGTCCCCAGGGCACTCTGTGGCGCGACAACGTGTGCCAGCAGGAAGAGGAGCCCACATGCAAGGTGGGCGAGTACCATGACGGGAGCTGCCAGTCCACCGAGGGCCCCACGTGCACGGCTCCGTACAAGCTGGTGGATGGCATTTGCAAGTACTCGGACTCGCCGGTCTGCGGCCCGGGTCACAAGGCCATTCTTGACCAGAGGGAGCGCTCCTTCTGCTGCCCAGACATAGACAAAATGGCTGTCGTCTGGTCCGAGTGCGTCATCCCGGCCGACGGCCCCCACTGCCCGGCCGGTATGACCTTGGACACCATCAAGAAGCGCTGCACCTCGCCCCCGGGCACGCTCCGGTGCGCGCAGGGCGCCGTCTTCAACGCCGTGACGGGCTTCTGCGAGTTCAGCACCACGCCCAAGTGCGAGGTCGGCACCTACAACAGCGGCAAGTGCATTCTCCCCGAGAGCCCCGACTGCGGCCCGGACGGCACCTTCGACGGCAAGACCAAGTCGTGCATTTCCAAGTTCCCGCCCAAGTGTCCCGACGGCTCCATCATCAGCGGCGGCGACTGCATCTCCACCATCTACCACCCGGAGTGCCCGCCCAACACGCGCCTCACCCCAACCGGCCAGTGCGTCTCTACCAGTCTCCCTACGTGCCCGCCGGGCACCACCTTCTCGGACAACACCTGCGTCCATCCGGTGTTGGCCCGGTGCCCCGATGGCACGTCGCTCTCGGGAACCGACTGCATCGCGCACGGCATCCCATCGTGCGCGTCGGGCACCTACTTCGACCCGGCCAGCGCCAAGTGCGTCAGCACCGACCGCCCCAAGTGCCCCGAGGGCTTCTTCCCCAGCGGCGACAGGTGCGTCAGCCCGGGCACGCCGCAGTGCTCGCGCGGCTTCACGCTCGATTCGCGCGGCCGCTGCATCTCGATCCACCAGCCCATCTGCCCGCAGGGGTCCATCTACGTGGCCGCCCAGCGGTCCTGCATCAGCTCCGAGCAGCCCAAGTGCCCCGACGGCCAGCTCGACGGCAACGGCAACTGCGTGCACGGGGCGCCCGAGTGCCCGGCCGGCACGGCGCTGATCGACGGCGTGTGCGTGTCCAGCAAGACGCCCGACTGCCCCGCCGACACGCGCCTGGACGAGCATACGGGCAAGTGCATCGCCGAGGAGGAGCCGACGTGCCCGCCGGGGACGAGGATGCAGGGCGAGCTGTGCGTGGCCGAGGCGCCGCCGGCGTGCCCGCCGGGCACCGAGTTCCGCGGGCAGAAGTGCGTGTCGAGCGCGCACCCCGAGTGCGGCGACGGCCTGGTCTTCAGCCCCGAGCGCAACGGCTGCGTGGCCCAGGGCGATCCCAAATGCCAGCCCGGCACCGTCTACGACCCCGCCGGCCGCCGCTGCACCACCGTCAGCAGGCAGGCCTGCTTCGACCTGCGCACCTGCCCGCCCGTCGAGGACGTGCTGCCGCGCCTGCCCGAGCCGTCGCCTAGGCAGGAGATGCCGGACTTTATGGAGCAGGCGCCAGTGGTGGCCGCGGAGGAGACTCCAGTCGTGGGGGATGAGCCAGCGCCTACTTCGGTGGAAGGCGGCGAGACGGGGGATGGCGAAGGCTCGGATGACGCCTATAACGCTGAAGCGGACGAGGATGCGGAAGGAGATGCGGATGCGGATGCGGATGCGGAGAATGATGATGATGATGGTGATGATGATGAGCGGTAAAAAAAAGGGATTGCTACTTGCAGGCATTCACTCTCCGGGTGTGTTATTTGACTACGGTAGGAACGAGTAGGGGGCGAGGGACCATGGCCATCGTGTAATAACTACTATTTACTATCTCTTGTTTGAATGGTTTTTGGGGAGAAATTTGTAACTAGTAGTTGGTATTTGTAAGGTATAATAACTACATGTACGACCCGAAACGGGGAGATTGGTAACGCAAGATACACCCAGGCTGGACATCGCTTGTTGTGAGAACTACAACCGGCTGAGGGACTATTGTCGTCGGAATGCCGAGAACACCGCTCGAGCAGAGTCCCACCATATCTTAAATGGAGACACGCTCCAAGTCATACATGAGACTCTGAAGTACTCACTTTTGTCCTATGCCTTCGGTTTTCTCATTGCACACTCGAGTCCTGGTTCTGAAGCTGCAAGAATCGTGCCCAGATTCTTCTCATATAACTATCTCTATTGAGCGCTATGATGATGCTGTACTTTCGTCCTGTCTATCAGAACAATAACCCTAGCCAAGTTCTTCTCAGCCCTCCTTCGGCGGTATAATAGGCAGCGTCACATAGTTCTCAAACTGTGGTCCAAAGTGAATGTGGTTCAAGCCCCTGAACTTCTCGGCAGACCTAAGGATAAACGATGTCAGCTTTCCACACTCCCAACCACCGCACCACTCACTCCCAAATATGTCTCTAGTGTAAGACAAACTCACCGATCAACAGCGTCGTCATGCAAAAAGATCCCACTGCCCTGTGTATCCCCCGACGCTACCTCCAACACCAGCCTCCCTCCCTCTTCCACCACCACATTTGTCGGCCACACCTCGACATCCACCGCGTATGCCTCCCCGGGAATCACGCTCAGCACGTCCCGGCTGGTGTAATTCCGATGCGGCAGCCACTCCCTGTGCTTCGGATGCTCCCGGTTGACTTTGCGTAGCGACGTGCGCAGCCACCCCTTCGTGAGCGGGACCGGGTCGCCCGCGGTGCCTGTGTAGAAGACTTCGTTGCCGTCTGGGCCGAGGTAGCGCAGCGTCAGGAAGAGGTCGATGTCGGAGGGGACGGTGGGGGAGGAGGGGTCAGGCGACATGGAGACGGTGAGGTGTGCGACGATGTGCCCGGTGATTTCGGTTTCGCGGGGGAAGGGCGGGGTGGTGAATTGGAGAAATTGGGGGTTGATCATGGTGCCGAGGGCGCGGTAGGTGAGTTTCTTTTTGGAGATGGGGCTGACGGGGTCGGGGAGCAAGGTGAGATCTGGGGTCAGGTGGAAGCGGGTGTACTGTGTGCGGGCGATCGGCCATTCGTTCTCTTCACGGCGCTGGTAGGCCTTTTCTTTTTCGGCATTGTTGAAGCCAACGTTGCCTTTGCGGAGGACCAGGCTGACGGGTGGGACTTTTCCTTCTTGCGACCAGCCTACGCGGTCGTCACCTTTGAGGAAGGCGTCGAGGAAGCTGCGTTGGATTTCGACCTCTTCGTCGTAGTAGAATGGTAGGTCATGGCGGCCAGTGATCATACGCAAATACTTGAACTTGGAGCCGGCGTGGGCAAAACCCTCGATGTTGCCCCGGAGATGGAGAAGAATGCCGCCCCAGTTGCCAACCGAGAGAAGGGGAACTTCGATGTCGCCCATGTCGTACTCTTTGGATGCGTAGTATAGCTCGTCGCGGAAGCGGTGAGCTTGGTTGTCAATGGTCTGATCCTGGCGGTTTGCGGCAAGCTCCTCTTCCGAGAGGTCACCCTCGATCGTGTCTTGACATGGCGTTAGGAGATATAAGCACCGGGATTGGCAATTGTCGAAAAGTACACACCTGGGCCCCAGTTGGAAGTAGCCCTGCCCGGTCGGCCGTACTGGTTCGTGATGACTTGCCTGTTCCACCAGAACTTGATGAAGCCGTTGGACAGAATACCGCCATGCCGGCACCGATCCCGGTAGTAATCCGACATGCCCTCCCACGGCACGATAGCACTCAACCCCTTGGGTTTGCGAGCTGCCACTCGCCACTCTGCTCCCAACGTTAGTCACATCGTCTCATGAAAAGAACATCGAGCGGCTTGGACTTACGGCTCCCTGCATAGTAGCTGATTCCCAAAAGGCCAACCTTGCCAGAAGACCAGGACTGCTCAGCTGCCCACTCGACAACATCTACAAATGCGTCGGTAGTTCCTCGGGACATAGTGTCGAGAATTCCGGGAGACTGGCCGAGGCCCAGCTCGTCTGCGCGAACCACGGCGTAGCCATGTTCGGTCCAGAAGCCGGGATCAGGTGTCTCCCAGGCCGAGTGGGCAGACTTGTGACGAGGGTTTACCTCGGAGTATTTGGGAATGAAGCTAAATAGACCTTGAATAAGCTCGGTTGTCTATTCCGATTTGCGGGTTTTCTTACTCCTTGTAGTGGATGTCCTTGCCATACGGGCCATAAGTGACAAGAACCGGTACGGGATCGGAAGTCTTGGGCCGGTAGACGTTGCAGCGCACTACGCCGCCGGACTTAAGTGGTACGGTTGCATTTTGCTCGAAAATATAGGGAAAGTTGACGTTGTCAACAACAAGGAGGTCCTGCAGTTTGTTCGGCATCGTGTCTGTTTTGTCCGACCTGTTTGTCGGAAACAACTCAGCAATACGAACAGGCGGTGTATTTCCACTTCAATGAGGTAGTTAAGTGAACTGAGCCTGCCCGTTGTCGCGGTCCGGCTTACATGAGGGGAAGGTGGTACGGCGTACGGAGGCAAGGGCACAGGGTTGGGGTTGCCGGGACCAGGCGGACCACATCCCGGAGGCCCGGGCCGAGCCGGACCTCCGAGCCACCGGCATGTCTTCGGCATGTTTTCGCCGCAGCTCATATCGGCATATCGACGTCGATGTAAACATTTTCAATCTATATCAGAAGACCAAATGAAACGTGGCCATCAGTATCTACTCTCCAAGGTGGTAATAACACAAACGGCGTAGACACAGGCGTATCATGCTGCAGGACCTCATCACGGAACCATTATCACTTGTGACGGGGACACTAGCGTAATGCAGTTGTTTACTGTAGATATCATTACTTCGTAATGTAGATTAAAACTTGAAAAGCTAACATTCCTCGGAGTACCGGCTGGCCACAAGCCTGCCTACACATTCCCCAAACCCAACCCCCGACTGCTCCTCTCCTGCCACGGCTGTCATCCTCACCACATCACCATCTTGCAAAAAAGCCCTCTCTCTACCATCGCTCAACCTGAATGCGTTCACACCGCCCTCTGTCAACTCCAACAAACAACCCTTAGCATCCGGCCCCTCCCCGCTCACCGTACCCGTAGCCAGGAGGTCCCCAGTTCTCAGCGCTGCGCCAGCACTAACAGCATGCGCAACCATCTGCCGCGGCGTCCAGTACAAGCTTTGCACCCACGACGTCCCGGAAACGGTAGCGGTCTTACCCGCCAATATCTCGACCTGCATGCGGATGGCGTAGTTTTGACATTCTGGATCCCGGAGATGCTTTGGCACATCCACGACAGGCTTCTGTCCCTCCGTCTTGAATGCTGCAAGAGCGTCGAGCGTCACAACCCAAGGCGAGATGGATGTGCCAAAGTTCTTGCCGTTGAAGGGGCCTAGCGGCATCATCTCAAACCCCTGGATGTCACGGGCTGGAAGGCGTTGCATTAGCAGTATTCTGTTGCAACGTTTGCCGTGAGAAATGGCGGGCCATAATTACCACTCCAGTCGTTGAGAATGACAAACCCAAAGATATGCTCGTCGGCGTCGGCCGCATTCAGCCGCTGCCGCATAGCGAGCGGTTTGCCAATGATCGCTGCGAACTCTAGCTCGTAGTCGACTGCCTTGCAGGGACCGAAGACCACTGGCTTTGGTTCGTTGGCCGCCGTTGGAGCGGATTTGTCGCGGTACTGGCCCATTGGCCGCTCGACGTCGGTCCCGGAGACAATGACGGAGCTAGCGCGCCCCTGGTATGCGATGGGGAAATTGAAGAATGCTGGAGGGGGGCGCTCATCGTTGATAATGATGCGGCCAGCGTTCTTGACGTGTTCCAGCGAGCAGGAGAAATCTGATCGGCTGTCAGCAAGGGAGTCTTATGGTGATAGGGGTCTAACCGTATTGTATGCATGTATGTATGTACATACCAGCAAAATCACCAACTCTTACTGGCATGTGCATTTGCACCTGCTCTATGCCCTCCACGCTCCCTTCGGGGAAGTTGGAAAGACTGTCGCCCGCCTTCTGGTATGCGGCTTGGATTGCCTTGCGAACACGCTGCTGGGTGGATTTTGAGAGCGCCGCAAACGCATTGAGAGCGTCGTTTTGGAACACTCCTTCGGGTAACCCATCGATGCCGCCAAACAGACCATCGGTGTGGCAATCATGCAGGAATATCACCGAATTTTCAATTCGAGTGACAGCCTGAAGCCGAGAGTGTATCTTGGACGAGGCGATCCCAAAGGGGATGTTGCGCACTGAAAAGTGATGGGCGTAGTCAGGGGACGTCATGGCTGCTGTATGATAGAGGTTGAGGAAACGCAACGCATGTGCAACTGGCACCCCTTGATGCCGGTTTCCTCTAGACTGGGTGCTCTCATTGTTGTTGGAGAGGTTTCCGTGTCACAAGGGCCTGCAGGGGTCTCATAGCTAGCGGCTGTCCGTCGTTGGGGACATGACCCGGACCACACCAGCCCACTTCCCGGTGCCGGCAGACGGTTACCGAAGTCACGCAACAGCCTCGCGCCTGGATGATAATACTTAATCAATATTCTGTGTTTGTAAACACCAAGTCAGCATCACGGCGTTTAAGTTGTTACCTCGCTTTTTTTTATCAAAAACAAAAAAGAAAGCTCGAGTGAGCAGGTTTCCAATATTTTTCTTCTTCTTCTTCCATCTTCAACGCATCTCATCCGCCTACCATGGCACTCGAAGGAAAGCTCTCCACCCCCAACCGCTTCATCACCACCCACGATGAAGCGGGCAAAGCCATCATCGACCAATCCATCCCAGCCCCAGCGCCCTTCTACTCCCTCGGCGCCGGCGACGCCTCCTTCGCACAATGCTACGTCACATCGGAATTCCCTGTCAACATCGCCAACGGCGCCGACACCACCGCCTACCGCAACTTCCTCAGCAACCCGCCCGGCCTGACCGTCTCCACCGGCACGGTCCTGCGGTACGTCGACATGCCGCCGGGCGCGACCTCGCCTATGCACCGGACCCTCAGTCTCGACTACGGCGTCGTGCTCGAGGGGGAGGTGGAGCTGGTGCTCGACTCGGGCGAGACGAGGGTGATGAAACGGGGGGATGTCAGCGTCCAGCGCGCGACGATGCATGCGTGGCGGAACTGCAGCCAGACCGAGTGGGTGCGGATGCTGTATATCTTGCAGCCTGTGCGGCCGCTGGAGATTGCGGGGAAAGCGCTGAAGGAGGATTATGGCGGCATGCAGGGGGTGAAGGGGTCTGAGTAGGGGGGGGGGTCGGATTTTCACGTGTTTGCTACATATCCTATTCTGGAAGAGAGAGAAGTGGTAAATGCATGAGTCCTACCGTACGTAATCCATGTCCTCGGAACGATGACTTTGCAGTCGGTCGGGTCGGTCGGTCGCATGACAGAAATACAAGTGTTATATTCATGTTCGCTCGTGACCAAGAAGCCGAAGGTTTGACTAGTACTGGACAAAGGGAATTCTCATTGAAGGGCAAATACTACGAGACACATTGGATTGCTGTCCGGTCTATATCTCCCCACCAATAGCATACTTGAACACCCCGTCGTTGAACCGTCCCACAGTTCCCCTCCATATTTTAGCCGCCGTCTTGACATCCAAACTGTTAGGCCAAGGTACATACAACCTTTCATATCACTTTGCTAATACGGGGTAGACTTACAGAGTTAATGAAAACCCCCGTGAACATGGTCGCAATAAAGACCCGTTCAATGTTACTTGTGTACACCCGAATCTCAGAAACGTCTCGGTCTCTGTCGATTGGCCTGTAGGGCGGGACTCGGCGATGGGTCGTGTCCCAGCCGGGCGGGTTCAAGGGCGCCGGCTGTGGCCTTGGGGCGGGGGCCGTTTGGCTGCTAGGGGTGGCAGCGGCCAATCCTGCTGAATGGTGCAGCTCGTAGTCCCTCAGGACATTCTGCCGTGTGCGTGTTTGAGTCTGTGTCGTTGTGGTTGATGACATGGTTCTCGAAATGTCTACAAAAAAGCTGAAGGGCTGTTGGGTTGTGCTGAAACGGTGGGCGAGCGTAGACAGGCTCAATGTAAAACGATATCCTATGGGTGAATGGCCGAGTGCCGAGAGTCCATGGCATCGGGCTGTGGGGGAACAGAGCCGGGATGTGGAGGTTGGCCGGACAAGTCGTTCCCGGAACCAGCGCTCGACCACGGCAATGCCTCGTGGCCCATTAGTAAGAAGCTGCACCTTTAATTCGGTGGGGAACATGAACCAAGTGAGATTGCCTTGTGTGTATCGATCTCAGAACTCACCTCAACCCCATCCTCATCATTCACCACCATGCCGAGGCCATTCAGCAATCTCAGGGCTGCCGCCATTGACGGCAGAGCCCTCAATCCCATCTTCCGCAAGACCCAACTGAAACAACTCCACGACCTTCTTTCAGACCAGGCGGCTGAAATTCAGGATGCCATCACAAGCGACACGGGTCACACGCCGGCCGAGGTGCAGATCGAGTACTGGCTCGCCATGCGGCAGCTAGCCGAGGCCTTTGCCAACATCGACGTCGACCAAGCTCTCCACAACGAATACGCAGTCTCCCGCAACCAAAACGCCTCAAACGGGAGAGAAGCCGTCGGCATCGTGGTCATCCACCCCGCGAAACACGCCTTCTTCTCCTGTCTCATATCCGCACTGGTCCCCGCACTGGCAGCAGGGAACTGCGTTATCGTCCAAACAGAGCAATCACTCCTGAGGACCCCGAAACTGGTGCTTGATTTCATCGCGCAGGCCCTGGACGACGACATCTTTGAGGCCACGACAAACAAGACCGTCACAGAGTCGGACCTTGACCACCCTCACATCTGCGTCCTGCAGAACGGCACAGGCAGCGCCCATCTCACACACCGCATCGTCTCAGCCCCTGAAAGCCGTGTCGTGGCCGTGGTGGAGCGTGATGCCGATTTGGACGTGGCCGCGCGGGAGCTGGTGAGGGCACGGTTTGCGCTGCGCGGGAGGTCGCCTTATGCACCCGACTTGGTGCTGGTCAATGAGTGGGTGAAGAGGGAGTTTCTTGAGGCGATTGTTCGCTATGGTGTGCGGTTTGCGGCGGAAGAGGGTAAAAGGTTGCCGGTGAGGGCGAGTTCAGGTGGCCCGAGTCTATTGGAGTCGGTCAGAACGGAAAAGGGAGTGAATGTGCTCTCGTGGAGCTCGGCGGGCGCGGTCGTGGATGTTGAGGAGAGGTCGGTGTTTCATTGCCCCCCGCTTCTTTGGCATGATGACTGATATTGCGGCAGACAATCTTCGCTTCTACGCCGTAAGGTGCAAGAAAGCTGTCTGCTCGTCCACTCTGTGACGAGTATAGACGATGCCATCGACTTGTCTAGGAGGTACGTCACCAGCTTGAAGCATTCATAAGGGAGGTCAACGAAACCGGCGAAACTGACCGGCACCGAAGCCTTAGTAGCAGCCCTCTCGGTGCAGCATATGTGTTCACCAAGCCATCGACGGCGAAATACATCTGCCAGTTCCTCGACACTCCCATGTCCTTCGTCAACCACGTGCCAACAAGTCTACTTTGTAAGTAATTTTCTGCGCTTATCTCCGATTTCCTTGTCCTAAGATGACATGTGTTAGTTTATCCCATGGCGCCGGAGAATACCTCGGTTCATCCGGAAACCTACCTACCTTACAATGGGGAGCTCTTCTCCAGGCCTAAAGCGCAGTTTGTCACCGCATCGGCCCAAGACGCTATGCTGTCACCGCTCCTTCACCAAACCTCGTCACAGACACTTGGCACGTTGGTTCATGAAGCCTTGGCCAGGCTTCCGGTCGTCAAGAGAGGAAAGCAGGGGATTACGCATATTGGCTTCTTCAACAAAGGGGTCTTCACGGGAGGTGTCCTGCTGTTGTCGACTGTGCTTGGCGTCACAGGACTCTGCTCGTATTATGGGGTTGGTTTGATTAGAAGCCGCGTATTGAATGGATGGTAGAGTAGGGCGGCTGGGTTGCAATTGCATCTTAGGCGCTCGGTGTCATCAACTTCTGGCAATGGAACATCACACCACTTCGTAAATGTAAATTAATATGCGGTCTTTTTTTCAAGACGTGTAGGGAATACGGTAGTACGTGAGAATAATATTGGAGGTATCTTGGATAACAGAAAAACCTGATGTGAAAGTAAAGGAAAAGAAAAGCGCTATAAGAAAAACCCACCCTCGCAGCCCATCCTTACACCATGTTCTCTCCGCGGCCATAGTACTGGCCAGTGCCGCTTGGCCTGACCGTGGCGGAGTCGGGATACTGAACGTCATGACCCTGAGGCATCATTCCATTGCTCTGCGGCATCATGCCATTTCCATGGGCCTGGTGCATCCCTTGTCCGTTGGGCACTTCCATGCTCGTGCTCCCATTCCTAGCATACGCAGCAGTGCTCGAAGTGCTCCCGACTCTCGCCTTGCCCGTTGCAGCCCTCCTGCTGATCCTCCTCTTCCTTCCCCAGCCCAGCTTTCGGGTAAACAAGGGCTTCCGAAGCACCTCGGGCGTCAGGGCGGCGGCAGCAGTATAATCAAACACCCTGTTCCGCCTGAGCGGGATATGGTTGAACCGCCAGTCCCACACGGACGCATAGCACACGCGATACACCATGAACGCCACAACAGTGCCGATGATGCTCCCGGCCAGGATGTCATACCAGTTATGCGCCTGGTCGACCGTCAAGCAGGCCGCCATCAGCGTGGCGCCGAGCAGCGGGGCCAGCAGCGCAGCAAGCCAGTAGAAGCTCGAGTGGAAGTTGGACCAGACCTTCAGCTTGGCGTTCATCCACAGGAAGAGAAACACAAAGCCGGCAAACGCGGCCGTCGAGTGGCCCGAGGGGAAGCTCGTCATGGCGTTCTTCAGGGCGCGCTTGTTCGGGTTGGTGCACACCTCGACCGTGTACATGATCTGGTGAAAGCCGACGCCGTTCAGGCCCGTCGTGTTGTGCGACTGGGCCAGAGAGATGTCGGGCTGGCAGACATCGAGCCAGATGGGGCGGAACCCGCCGATCAGCTGCTTGATGATGACCTGGAAGAGCGAACCCAGGATGAGCGAGTAGAGGAGGCCCAGCACCGAGTTGTTGAAGTCCCAGAAGGAGCGGATGCGGAGCTGCGCGACGATCAGGACGCCGAGTGGGATGACGCAGGCGACGACGCCTGATAGCCCCGGGGAGATGATCCAGCCACGGTCCGGGTAGGCGAATTGCGGGTAGACGATGTCGCCCGAGGCGTCAAAGGTGATGGGGAAGTTGCGTGTGCCGGCGTAGGGGGTCTCGTATATCTGGGGTCGGCATTGTTAGTTCGTTGCGTGTTTGAGATGGACGGTTTGATGGGGTGGATTATGGCTTGTGGCTTACCGCGAGAGAGGCGGCACCCAGAATGGCCATGGTGAGGATGTCCTTCCATGAAAGCTTGACCCAGTCGATGACAAAACGACCAAGGCGCTGCCACATGGAGCCTCCTCCTCCAGTGCGCGGTGACTTCTTGCCTGTCATCACCGCTGGTTCGCGACCGACGTCGCGTCGGTGCGAGGGCAGCATGATGAAGCGATTGTCGACTCGATGACTATTTATGGCCCTTTGGCAGATGCAGCCGCCGATGGGGAAGAACCTAAAAGTCCCAAGAAGAGACGCCGAAAACAGGACCACTTCGAGGAAAAGTCAAGGTGAGGTCTAGGCCCTCCGACTCTGGCGGCATGGGATCTGAATATGTACACTGGTTTGCTACACGATCGCCGCTTGCTCAGAACCTGCTTTGTGGTCCCCCGTCATTCTCTGGTCGCTGTAAACAAGTGATGCAATGCCCGGTGCGATGCGAGTAAGTGGAAGCTTGGCGCCGTGTGACGTCATTCCGTCTGTGCCCTCGACAGCCAAGGAATGGTGGGGGCCCACAAAGCAACAGACGCCAGCCCACAACTTTTGTTCTTCGCCGCTGTAGCGGGGACCCGCTTACCAGGCTATACTGTACATACAAAACCTACCCTTACTGTAATAATTAAGTGAAGAGGCTGGCCAAATAACCCCTAAAACAACGACCTGGATACCTATCCACCGAATTTCCAAGATAACACGATCTAGTGTGCCGAGGTTCTCCTAACTTTAGGATCAACTCTTAGCGCGATGTCGGTTAGGTTGTAGATAGAAGCGACTGATGTTCCGTCATCAATTTGCCCCGTGTCTTTTTGGTCTTTGTCCAACTCGCACCGGTAAGCGAGAATGAGCTCCCGTGTACCCTTTTTTTGCCAGCTCCATGCATCTTGAACCATCACCGTATAATTAGACCTTAGAGATAACGATCATCTTCTCGGGCTACTTTCGGCTGCGGGCGCAGAGCCCGGGAACCACGGTTGAAGCGAT
Organism: Chaetomiaceae sp. B2702; assembly: GCA_023628455.1. Taxonomy (NCBI): domain Eukaryota; kingdom Fungi; phylum Ascomycota; class Sordariomycetes; order Sordariales; family Chaetomiaceae; species Chaetomiaceae sp. B2702. Next base: position 204,048 of record JAMAKP010000046.1, read on the forward strand.
GATGGTCTTCCCGGCTCCAGGCAGTGCAAGACAGTGCCGCTCTCTGAAAACCACGTCCGCAACCCAGGTCGTTCAAGGAACCAAGTGCCAAAACCAGTGTGACGCTGGCTGTAGATATCGGTTTAAATGGTGGGTGGTATACTGCAAAGACGAAAGCTATTTTCCCTCCATGGCACCAAACAAAGAATCCCTATAAGTCACATTTTAAAGTTTAATTTAGTCGCCAACCACTACCTACCAGCACTGTTGATAGTGTTCCTGAAGAGCCTGACTCTCCTGTATTGCCCCTCTCATATCGGCCACCCAACATAGTACAATGATTGCGATGGTAATGCCCTCATTAGAAGCTGAGGTTGACAGTCAGCCTTGACAGATATGGAAGTTGTCTGAATTTGAACCGATTATCCCTAAACCTGAATGAAGGGATGTGCTTTCCGACTACTACCTCTATCTAACTAAGCTCCTTGCCGCCGGGACTTGCCCACTATCTCCGCTATTCAGGGGGGGGGGGGGGGGGGGTTCGGGATTCATTTTCAGCAGAAGATGTGAATTTCAACAACCAACTCGGACAACCAACAAAGTAAATCTACCTCAACGAAGACAGCACGGCAGTTGAACCTGCAATAAATAAGCAACGGACAGCATACTTACCAGCCTGGGTTATCGTGCGAGGCATTCAAAGCCCAAGTGCATATTTCTGCGCAATGTTTTACCGAGTGAGCCATTTCACCGCGGGTATTCGTCCTGAGCAATCTTTGCTCAGCACTATCTCTTCTCAGAAACAGCCACGATAGCCACACACAGAGCAATGGAGTTTTCGACAAAGGGGTCTTGGCTGAGACATCGCTACCAGCCGAGAATGAGCACATGTGCATTGACACCCATGTGCGCAACTGACCAGTTCTTCCAGCCGCCGACAACTTGCACACCACGGGGCCCTTTCCGAGAGACAAAAAAAGGACTCACACCAATTTAGAGTCGATAGTTAGACCCTGTATAGATTGTTCTCTTCAAACTGTTGTTCTTCGTCTCAATGTCTCAGTTGTATGACTTGCCTTCTTCGGTCCAAGGCTGCTTCGCCTTGTTTGTGGTGGACAAGCACGGACATGAGGGGGCCAATCCATCAAGCGCTAGAGTTTGCGACAGATTCAGCTGATATGTTTGTTCTATTACACAACATAGAAGGTTCATCTCATCGACGCGATCTCAGAGCCAAGTGCCCAGCCAGGAGGGCCCAACTGAAACATGATATCGAAAATAAACTGGCCTTTAGTTTGTCGGCGTCTGCTTAGCTAGGCTGCCATGCCATAATGCAGTTTCCTTGACAAAGAGCCCGCCGCCTCTCACCGGGGTTTCATCAGCCAATTGTGTTTGAGACATTGCCTTTCATTCAAATTTGAGAGCGCTGAAACAAGCCATTCTTTTGTCTACAATGCACTACACCACAAGGCCGGGGGACTAATCCGTGTCTCACCTTGGCCCGGGGCTGGAGCGGTGAGAATGGGAAATGTGGTCTTTGACAGCAGGAGACAGAATAACATTTATCACCAGGCCAGACCTGCGCAACTTGCCCATCTTGTCCAAGCCCACTTCTCTCGCAACCACAGATGGGATTGATCTGTTCTCGCCCACCGGGTAACCGTGATTTGTTTTGGCTTTTCCCGCCAAACACTGTATCCCGCCGTCGCCGACATCGCCGCCACCAGAGACACACAAGGAGTCAGTCAAGACCAAGAAGCAATCACAGACCCATAGGGTTCAGCGCCATGGCTAACATCGACCGCAATCCACAGATCCCAGCACACACCTATTCCCATCTTATCCACAACAATACGGCCAGGACCACCCGTCTACAATCCCAGCGTAAGTCCATCCTCCCCTTCCCTCCCCGGCTCCCCATCCCCTATGACAACCACATCATCGACCTCCCATCCACTAACAACCCTCGACCCAACGCACAGAATGCCCAGCCCTCGCGACACCATCCAACATCACCAGCTTGAGCCCAACAATACCTGGGTCCTCGAAGACACCGCCATCCAGATCCGCCAAATCCTCCAAGTCAATGACGATCCCAACACAACTGACCTCCCACACCTACTCCAAATCCAACAAGAGACGGGCATGAACATGGACGGCAAACCCACCCACGCTGAAACCCTCGAAAAGAAAGAACAAGCCGCCCTCCGCATGGCACTGGATCTCTCCCGGCAGCAGCAGCAGCAGCAGGAGCAGCAGCAGCAGGAGGCTGATCAGCAGGCTGTGATGGAGCAGAGGAGGGCGGAGGCGGTGTTTCGGGAGGCGAGAGAGAGGGAGAAGGAGAGGAAGAGGGCGTACGAGCGGGAGCGGGAAAGGATTGCAAAGGAGCGGGCTGAGATGGAGCGGGTTGGGATGGAGATTGCGCGGGCGGAGAGGGAGCGGCAGAGGATTGAGCGGGAGCGGGAGATGAGGGAGATTCGGATGGAAGCCGCCGCGAGGGCGGGCCGCGAGGCAGAGAGGGGCGTGATGAGGGAGGCGGCTCTTCGCCGGGAGAGGGAGGAGAAAGCTGATGCGTTGCGGCGGGCGATGATGGAGGAGGAGAGGGAGAGGGTTCGGCTGCGGCAGGAGAGGGTTCTGCGGGAGCAGGTGGAGAGAGAGCGCGAGTTGAAGATGGAGGCCATGGGGGAGAGGGCTGAGAAGACGAAGTTGGAGGAGGCGGCTGTTGCGAGGGCGGTGGAGGAGTCGATTATTGCCGAGGCAGCCCGCAGGCTGTTGGAGTCGGAGGGGAAGAGGGAGGGGAACAGACGGGTGGAGGCCATGGCTGAGAAGATGAGGCTGGGGGCGGAGGCCAAGGCGCAGGAGGAGAGGTTGAGGCGGAGGGTGGAGGGGAGGAAAGTGCTGGATTGGCCGGGGGGTGGGATGAAGACTGGCGAGGTGGGAGGAAACCGAGGGATGTATGGCGCGGGTGTTCCGCTCTTGGCGTCCCGGATTGGTGATGTCCAGGCGTGCGTGGGGGATGCCCCGGATGGAGCACGATACCCATCTACGCCAGGGTCTTACTCGACTGCATACGCCGATGGCAGCAACGCGCGCATAAGTCCGCCGCTGGAGCCGACGTGGTACCGGTACACTCAACCACTTGCATCCAACACCTCGCCATCTGACAAGGACTTTGAGAGTCGCACCCAGGAGTCGCGCCACTGGAATCGTGGTCTTGATCTTGGCCGCCCCGACAAGCTTGATGTCACAGGCTGGCGCAACACGGGGAAGAGCACACGACACTGGCGCGAGACCACGACCGAGCGTTGGGAGCGCGTGATCTGCAGAGAGGACGAGGGCCATGACGCATACCGGCGTCAAAAGGAGGGCTGCAAGTCCCCAAGGGGTTTCATGTAAGGCGATCGAGTTTTCTTTGCGTTTCTTCCGTTTAGTTCAGGTCTTCCTGTCCAGTGTTAGTGCTGAGGATTAGGAAGGGATGGTACATGAATGCCCGCCATTTTTAGAAAAGCAGAAGTATTTCAGTCTGAGGCCCCTGTAGTCTGCACAAAAAGATGACTAGATGATTCCCATCATCATTACGGAACCTCGTCAAGTCCGCACAGCGAGGCCCCAAACTGGAGACACATGATGACGTTCCCAAATCCCAAGGTATCTGGACGCAGCTCTATGCCGAACAGCAACAGTACTCAGCCCATAAGCAAATCGACGAAAGCCGGAGGCAAACCAGGCCTTTATCCGACCAGGCCGCCTATGATTGTTCAATTGTTGCTTGAAAGTACTAGGTAGAAAGAATTCAATGGTAGTATAGGACACAGCCAACCCAGTGATGGATGCTATAGGGACACTAATAAGTTCCGAGCTGCTTTCCACATTTAGCGACTGTTACCTCTATTGCAGTATCTCTGAACTGTGCCGCACTGCTGCAGGGGGACCTTGTATAAAAAGAGTGAATCGCAGTCCCATTTACAAGTCAGCTTTAGCAGGGTAGGGTTACACAGCAGTGCTATTTCACGGGCTGGCTTAGATCGGAAGGTCGATATCAACTGCCATTGGCCACGGCGGGAAAACTGTCCGTCGACGATCTGGCCTTTTTTGGGGGTCGATGATACTGCATGCAACCTCAGCTGCGTCTTGGCCTAACAGTGCCGCACCAGGCTGAACAGAAGCCGGGAACCAGGGGGTGCCAATGGCCAACTTGAAGACAGAAGTGTCTGCGCCATCCTCCCTTGGCCCCTCCCTATCCATCAACTCTTCCGTTTCCTGATGACCAAGATACTCGCTGCCACTGGGCAGACCCGCGGCCGACTACAGCACTCGAATGGCGGAGATGGGCCGTCTGGTCGGCGGCGCTGGCCAGCACAACCATAGCACCCTCGAGGTTGTTCCCACCCAAGACTACGACAAGTTCGCCTTCAACAAGAACGATAAGGTAGCCTTTGTCCCTTGCCACGAACACGACAAGATAGTTGTCCTACCGCAACCGTACGACGCCGTACATGACTACCAAGCCAATTCTGGTTCTTGGTCCCCGCAAACAACGCTCGCGCAAAGCGCATCTGCATGGGATTTCGGCACTGGCGCATCGGGAAGAGATGTAGGGACGGGGAATGGAGAGAGAATTTGTGGCCTAAAGAGAAGGGTTTTCTTCGTTGTTCTCGTGGTCCTCGCACTACTTGTGGCGGTCGGCGTCGGGGTCGGCGCTGGCGTCGGGATTTCGATACGTTCAAGAAGCAACGCGGAAGCAGATGCCACTGCTTCTTTCACATCGGAGACTACCGCCATCTTCTTTCCCCCGATGCCGACACCGAGCACCGTGACCTCCGCCTCGCGAACCTCTTCAGCGCTGCAAAGCACCGCCACCCGACGGGTCGGCGGCACTGGCGGACGATGCTCCAACAACTGGGGTAGCGATTGCATGTGTCTAGACGAAAGCATCTGCGCCGGCAAGTGGAACGGCACGGTGCAGACCGGCCGCAGACCGGACTGGCCCTGTCCCGACGACCCCACTAACATCAAGGGCTGCTACGTTCAACCCTGCAGGGGCGCGTCACAGCCAAGTTCTCGGTGTGTGTGGAGGGAGGGGTGCGCAGAGTTGGATCCGGGTAAGTGACCTTCTTGCTCTAGCCATGGTCGTCCGCACTCTCAGACGGGTTGCTTACTCGCGAAATCGCACGAGTAGGAAACTCCACGGCTCCGGTTTGTCCTGGGGGGAAGGACTTCATCTGCTGCGCCAAGCTCTTGCCAGAGTAGCTGTGCACCTCATCTGGGTTGATGACTTGATGTGCAAGATTATCAGAAGACTGGCCTGTGAAGTGCGCTTTCGAGCCAGGATGGAAAGAAACGGCATGCTCAGCAGCGTTGGGCGCGCGGCGTCTATATCGACAGCCGGATATTCTTACTTGACTCTTCAGCTACCGGCCTGTCAGTCGGGCAGCAGAACGCTATCACGGACTGGCGGCAAGCATGTCGAAGCTATGAGACTATCCCCGTTCAAGTAAGGTGTAAGAAGTACTTGATAAGAGAGTGGGGTGCTTTATACGAGGTGAGGTGGAATGCTAGCAGCTCTATCCACAAGCGGTACGGATAGGGCCTATGCCGGTGGAACAAGTGTCCGGGATAGGTGTCAACTATTCGGCAGGCCTCGAGGGTGTGTAAGCCCTTGTACTATAAAAGATATACGGATATTGAAGACCCACCCAACGAGGTTATGATCAGTTATGTCCAGATGAGTCTTTTTCGCTTATAGATAGCCAGGGTAGTTAGTAGGTTAGAAATAAATCGGCTTGTTTATAGACACTCTACCCAATAGTTGGCTTATCACTTGATAGGGTTATAGTTAAGTTCTAGCTTTACCTAGCTGACTGTAAGCTTGACGTTTAGCCCCTAGCTTAGATTCCCCTGCCTTAAAGCTTATGGTTTACTAGAAGACGTTTAGTCTCTATTTAAAGTAGCTATTAATACCACTTTTGCCTCGACAATAGTCACCGACTAAGCGGGCTATTCACCAGGTGATCAGGATCTTAATCCTAGCACTCGAAGTAATTCTCTACGTACTGCTTCGCGTATATAACGCCCCGTCCTTGATCTCCGCAGGCGCTCCGCAGTCAATGAACACCTTTCCCATGCTGCAGAAAAATAGTCGCTGGAAAGATATGAGAGTTGCTAAGGAAGGTGTATGGTCGATCAAGTTTGTGCCAGGCCATGTTGGTCAAAGACCTCATGGAGGGCCCCTCGTCCGGCAGCCTGTCGTTGACCCGAACGCTGCCTCCCACCTATCAGTGGCAGATGTTGGAGTGACATTTCCTGGTTACCTTGGGTAGTAGCATCAAGGGCATATCAACTGCCGACGAGGGCTATGACGACAAGACTGCCCGATCCGTCACCTGCCTTCCATATTCATTGGTGTCTGTGGCATACTTTTGAAAGGTTATCTATTTCGGGGAGGAGCAGAGACGGCTCCGTCCATCCATCTCTGTGCCATGAGCTCGGGAGCGCGAACCGGCACCGGGTCGCCGGAGGGCCCTGTCATCCATTCCCGGCACTGGTTTGCCAGTTGCTGCTGAACTTGGGCGAGGGCGACGCAGGCAATATTACCACGTGTGGCCGGCCACTACCCAACGGCTTTCCGGTTAAAAACACAAGAAGCCGATGCTGCACAAAGGCGCCGTCAATCTCGGCAGATGCGTCGACCGGCAGATTTGTGCTTGCCAAGGCCAGCTTTACCGGAATCAAGCCGACAAGGCGGGTTCTGACAGGTCCGCGGCGATCATTTGTGTGGCGATCCGCCTTCTCCTTGATCATTTTTTCTCCGTGCCTTGACTAATAGGGCCGGTTGCTAAGGGCAATGCCATTGGACCCTCCATATCAGCTGTGTCCCGTGGATACTCCGAGATCCAGTTTAGCAGGTCGAGTAGATTGGGTGCCCCTTTACCAACCAATGCCCGTCTTCGAGAAGCTCTGTCAAGGGCGGCCGTGTATAAACATACAAGCCTGCATCCTCAGGGGGCGGCGTCCCCCAATCAAGAACGTGCCAGCCCCCGCATCCAAATAAACGATAGATGGCCATGGCTCTGGGCAGCGACAGCGGGCGGCAAGTCTGAACGGAGCTGCTGCCGGCAAGGGGTGACGCCAGCAACCACACATCTCAACTATATATCCCCGGCCCAAGCCCCACCGCCTCAGCTTTGTGAACCTTTCCCTTGGTGCTGAACCAAACTGTCATCTTCCGTGTGCCAACCAGGTTCGAAAATGAAGTGGCTTTCGCTCTCTCTCGCCCTCGCCGGGTCTTCCGAGGCCGCCCTGCGGTTCGGCTGCTCAACCGTGAGCATCCAGCGCCTCGACCCCCTCGTCGAACCCGGCAAGCTCCCGTCGTCCCATCTGCACCAGATCGTGGGCGGCAATGCCTTCAACGCGACCATGGAGGGCGACATCGCCGAGAAGGCGACGTGCACTACCTGCACGTTCACTGAGAACTTCTCCAACTACTGGACGGCCGTCATGTTCTTCAAACACAGCAACGGCTCGTACAAGCGCGTGCCCATCATGCAGAACACGGCGCTTCCCAACGGCATCAACGGCGGCATGACCATCTACTATACCCAGCAAGATTTCAACTCGAACGGTAACCAAAAGATTACCGCCTTCAAGCCGGTAAGCAAACAGCCACCCGCTTGCCCAGTGTCCAGGGGTTGTAGCAACTGACTGACGAGCTCGCCAGGGTTTCCGCATGACGGTCGGCAGCCCAACCTTCAGCGCCCAGCCGGGCTCCAAGGGCAACCCGGGCCTGCGGTTCGTGTGCCTGCAGAACAAGGGCACTCGCTTCCCGGAGCTCCCCAACTTCCCAGACAAGCCCTGTGTGGGCGGCATCATGACGGTGCACCACTTCCCGTCGTAAGTAACTCATCGTACCCAGAAAAAAAAAATATACCCAGATTACCTACATGTACTGACACCACACCAAAGCTGCTGGGACGGCAAGAACCTCGACTCGCCCGACCACCAATCGCACATGTACAACACGGTGCGCGAGGCCTTCACCCCGGCGGGGCCCTGCCCGGCCTCGCACCCGGTGCGCATGCCGCAGCTCGCGTTCGAGACGCTCTGGGACACGGCCCAGTTCAACAGCATGTGGCCGTCGGACGGATCGAACCCGTTCGTGCTCTCGTACGGCGACCAGATGGGCTACGGCACGCACGCCGACTACGTCTTTGGCTGGAAGGGCGACGCGCTGCAGCGCGCCATGGACTCGTCGTGCATGTTCAACGCGTGCGAGAACGGCCGCCCGCTCAAGAGCCAGAACGTCCAGGGCATGAACAAGTGCGCCGTCAACAGCCAGGTCCGGGAGGAGCTGGATGGGTGTAAGTTCTTCTTCCCCCCCTTTTCCGGAATCGAATCTTGAGGATCCATTAGTGTGATTTTGATGCTGACGGTTTTTTTTTCTGCGTTGTAGGGTTGGACCACCTTCCCGGCCAGGGCCCCATGTAAATGTTGTATGGTGACGATGATGATGATGGGTGAAAGGCGCGAGGGGGGTTATCGAAGATTTGGATCGCGGCGTTTGTCGAAAGATGGGACTTGAGAGATAATTCCCGCTTTTGACATTCCTTGTGCGGCGTACTTCATTCTGCCATGTCGTCTGTATGTTGAGTTCGTTCGTTACCAGATTGTGGATATTGAAACATCCAAGTCAAATGTCAGAGACTAGACTCGTCCTCAGAACCTAAATTAAACAGAGTTTCACATGCCGTCTACCGGATGACGTGAGAACAGCGCCATTGGCTGCAGGTTCTCTCAACATCACAAACAAACCGCAAAGACCGTGCGAGCGAGTCAAACAGCGTAGATGGGGACCGACTCTCGTCATTGACCCATACGTACATGCAACGCGCCCCGAAGGGTCGGCGTCATAATCCATTTCGCCCTGACCGGGACCGGGAACATAATCCTCCTCTCATGTAATTACAATGGCTGGACGGGGCCGAGGACGATGCATTGAACGTCAGCGTTAGCCATCAAGCATGCCTCGGCGACCTAATCGCCCAAAGATTAACCCCAAACCAGTGGCCCATCCCCTCAATCGTGGCATAACATGGCGTCCCATGTAACAAAAACCTCCTGAATTATCGTGCAAAGAGTGGCAGATCGAAATATGCGCAGTCAGTCGTGATCGGACCTGTCGTAAAATGCTCCGTTTAAATGCAGAGTCGAGCCGAGCCGAGCCAAGCCGAGCCGTAAGCAGAACTTTTCGTCGTCATGAAGAAATAAGTAGAAGTGGTCGAAGGAGGGGAAGATGTTGGGAGTGCTGGGCCGAGCCGAGACGGGTCGCAAGGTCCGCTCAACAAAGGTGTCCGGTGTGACGCAGTGGCCGGGCTCGGGTGGGCATCACCCGTCTCAGGCTAGCCATCCGTTGAACCAGACGCGGGTCACACCTGACTCCCAATGGCAGTTCCGTGCATCAACAATCCTTCTGCAAATGGCGCGGCACGCCATGAAGATGGTATCCAAAACACCAAACCAAAAATAATAATAATAGACCCGCCATCATCCCCAAACAGTCCCTCAATAACCCCTCTCATGCCTCTCGTCATGGAAGCTGACCCTCTTCCTCCACTCCTGCTCTCTCACAGTCGGCATGCCACCGCCCATCCCCTCCGGCTTCGAGTTGGACCCAAACCCAGGCATAGACGACCAGCGATTCAGCCTCTTCTGCTGCTTGCTTGTCGGCGGTGATGGCAAGTCCATGTCCATCGTGGCGCGGGTAGGCGAGGGTGCTGCTGTGCGGGTCGGGCTATTGACGGTGGACGAGGTGGCGGCGGTGTGCTGTGTGCTGTTGGTGCGGCTGGTGTTGGCTGAGGACCCGGTTGTGTTGGGCGACTGGTAGATGTACTCGCCGTCGACGTAGATGGCGTTGGAGACGAAGGTGGAGCGCCGGTGGCGGCGGCGGGTGTAGCGCTGCTCGAGGCGGAAGAGCTCAATCTTGGCTTGGATGCGGTCGATGAGTCCCATGGTGAGCGGTTTTTTTTTCCCCCCTTTGGTGCGCGGGACGTGTGGTGATGTGTTTAGGTAGGGGATAAGTGTGCAGTGTGCCTTTACCCGCAGGTCGGAAAGTGCTTGGCGATGTCTCGGAGGCGACGGGAGAGAAACGTCGTCGTCGTTGTGGTGGGTGAGGGATTGGAATGTGGCTACTTCTTCAGCCTTTTTTTTTTCTTCCCGCTGCGGGCGATCGTGTCTTGGTCGGATGTGTGGTTGTATCGGGAAACTTTGGGGGATCGACGGTGTACTTCAGTGCGTGTGTGGTGGGCGTTGGGCCAAGGGCTGCAGGTTGCGCAAAGGATTGGACGAAGAGAAAAGCAAGGAGCGACGGCGGAGTGGTATCCGGTTCAGTTATCCAAGAGATCGTGGGGTGTACCCGGGAGGTTGGGAAGAAGAAAGAGGGAGAGAAGTTGGGAAACGAACGGGAGGCGCTGTGACTTGAAGCATTGTGTGGAGCTTCAATGGAGCATCGCTTCAAGCATCATTCCCTGAAGGGGACATGGCAGTGGGGTGCTCTTCCGGAGCTAGGATCCCGGTTGGCTCTTTGCCCCCGTTCGGACTCCACAGTCAATTACCCATCTAAGCCATGGCCGCCCGAGGAGCTGGGCTTGGGTGCGTGTTTTGGCGTGCATTTTAGCGCATTTTGGCGTGGGAAGCCGACCAAACCCCATTGAGCCCATCTTGAGCCCATCCCCACCCGCTGCCCCTGCTTTTTCCCCTGGCGATCGCAGAAACCCCCAAGCCGGTCGCTGCAGGCGCATGGACCAGTCATGCAAGCTCGGACCCGTGGGAAAATGGAGCCGGCAGGGTTCCGACACGAGGCCAAGGCCGTAGCGTACCACTGGTCTGCATGCACCAGTGCCAAACCAGGCAAGCCTGGCCCTCCAAGCGGGCTAGCGACGCAGGAGAGGACGCAGGCCTGCACAGGATGGCGGGGAATCTGCTGCCTTCTTCTCTCTTTTGCCAACCATTCGGGAACTTTTTCCACGCGAATTGTTCAAAGGAATGAGGGGTTCCGGCGGCCTGTGTTGTCCAGGCCGTTCCCCTCCCCCCTTCTTTTCGTTACAGAACTTCGGCTTCGAGATCGGCAATGGGTCATTCAGGTTGACTATGTTCATTCTACTGCTAAACAACATGGACGCAGCACAACCCGGCCGCACCAGGGTTGCTAATAATCGTGGAAACGACGTCCACAAACGAAACCTGTGGTGCGGGTCGGCCCTATTTCCAGCCCAAGTTTTGTTGATCAGACCGATCATTCCAAGTGATCTTCCAAAGGACTCCACCATCAGCTACGACTGCATTCTGACAGACACCCAATAAAAGAAGAGTGTTTGACGATCGATAAACAAGGATATGCCCCCAGCGTTGTAAGTGTAGACAACCGGAAACAAAAGCGCATTGCCCGGCTGGCAGAGAAACCGGACATGACATCTGCGAACATGAACACAGAAACGGGGGTAATCCGGCCGAGGCTGAGTTATTATCCTGATATCTTTGGAGCTAATAAGCATCTGGAAGCGGGTTTCCCTATTTAATTTGCCTACTCTGCGAGTGTCGGATACTCTTGCCCAACCCAGCGGGGCCTCGGAACTTCTCCGTGAAGAGGAGGATCGTGGTCCAATGAATCGGAGTCTCGCGGCCTTTGAAGTACACTGCGGTCGAGTCGGTGTAAGGGTAGCTACCTCCTTGTGTCCAAGAGCCCCCCAGCTGCATCCAATTGCTATTGGCCTCGTCCTTGACCTCGTCCTTGGCCTGTGGCAATACTAAGGAACTCCGGAGAGCGCGCCATCAACTTCACTGGTTTTGGGCGCGACGTCAACCTGCCTAAAGATCCGAAAGATCGCAAGAGGCAGGTTATGCCGCATTTGTCTCTTCAATTTGACAAGCGTGCCTCCAGTTGCCACTGATGTTCATTGGCGCTTTTACAGTCTCGAGACGGCCAATCATTCATTCAAAGAAGCTATTTTGCTGGTTTGTTAGATCATGATAATGCCCAAATGTATCAGTTGTATCTGCTCGCCCAGTCTAGGTACTGTACATTGATAAGTCTTTTCTAGCACACCCATCCCGACACAATTTGTAATTGAGAGGCCTCCCAACCACACCTGTAGATGCCACGAACTTAGGTTACTTCAAGCCTTGGTGGGTTCGATAGCCTGCGGGTAATAGAAGAGCTCGGTAGGATCGAACTCCTTCTTCAGCTGCCTCAGCCGAGGCAGACTCTGCCGATAGTAGGCCTCCTGCGCCTGGGTCCGGTTCATGAGCGGATCGGCATAGTTGATGTACATGCCCCACTGTGTTGTGTTCAGGCCGTCCGTGAAGGTCTTGACCCAGTCTTCGAGAAACGCAAATCCGCCCGACGGGTAAGAGCCCCTCATCACGGCATCATAGAACTGATAGAGAAAGAGGTGTTGGTCAGGGTCGCGATAGGCGAAGGAAGTTGCGTCTGCAGGGACCTTTGTGATGGCTGAGTTGGCACCCCCGAACATGTCGATCATAATGTACCAGTTGCGGCTGATTGACTTGGTTTTTTGGATCCAGTAGTTGGCGACTTTCTCAAGGACGTCGGTGGGGAGCGCCGAAGTAACCAAGCTCTTGGAGTAGAATGTCTCGACCTGCCCATAGGTGTCAGTCTCTATATTGCATAGCGGCAATTGACACGATGAAATGGGTTCAGGAGTTGGTGCAGGGAAGTTCACAGTACCTGCTGGTAGGGGCGCGTAATGTCAATCTCCTGGCTGTACGAGTAGTGCTCAAAGCCTCCCATCCAGTCGTACTGTTTGACGTTTGAGAGTGTTGCGTTGAGCTTGTTGAGAAGCGGCTCGATAGCCGTACGTAGAGCAGAGGAGTTGCCGTGGTACAGTCCCTGCAGCTGCGTTTGCCACGCATTGCCCAAGAGTCGCATGTTCATCTCCTTGGGCATGTCTGTCTTGAGCCAAGCCTGGAGGTTTCCCCAACCCGCCACAATCGCAGAAGCATTCTTCCAAGCTAGGTTTATTTCATATGCAGTGACATTGGCCGGCGCGGGAAACGTCTTGAATCGGAACGATGATACGATGCCGAAGTTCGACCCGGCACCGCGAAGAGCCCAGAAGAGGTCCCGGTTCTCCGTTTCGGAAGCGTTAACCACAGTGGCGTTGGCGAGCACCACGGTCGCCCCGACTACCCAGTCCAGGGCCAGACCATATGTATGCGAACTGAAGCCAAACCCCCCATGTAGCGCATGTCCAGCAACGCCCACCCTGTGGTAATCGATTTGGATGTCAGATGCGAGTGACGGTGAAGAGAGGGAAGGATGAGGGGAACGGTGTGAAGGATATTTCTGACGTACCCAGGGCAGGTCCCGTGGCTGAATGCCCTCATTCCCTGCTGGTAAAGGAGCGTGGCAACGTGACCCAGTCGTGCTCCTGGCTGAACGGTCGCAATCTGCGTCGCGGAGTCAAGCGTGACCTGGTCCATGCGGTCGAGCTGCACGACGAGATGGCCATCCTCACCACCAAGCCCGAATGACGCATAGCTGTGGCCGCCAGACTTGGGGCTTACCTTGACTCCGGCCTTGGCAGCGCAGGAGACGGCAGCCTGTATATGCTCCAAGGCGGTCGGGACTGCGATGGCAGCGGGGGTATATCGAAGTCTCTGGTTGAATGGGTTGGCATCGGCCTTCCAGTCAGCCGAGCCTGGTGCGTCAACCGGGACTTTGGCGCCGTCGAGGCACTCATCAAGGGCAGCTCTCTTTGCATGCAGGTTGGCAGCGGCCAACACCGCCGTTGTGGCGAGGAGTGAAACTGTAAGCCGCATTGCAATCAGCAGTGCTACCTTGGGCAAACTGTATACGCGCACCGAGCCTTTGAAATAAACAGGCTGCACACACCCACTTCCTGAGATAGAGTATAGGGGGCCCGATCAGTTTTCTAAAGATCTGCGCCAAGGATTCGTTCACCATGATATCAGACGACTCCTCTATCGGGGTTGCGACGTGGGGCCATGTCGGTACCCCTTGAATTCAGGCTAATTCATGTGTTTTTCTTGTTCTTGGCCGTGTTATTTCTTTCTATGCTCGGATAGTTGAGTACTGGCTTGGGTGCGTTGACGGCGAGGTCGGAGTGCTCACCGGTTCGCGACTGGGACAATACCACATTAGTTAGTGTAGCGATCAGGTGGCAATATATGTGCTTTTCAAAGAGTAGCTTTCTCGCTTTGGGAGACAGTACAGTTGAATATATCTCCCGTGGTGGCGCGTTCCTACATGGCTTGGTTCTGCGACTCGGGGACGCCTTACCAGGTACCTGGAAACGCCTCGGGATCCAATAGAGACGAGTGCCCTCACCCTAATGAAACCGTTTCCTGCCGAAATACCCTTTACACTATACTCACTCCGGTGTCACACGTCAAATGCTACCACGGCTTCGGCTAGGCGGGATTGCCGAGACTCCGTACCTCTCTTGTATTGCGACGCCAACCGGGGTGAGTTCCGGGATTCAAGGTCGGCAAGACATCATGGCAGGCTGTTGCGGAACAAGTGGATCTAAGCGGATATTCTAGACGGAGGACGAACCCGTATAATGTCGGCTAATACTCCAATAGTAGATCCCCTCTTACTTGCTCCGATCCCAACTAGTTTACACCTCTGGATAGCCCGGATAGTGACAAGGTGGTTCCGGCGTCGAAATAGCAGCACGAAGCGCGCCAATAACAAAACCTAAACGTCTCATACCAGTCCCCCTATTTTAGCCAGTGCAGTCGCACTATTAAAGCACATCATCAGTAGCCCATTCATGCCTTTCTCCGGCCTCTAACTGCGCGAGAACTTTTGCCAGAAATGCTAGCTTCCGGGGGCAGTCGACGCAACACCGCTCCGGGGAAGTCGTACTATTGGTGCGCGTCTAGGGGCTCAATATACGCCAAACTCTGGGGTCGCCGGCAGTGGCCGGGAATACCCCACAAATCCAAGATTCCGATTCCATATTCATAGGGCGATCACCGCGGAACATGTAGTTCGGCATCAGGCTAAATGTAGCGTCTCATCTAGTGCGATCTACAACACTATCATTGGTACAGGGTTTGTTGCAGCCAACTCTTCACCAGGAATCACAGGCAACCATTCTCAATGATTGTACAAGGCAGGTGATTTCAGGAAGATAGCTGTCAGTCTACGTACGCAATGTGTCATCAGAATCGGCGTAAGGTTTAGCTATACTAGGATGAGATAAAACTGGGCTTACGGCTATAAATACTAATAAGTGCACCAACTCATGAGCAAGGAAATATTCTTTTCCACTAGTGGCTTCTTCTCATTGTATATACCATCTGAACTGTATCCCGAAAAATCATCCCAATGGTCCAATTCTCCCTTCTTGCGGCTGGCCTTGTGGCGTCCAGCGTGCTCGCCGCACCTGCTGCAGAGCCTGCCGCCTCTTCCAACCTCGAAGCACGCTTCGACGGGACCGGCTTCAACAGCTGGTCGGAAGGTGGCAGTAATATTCGATGCGTAAACGGCCCTGGGGGTTCGTTCACGGCAAACTGGAATAGCAAAGGCGGCTTCGTCTGTGGAAAAGGATGGAACAGACAGGGCGCAAGGTGACTCAAATTCCTAAAGCTCACGGCGCTGGGGGTGTATACTAATCTCGTGATAGAACCATCAAGTACAGTGGGACATACAATGCCACGGGCCCAGGCTATCTGGCCATCTACGGCTGGACTAGAAACCCGCTGATCGAGTACTACATCGTCGACTCCCACGCTGACCTCGCGCCCAACGAGCCGTGGACTTCCAAGGGGGAGTTCACGTCAGACGAGGGCACCTACGAGATCTTCACGAGCACTCGTGTCAATAAGCCTTCGATTGAGGGAACCAGAACCTTTCAGCAGTACTGGTCCGTCCGCAAGGAGAAGCGTGTCGGCGGGACCGTCACAACGACGAAGCACTTTGACGCTTGGAAAAAGCAAGGCATGAACCTTGGCAACTATGATTCCGTGATTGTGGCCGTTGAAGGCTACACTGCTAACGGTGGCCCCGGGAGCAGCGGGTCTGCCAGCATCACGGTGGAGTAGGCGGGCAACACTTGCCTTTTGATCATAGAGCTATCACGATTGAGAAGGCTTAAGCAATGGTGTGTTCTTGCATGTCTCGTCTTCTGGGCGCCTAGCATATTCTTAAATCTTATTCTCATTTGTGTTGCCCACCGACATCCACTTGCTGTGACGACCTTTGCCTCGGTTTACGATACCATTCCGCTCCAGGCCTCTGTGCTTCACATTGACTGACATATAAAGTGATGAAAAAAAAAAAATAAGGAATATTGAAGTCCAATGCCAGACAAAAAGCTCACCGCCCAGCCCCATTCTCGCGCCGGTCGAATGGAGGTGGACGGTTACGAAAACCCCGAAAGGGATTTTACTTCTCGAGGGGGGAGTCGAACCCACGGCCTCTTTCGGTTGTCGTTCCAACCGGCCCCATCCCAATGCCGCTGCGCCAACCGGTGTTGGTTTTTATTGGGAGGGGCGGTGACAGTGTGAGCTATGGGGTTGTTTATAAAGCACCGGCCAGCAACCTAACTTTCAGGGATTGCCCGGGAAGGAACGCGAAGCGTTGGGCAAAGCTTTTGGCCGGGCGCTCGGTTTCGTGAATTTGACGCGTCATATGGCCGCGGTAATAACCAAAACGAATTCGGCCATTCTCGAATTGCTACGCACGCATCCCCCTCCATCTACTCGACTCGTGCCGCATAATGACCACCCCAGACAAGCATCAAGATGACGGCCGCCCGACCGGCAACTGTCCCAGCATCAAGCTGTCGATGTCACTTAACCGCCTCGCCGCCCTATATCCCCGCGAAAGATTGTTAGTTCATCCGTTGCAGTGGACCGAGCGACAACTGGCCCTCCTTGGTTGCCACATTCATTACCTCGGCGAGGCTGGCGGCACTGATGGCAGCGAGCGAGTTGTGGAAAATCCTGCCACATCAAGGCCTAAGAATCAGGAAAAAGAGCCGGCACAAGAGTCAGTACTGGAGCACCCTGGCACAGAGCAGACTCTCCGTATGGCGCTCAATCTGGGACGGTACACGACAGTAGACATTCTCTCGGACCTCCTCCAGTCGCTTCGCATTCCTGTTTGGTCGGCCGAGAGGTATGTGATGAATTGACCCAGCCTTTCTCCCGCCCAGCTACGCTGACACAGCTGCGATGACCGAATAGAAGGCTTAAATTCTACTTCAACCGTCGCCATCGAGACACTCTTTGGTATCATTGTGTCTGGTTTTCAAGCTTAAGCCCCGATAGCGAGCACACCAGCTTTGCATGCTTCAATGTCCGCGATGTGAGGGCGAAAAGGCGAGATCATCTCATGAGGCGACCATACAAGTTGCTGCACAAACAGGACAAGCCTGCAGTTTACCGTGGAGAGAAGCTCATGAAGCAATTTACCCCTGTAGATGGCCATGCAGACCCGTACCTCGTTGCTCTTGTCATTGCCTTGGCGCAGAAACGGCGGGACGAACAGCAGTTGGAGCAGCAACGTCGACGTGACGCACAACAGCACACCCCCTCCAGATTCACAGTAAGTTCTTGGCACTTCTATTGGTGGGATAAGATAGGAATAGCTGACTGGACTGGCTCATTGCTTGATAGGTTCGCGTTCTCTTCGCTGGCGAAGGGGCTCCGACGCCACTCAATATGTACGTTGCCCATGTGCGACACTCCTTTCTCGAAAGGCTAGATTTCCCGGGCCGAGCCCCGCCCGCAAACTTAGGTCTCGACATCTACCATTGGCGCATTCCCGCAGAGCCTCACGAGACGCTTGCACAACGGCTTTCCCGGGCATTGCGGCTAGATAAGGGCGAGGAGCTTTCTGGTGCGAGGATCGGCAATGATTCCGATGGGGCGTTGGAACCCAAGCATAAAATGGACGATGATCTTGGCCATACAAGCAGCAAAAGACACAGAGCTTGCACGCCACCAGAGGAGTCGTAGGAGGCTCGAGAATCAGGAAGGGATTCGGAGGTCTCTCTGTGAGACTTCTGCCTCGTGTCTCCTTGGTATGTACCCAGCTCTATGGTCACTACATAGCACTTGGATCTCGGCGCGGGTGTCAATGCCAGTATAAAATCTGTTCGAGGGTCAAGTATACGGACCGCCTTACATGGTGGATGGTGTTGCCGCCAGTGTACCTTATGTATAACATTGTCCAGGCAGTAAACCGTAGTCGTCAACGCGACGCCCTTACCCGTCATCTACGAAGAATCCCAGAAGGCAAGGTGTTGACATGTACATGTATGGGAATAGCAACGGCGACGGCGACGGGAGTAGTTCGACTCCATTGAAGAGAATGTCTACTGATGTTTAGGAGGTGTGCAGTTTCAGGCTTTCGGCCGTCTTGGACAATTGCGAGAAACCTATTGGACAGGAAAAAGAAAGTGAGCGCGTCCAGACTCTCAAGCTAGGATCTTCTCTGATCGGGGAAGAAACTGCAGCTATACTAATTACACCACACGCTCCTTGAGAATCTGAAGAAACATTGTCGGTTATGTACAAACCTGCCACAAATCATTTACAAACCCCCGCGCTCGGACAGAACCATCTATCCCACCTTATAACTACTGCAGCTATCATCATACGAGACAACCATAAGTGGAATCCGAGAGCTCGCTGTTTCTCTATGCTATTAGACAACCCATCGATGCGGAGCGCTCTCGGAGGAAAACCGTTGCTGGTGCCCGGGCATGCCGTGTCTTGGCACGGCGTTGTGGGCTCCTCGAGCGATGATGCAGGGTCCACTCGGGCCGCCACTGCAACCGCCGCCGTCTGGCCCCGCCCGGCTTGGCCGGCTGTGCGCTTTGCCAAAAGAGGCAGTGTAACTGGGCTACGAAGATAAAACTTTGCATTCGGGGTCGCATAACAATGCCCAGGCTAAAGACGGCAAAGGGCTGGTCACCAGAGTCAGCAGTGCAACACAGCGGCTTTCGCACAAAAAGACGTCCGGTCGCAGCTCCGCCAAGTACCAGGTCGCCTCCTAAGTTGCCCCGGTTCCTTGCAGAGACTCCAGATTATACAGATTATCGTTAAAGACGCGGACAACCACTCTCTTCCCAACCAGCCTTTGCAAGTCGACGTTTCTCTCATGTTCTTGTGTCGCTGTAAAAAGACACTCCGAAACGGAGAGAAACACCCCCAGGCTGTGGTTGTACAAAGAGCTGATCAGCCAGGCAGGTTGGACCAGTAGCCGATCTTCCTCTACGCATCCAGAAGGCATGGGCATCCATAAACAGAAGGAATATCGCCGCGGCGCCTCCTACATCGGTGCGCAGTGTTTTTGATGCGTCGCAAAATAAGTTGAGAGGAATGTATTTGCTATTAGAGTCGGATTCGGCTACCCAATTGGCGTACTGCACTGCGCCCTCGCGGTCATGCTGAATGCAGATGACGCCGTGGAACAGTTTGGCCTCAGTTATCGCCTGAAAGTCTTCTGTACATTTTCAGCGAGATATTTCAACATGACCGGCCGAATGTTAAAAGAGAACAGAAAGTACTTGCTTCATGCCAGGCAACTCCCAGGGCTGGGAAAATTGTCGAGGGTTGTCCGACTCCTGTAGCTGATCCAGGTATCACGCTACGCCGGCGGGAAAACGGGTGTTCACAGTGACACAGAGGTAAAGTGCGCGTCGAGGTGTTGCCGCGAAAAGAGAAAGGAAGAGAACAAAGTACAGTCACTTATAAAATCCATTCGTGGTTGACTCGAGTTCATCGCCAATCCGTCACATACAACGCAAGATGGCTGCTGGCTCCGCGATCCACGATAAGCCAAGCTGAGTGCGAAATCTCATCAGGTCAAGCCGAGTAATGCGGGTTAAGTGTTGAAGATATGGTTATTAGTAAAGCATAACTTGCTAAGGTGATGGCACGTTCGGATCACCGGTTATCATTAATCAGCCCGGCTTTGCTCCCCCCCCCCCCTACGTCCCCCTCAACCACACGTTGGAATTCGACAAAGCCGACTAGAACCAAACGATGCGACTCTCCAAGCATCCTAATAAAGCCCTAGAAGTAAGAATTGAGGCTGACTGTCATGATAGGACAAAGTCGACTCTTCTATCTCTCATGACAATACCACGCACTCCTGCCGTATCTTAACATTTTGCCTTACTCGTCCTCGTATTCCGCCATCCCCCATTTCATTCTGATGTTGACTTTACGCCCTTTTATCTCTATACTCCTCGAGTGTTACCATGGTCCATGGTACGTACCGTCTAAGAACTGCGGACTTAGCCGAGCGCTGCCCAGACTCTCTCCACTTAGTGCTCATTATCCGGGAGACGTGGGTATTCCGGCAATGATCAACCCAATCCCGGTCATCCTGTAGAACCGTGCAGCGCGAGCAATTTTAAATCACCAGATCCCTTTTGAGGGGAAGCTTGACTTGCGAGGACGGGAGTTATCGATCATATAATAGACTGCCAGCAAGCATCTGATGCTGCTCGTCAGCTGAGTTGTCCCTTGAGTTGCACCTAGCACTTCACCCCATATAGAGGCGCTGAGTTATCGAGCAAAACATGCCTACAAAATTCTATCTGGTTGGCCTGGTGGCGGCCTCAATTGTTTCCCTTGGCGCTGCTCACAACGCCCACGGCTATCCATTGTTTGAGTATGAGACGAGTCCACTCGCCGAGGATAGTCTTCGACAGCTTATCGACGATGCCGGCGTTGTGAAAAACGCGTCTCTCTTTGCCTTTGATGACGGAAGGATCGAAAGCCCAGATCCCTTGGGAAAGGGGGCCTGTAGGGCGTTTCCCGGAGACGCGGAATGGCCGTCTCTAAGCACATGGAAGGCCTTCGACAGACTCCTTGGTGGAGCACTCATTCAAACCGTGCCCATCGGTGCACCATGCTACCAGAACCTTGGGGTATACGACGCCGAGAAATGTGCATCAGTGCGCAACTCCATCGCCAACCCCTATCTTCAGTGGGTGCAACAGTAGCAAGGCAGGATCCCCACCCACGTCCGGCATGCTAACAATCTGTAGCGAGAACGATCCGACATCCATCTTCTGGCCACAGTATCAAGGCCGGACGTGTGTACCAACCGATGATCCGCAGAGCGGCAACTGCACTTTGGGAGGATACCCCGTCTATGCTGTTAATATCAGCAGCGTAGGGCAGATCCAACTGGCCGTCAACTTTGCCCGTAACGCCAACCTGCGCTTGGTGATCAAGAACACTGGACATTGCTACCTTGGCAAGAGCAGCGGAGCCGGCGCATTGAGCATTTGGACGCACAATTTGAAAAACCTCAAGTACTACCCAAACCTTGAAATACCGGGGTACTCCGGGCCGGCCATGAAGGTTGGTGCCGGAGTAACTGTACGAGAGGTGTACGCGGAGGCTCACAAGAACGATGTTAGCGCCCTGGGTGGCATTTGCGAGGTTAGTGACTCACTGTCAACCCTCCACTCTCCCCTGACTGAACAACTGGTTCCAGAGCGTCGGGTATGCCGGCGGATACATCGCCGGCGGCGGTCATACGCCTCTCTCGGGTCTCTACGGAATGGCTGCCGACCAGGTCATGGCATTGGAAGTCGTCACAGCAGATGGCCGCTTCATCACCGCCTCGCCCGAAGAAAACACCGACCTGTACTGGGCACTCCGTGGTGGCGGCGGAAGCACCTTTGGCGTTGTCACGTCCCTCATCATCCGCGTGTATCCCAAACTCCCCGTCGTCACCTCCACCTTCACCATCAGCACCTCCCCCACGGTCAGCGCCGACGCCTTCTGGGAAGCCATGCGCACCTACTTCTCCCTCTTCATCCCGTTCACCGACGCGGGCACCTACTCGTGGTTCACGCTCTTCAGCGACGGCAAGGGCTCGCACACCTTCTCCATGGACCCCTTCTTCGCGCCCAACCACACCCTCGCCTCCTTCAACGCTCTCGTCCAGCCCTGGTTCGACCGCCTCCGCGAGCTCAACATCCCCTTCACCCCCCACACCACTGCCCACCCGTCCTTCTACGCCGCCTACAACGCCACCTGGGGCAGCAACACGCTCCTCAACAGCGCCGGCGCGGTCAGTGTCCCCGGCAACCGGCTCCTCCCGCGACGCAACTGGGAAGACCCGGCGCTGTTCAACGCCACCTTTGCCGTGCTGCGCAAGCACAGCGAGGCCGGCCGCGCGCTGATGGGCTACCACCAGGCGCCGCGCAACCGCGCCCGCGCCGACAACGCCGTCAACTCGGCGTTCCGCGAGGTCATCTGCTTCCTGATCCTGAGCGGCTCGCTGCCGCGCGACGGGACAGACCCCTCGCCGGCGGCGCTCAAGGCCGCCTCGGAGGAGTTACGGAACGAGATCATTGCGCCGCTGAGGGCGGTTGCGCCCGAGAGCGAAGGGGGCGGGGCGTATCTGAACGAGGCGAATGTGGACGAGCCGGAGTGGCAGCTGGCGTTTTATGGCGTGCATTATGAGCGGCTGTTGGGGATCAAGCAGAGCGTGGACCCGAGAGGGGTGTTTTATGCCACGACGGCGGTGGGGAGTGAGGGGTGGGAGGTGCGGGATGGGGAGCAGGGCGTGCAGACGCAGAATGGGCGGCTGTGTCGTCGGGTTTAAACTCGTTGTCCCGGTTCCGACCTGTTTTCTCCTTTTCTTGGCTGGTTCATAACTGTTAAGCGGGCGCTAAGCAGAAACAATTAAGAAAAAGAAAAAGAAAAAGAAAAGGAAACGGAAAAAGAGGAGGCATGAAAGAAGGGAGAAGAGACAAAGGCGAAAAAAAGAGGGCGAAAGAAACAAGGCAGTTGGTCGTTGAGATGAGGTGTCCCGAGCTTGAATCAATCACAAGGAATTTGCGGGATGATTCGGTGGTAATTTTTCACTCTCGCCCGTGATCGCTGCCGTTGCCGTCCGTCCTCTCTCGACTGCGGCTGGCCGTCAAAGCGCAAGATGAACACCACGACGAGGTGCAATGCGTCAATCTCACTACCTACCACCTAAGCCTCCATTCGCTAATAATGGAGATGACATCTCCTACCCGTACCCGGTCCTTAGGTCGGTGTGCATCTGACTTGTCTCCCTCAGCACATGCCTTGCAGGCGTTGAATTTGCCAGGAAGGGAAACTATTGAAGTCAAATTTACCTACTGTGGGGTTTCCGATGCGCTTGGCGGAAGACGCGACGAGGCACTCCGCGAGGCGACCCGACGCTTGGATAATGTCATCTCAGCAAACGGCAACCATCACGAGTGTCCTTCAAAACCTCAAAGCCACAGGCATGGCGGATAAAGGAGGAAATCAGCCGTGACAATGCTGGATTTTCTCTGCTGACACCTGGCAGTGCCCTGCGCGTATCGCATTTCCAGTCGTACGCTGACTGCCGGGATACCCTGAATAAAGCTTGCAGGAAGTCTTACCTCTTGGCTCCATCCCAGCTTCGCATGGGGAGGTAAGTTGCTTGGCGCGCATCACAGCGACGGGAACTGTCCAAGCGATGGAGTCCACGCTTCAAACCTTCCATGTTTTGTGTTTGTGCAACCATGCATAGTACACATCCGACACAGCAGGCGCAATGCAGCGCAGCGGAGGGTTGTTGGCGTGTTGAAGTTTGCTGTCCTGAACCAACAGGTCGGAAATGGAATCGGCAGGGTTTGCCCAATCCGCAGCCAAACCGAAGTGCGATTCCATCGGCATATGCCGAAAACAGAGAAGAGAGATCACTTGCATTTGATGTGGCGGCCGCCTGCGTGGCCGTTGGAGTTGCTGCGATTGGTTGGCTGCGCACGGAATCCCGCAACTGGAGTCTGAACAGCCCCCCCCCCCGGTCGGACCAGCGCTCTGCCTACCGCTCTCCGTTGCTCTTTTTGTCGAAAAATGTTTCCAAATCAAGCAGGGGATGCCGTTTGTTTCAACGCGCCCTACGGCCGCCGGATCGGGCCATGTAGGCACATCGTTGGATCGTTGGATCCTGCAGCGCGTATCTGTCATCTTTGCCAGGCGTTGACGAAGGCGCCGCGCCACAGGTACGGAGGCACGAGGGAGGGTACCGCCGCCGCTGTTGGGCGTTCTTTGTTCGCTGTGCCTTTCTCACCTTCTCGAGTTCCATTCTTGCAGTCTGGGGATCTGGCTCTCCCGGTGTCGGGTCAGACGGTGAAAAGGCGTTGGGCGCCAACGCCAATGCCAGGCGGAAGGGTGCGAGGGGCCGCTAATTATATCACATGGCTTTCCGATGAAGCGGCTTACCGCTGCTTTGCTAGTTTTCTCAGGACTAGCGATCCGTCCGCGATCCGACTCGTCCTTCTCCTGCGTCAGCTCTGGATGTGCAAAAGAACAGCTCATGTCCTGACCTGCCAAGCTTTGTCCACGGTGGCCGAGATCTCGCTAAGAAACTCTTTGAAATGCTTGGTCTGGCGAGGGAGGAAGCAATGCCCCGGTATCTGGGGGTAGCCCCACACAGTGTCGCAGCGGCGTTACTCCGAGTTTGGCCCCTCCTGCTGTGTTTTAAGTGGCTACGCGAGCAGCGCCGGTGGCTTTTTCTGCACAAAGGGGGAAATTACAGGCGCAAGGCACACTGTGTAAATACCAGCTGCGTACCTGCCAAGAAGATGGGCGTTTTTTCTGCTGTTTTGGGCTCGTCCAGTTGCTCCAACTTGAATCGTCATATTGACCGGCAGTGCAGCAAGGTGCTTTGTGCCTGTTCCAGGTTTATCGTGCCTCCAAGCCGCCGACGCGCGCACATGTCATCAGGAGCATCTCTCCCGCGCTCATTGCCTACTTGAGGCCTCCTCCCTCTCTTCGCCACGTCTTCTCCAT
This sequence comes from Chaetomiaceae sp. B2702, assembly GCA_023628455.1. Lineage (NCBI taxonomy): Eukaryota > Fungi > Ascomycota > Sordariomycetes > Sordariales > Chaetomiaceae > Chaetomiaceae sp. B2702. The sequence goes on from JAMAKP010000046.1 coordinate 228,846, forward strand.
TCTCCAGTGGATTGCATCATCGATAGGCGTTACACATCGACCGATCGAGCAATCGCCTTTAAGTATTTCCCGGCACCCTCTGGGGTTCCAAGACCGCGTTTTCTTCGATTCCCCTTTTGATGCATTGATCAATTGAGAAATACCACCCACCACTTTCGCGATGGCGGATCCTGCCCCTCAACAGAACGAGGTACGTTTTTGCAATGCGTGTGATTGCAGCCCCAGCTTCAGCTCTAGCTCATCGATTCGCGTCTCCTTACTGCGCGTCTGGGAAATTTGGAAGTCATGTCTGACCCTCCGCAGCTCGAGAGCTCCACAACAGCAACAACACCCAAACCTGACGATGCGCCGACCACTACGCCAGCAAAACCAGGCGCCAGTGCCGGCGTCCAGAAAGCCAAGGGCTACCAGCTCAACGTCCAAGATGCGCTATCTCCCGACCCGACCAACGAGGACATGTACGATGTGAAAGACAACAGATTCGCCTTTTCCCCCGGCCAACTCTCCAAGCTGCTCAACCCTAAAAGTCTCGACGCGTTTTACGCCCTAGGTGGTCTAGTAGGGCTTGAAAAGGGCCTGCGAACCGATCGCAATGCTGGCCTCAGCACAGACGAAGGCGCGCTCGACGGTGACGTGAAATTCGAGGACGTGGCGCCCAAGGGCACGCCCAAATATGGCACCAATGGCGATACTGTTCCTCTTCCCAAGAGCGACAAGCAAAACCCGGCGCCCCCCCCACCGGCGCACCACAACGACGCGACCGGTCAGTTTGCCGACCGCAAGCGCATCTTCAAGGACAACAGGTTACCCGAGAAGAAGGCCAAGTCACTGTTAGAGCTGGCATGGATCGCCTACAACGACAAGGTCCTGATTCTGCTCACCATCGCCGCCGTCGTGTCGCTCGCGCTCGGTTTGTACCAGACTTTTGGCGTTCCGCACGAGCCCGGCGAGGCAAAGGTGGAATGGGTCGAGGGCGTGGCCATCATGGTGGCCATCTTCATTGTTGTCGCCGTGGGCACGCTGAACGATTGGCAAATGCAACGACAGTTCAACACACTCAACAAGAAGGCTGGAGACCGCACTGTCAAGGTTATCCGCTCGGGCAAATCGGTTGAGATTTCGGTTTTCGACATTATGGTTGGTGACGTCATGCACCTGTTCGCTGGGGACCTGGTGCCGGTTGACGGTATCTTCATCACCGGCCACGGTGTCAAATGCGACGAATCGTCTGCCACGGGCGAGTCCGATTTGCTCAAGAAGGTTGCCGCCGAGGAGGTGTTTGCGGTGCTCGAGCAGGTCGCCAACGGAGGCAAGCCCCCAGCCGATATTGAGAAGCTCGACCCCTTCATCATCTCGGGCAGCAAGGTCAACGAGGGTACCGGCACTTTCTTGGTTACCGCCGTGGGCGTCAATTCCAGCTATGGTCGCATCATGATGTCGATGCACACGGAGCAGGATGATACCCCCTTGCAGAAGAAGCTCAACATTCTAGCCGACGGCATTGCCAAGTTTGGTGCCGGCGCCGCCTTGTTGCTGTTCGTCGTCCTCTTCATCAAATTCTTGGCCCAGCTTCCCACGAATTACGATACCCCGGACCAGAAGGGGCAGAAATTCCTCCGGTTGTTTATCACCTCGGTGACAGTCGTTGTCGTTGCCGTCCCCGAAGGTTTACCGTTGGCTGTCACCTTGGCGCTCGCCTTCGCTACCACGCGCATGATGAAGGACAACAATCTTGTACGCGTGCTCAAGGCTTGCGAGACGATGGGAAATGCGACTTCGGTTTGCTCTGACAAGACTGGCACGTTGACGCAAAACAAGATGACGGTTGTCGCTACCACCCTGGGCAAGAGCCTCAGCTTTGGCGGGACCGACGCGCCTCTGGATGAGGAGGCCGAAGAGGAAGCTGCCGAGCCCGTTGATATCGACATTCCGAATGTGCCTGTTGGAGAATTCGTCAAGGGCCTCAGCAGCACAACAAAACAGCTCCTTATCCAGTCCAACGCCGTAAACTCGACCGCCTTTGAAGGCGACGTTGAGGGCGAAAAGACCTTCATTGGTTCCAAGACCGAAGTGGCTTTGCTAACTCTTTGCCGTGATCACCTTGGCGCTGGCCCTATCCAGGAGGAAAGGGCCAACGCCAATGTCGTACAGGTCGTCCCCTTTGACTCGGCTGTCAAGTACATGGCGACAGTTGTCAAGCTTCCCGACGGACGGTTCAGAGCTTATGTCAAGGGCGCGTCCGAGATCTTGCTGGGCAGGTGCACGAAGGTCATCGCTGACCCTGCGAACGATGAGCTGACGACTACCGACATGACCGAGGCTGATCACGCTGTCTTCTCGCAAACCATCACTTCGTATGCCGGACAGACCCTTCGTACCATTGGTTCATCGTACCGCGACTTCGAGTCCTGGCCGCCTCCGGAGCTCGCTGGCCAGGAGGAGCTCACCGCTGCCGAGTTTGACAAAGTACACAAGGACATGACACTTGTCGGCATCTTCGGTATCAAGGACCCGCTCCGCCCAACCGTCATTGACGCTATCAAGGACTGCCGTCGCGCTGGGGTCACCGTACGCATGGTTACTGGAGACAATATTCTGACCGGCCGCGCGATTGCCAGGGAATGCGGTATCTACAAGCCGAAAGAGGGTGGTATTGCCATGGAAGGCCCCGTATTCCGGCGCAAGAGCGAGGAAGAACTGAAGGAGCTTGTGCCCAAGCTGCAGGTTCTTGCTCGATCGAGTCCCGAAGACAAGCGCATTCTGGTCCGGACACTCAAGGATCTTGGGGAGACTGTTGCCGTGACTGGTGACGGAACCAACGACGCCCCGGCTCTCAAGATGGCTGATATCGGCTTTGCCATGGGTATTGCGGGTACCGAGGTTGCCAAGGAGGCCGCTGCTATCATCCTTATGGATGATAACTTTGCGTCGATCGTGAAGGGTATCAGCTGGGGCAGAGCGGTCAACGATGCGGTCAAGAAGTTCTTGCAGGTGTGTTTTTCTCTTCTTCACTCGGGCGTGCAACAGAGCTAACGTAATTGTACAGTTCCAACTCACGGTGAACGTCACGGCTGTCGCCCTCACCTTCATTTCCGCTGTCGCCTCTGACGAAGAGGAGTCCGTGCTCAACGCCGTCCAGCTGCTCTGGGTCAACCTCATCATGGACACGTTCGCTGCCCTCGCCCTGGCCACTGATCCGCCTGCTCCGTCCGTTCTCGACCGGAAACCTGACAAGAAGACGGCCTCGCTCATCACCACTCGGATGGGCAAGATGATCATCGGACAAGCCATTTGCCAGCTCGCCATCACCCTGGTTCTCAACTTTGCCGGCGCGTCGCTACTTGGGTATGACATCCACAACGCCGACGAGATGATCGCCACGCACGAGGAGAAGCGCCTCAGGAGCTTGATCTTCAACACGTTCGTGTGGCTGCAAATCTTCAACGAGTTGAAGTGAGTTACTTGAACCCTACCCCTTTATTTCCTCAACCTTCACTAACCCTTTCCCCTCTAGCAACCGCCGCTTGGATAACCGCCTCAACATCTTTGAGGGCATCACCCGTAACTACTTTTTCATCGTCATCAACCTGATCATGATCGGCGGCCAAATCCTCATCATCTTCGTCGGCGGCGAAGCCTTCAAGATCACACCTCTCAACGGCAAGGAATGGGGTCTCTCCATCGGCCTCGGCGCCATATCTCTCCCCTGGGGCGCTCTCATCCGCAAGTTCCCCGACTCCTGGGCCGCGGCCATGGTACCCAAGATCAAGATCCCGATGCCCAACATCTGGCCGTTCAAGAAGAAGCGCAGAGCTGCCGCCGCGGAAGCCGAAGATATGGAAAAGGCGCCGTCGTCGGGATCCGAGGCGGAAGCCGCGCGCCTCAAGCAGCGCAAGCTCACTGTGGCTATGGACGAAAGCAGCGACGGCGAGTTTGTCGCGCCTACCCCGCTGCGCACGTTGACGAGCATCCGTGGCAAGCGCGCTGCCACACATATCCGCCGTGGGTTCAGGGAGTATATACATGACAAGAAGACGCAGGTCAAGGAGAAGGCCCTGGGTAGCGGGAGTAAGGTGGATGTTTCGGCGCCTGGGGTAGGGGGGAAACTGCCGGAGTCTTAGGGGGGGTAATGGATGTGGTGGAAGATGGTTTTTAAAGCGGTAGTTTAATTTGTTGATATTTTGTTCCATTTGCTTCCTTCCTTTTCTTGTGCT